>JAGFNQ010002085.1:291266-467188 GCA_024364735.1 Boesenbergia rotunda | reverse complement strand
CCATGCTTTAGTGTGATACATGATCTTCCTATTAGGTTGTAAATGCATGTAGATATAAAAGAAATGAAAAACCATGCTTGGTAAATTAGTCTTCAATAGGCATGCCTACTACATTTCTTGTATGTAACTGTTTTGTTTGGATATACATGCTTAACATGATTGTATGATATGAGTGTATGGACCCGTAACCCCGCCTTTAGGGTAGATATAAGGTCGGGCGTTACAAGTTGGTATCAGAGCAGATTTCCCCTCCATCACACACACATCAAGCTTCCTCTGCCGCTTCCAAGTAAGAAATCCTAAACTCGCTTTATTTATTTCATGTACAGTACTACTATATGAGATGATTGATGCTTGCCTAACAAAGTGGTGTTAAGGCTTATATCTATCTATTTACTGTTAATAGATATGACTAGAGGGCGTAGAACTAGGGGTAACGAGACAGCACCCCCACCTGATCTGATGCAGGTGATCACTGAGCTGCAGCGTCAGGTCACTGAGCAGCAGCAGATGATAACCACTCTGATGACCCAGCAGATTAACACTGCCACTCCTGCGGGAAGTCAGAACGCCGTAACCACTGAGCCTCCGACTGCACAGGCGCCCTCGGACACTATGGCCAGAGCAGTCCGACAGGAAGCCTATTTGATACAGTGGCAGCGACTGAAGCCGGATAAGTTCTCCGGTGCCTGCGAGCCGTGGGACGCCCAGTCCTGGCTCAAAACAGTGGAAAGCACTGTAGAACTTCTTGACTGGCTGGAACACGAGAAGGTCAAGTGTGTCTCGTTTTGCCTCTCCGGCGATGCTCGGATGTGGTGGGAACGGGTGAAGGCCAGAAGACCAGTGGACCAGATGAAATGGAAGGATTTTGAGTCTGAATTTCTGGAGGAGTTCTTTCATATGAAGGTGACCAACAGACATTTCGATGAGTTCACCGAATTCCGACAGGGGAATCTCTCTGTCAATGAGGCCGTCCAGAAATTTAACCGACTGGCACGATTGTGTCCTGAGTTGGTTAGTACTGAAAGGGAAAGAGTCAGATTAATGCTAAGAATGCTTAGGCCTGACATTGCTCTGAGTGTAGCTGGTGGCGTTCATAGGCCACAGACTGCAGAAGAGCTAGTCAGTGGTGCCTTGAATGCTGAGCACTATCTGAAGAATATCAGCCAGCAGAAGCAGGCCCCAGTCAGTACACAGAATCAGAGTCAGTCAGGAAATCAAAAGACTCAGAACACCAACCCCCACTGGAAGAAGAACCACAACGGGAAAAGAAGGCCATGGAACAAGTCTAATGGTGATCAGAAAGGCAAGAAGCCTAAGCACCCTCCTTGTGCCACCTGTGGGAAGATGCACCTTGGGGCATGCTATTGGGATGCCAAGAGATGTTATACTTGCGGGAAGGAAGGACACTTTGCCAGAGAGTGTCCTACTGCCGCTAAGGCACCTCAGCAGCAGTATATTCAGCACAAAGGTGCTCCTCCCCAGCTTCACCATATGCAGGCTGCGATTGATGGTACTCCTATTTATCAGGGGCTATTAGAAGCCCCGCCTGCTACAACAGACGCCCGGGTTTTCTCGCTTACAAAGGAAGACGTGGCGACTGCCTCTACCGTTGTCACAGGTCAGATAATTATTTACAGTCATCCTGCTACTGCATTATTTGACACTGGAGCAACGCATTCCTTTATTTCTATGCTATATGCCACGAGATATGAGATGCCACTGCAAGAACTAGATTGCAAGTTTCTAACTACATTGCCCTCGGGAGAGGTGATGCCCTCTACCCAAATGCTACGTGCCGCACCAATCAGAGTTGCAGATAGAGAACTCTACTGCGATCTGATAGTGCTTGCTATGTCAGATTATGACGTAATATTGGGCATGGATTTCTTGGATAAATACGGCGCTTCTATTGAGTGCCGAAAACGAAGGGTCATCTTCCGACCCGAGACGGGGATTCTCTTTGAATTTATCGGCGAGCCGAAGAAGAAGACTGGCAAATTCTTATCGGCTCTGAGGGCAAGGAAAATGTTAGAGAATGGATGTTCTGGATTTCTAGCTCATGTAGTTGATACTCGTCCTAGAGAGGACCCGAAGCTAGAAGACGTCGAAGTCGTATGCAACTATCCAGAGGTATTTCCTGACGACTTACCTGGGTTAGCACCTGAAAGAGATGTTGAATTTGCCATTGATTTGATTCCTGGTACTAACCCCATCTCGAAAGCACCATACCGAATGGCGCCGACTGAATTGAAGGAATTGCAAGGACAGCTACAAGAGCTTCTCGACAAGGGACTTATTCGCCCTAGTCATTCCCCCTGGGGAGCTCCCGTACTGTTCGTGAAGAAGAAGGATGGGTCGATGCGTATGTGTATCGACTATCGGGCATTAAACAATGTGACCATAAAGAACAGGTACCCTCTACCCAGGATAGATGATCTGTTCGATCAGTTAAAGGGAGCTACGGTCTTCTCTAAGATCGATCTGAGGTCTGGTTATCATCAAGTCCGGGTGAAAAATGAGGACATACCCAAAACTGCTTTCCGGACGAGATACGGACATTATGAGTTCGTAGTGATGCCGTTTGGAGTCACTAATGCTCCGGCAATATTCATGGATCTTATGAATCGGATTTTCTCGGCATTTCTCGACAGATTTGTGATCGTCTTCATCGACGACATCCTTATTTATTCGAGGACTTCCGAAGAGCATGCAGAGCACCTGCGTTTAGTATTACAGATTCTTCAGAAAGAACAACTGTATGCTAAATTTTCGAAATGTGAGTTCTGGCTGAATCAAGTGTCATTCATGGGACATATTATCTCCAAGGACGGAGTGATGGTCGACCCAATTAAAATTGAGGCCGTAAGTAACTGGTCCAGACCCAAGAATGCCAGTGAGGTCAGAAGTTTTCTGGGGTTAGCAGGTTACTACAGAAAATTCGTAGAGAATTTCTCTCGGATTGCAGCCCCTATGACAGCTCTTACAAAGAAGGATAAGAAATATACCTGGACCGAGGAATGTGAGAAGAGTTTCTCTGAACTGAAAAGGAAGCTGACTAGCGCTCCTATATTGACTCTTCCCGAAAGTGATACAGGTTTCGATATGTACAGCGACGCATCCAAACTG
This sequence comes from Boesenbergia rotunda, assembly GCA_024364735.1. NCBI lineage: Eukaryota > Viridiplantae > Streptophyta > Magnoliopsida > Zingiberales > Zingiberaceae > Boesenbergia > Boesenbergia rotunda. The sequence continues at coordinate 464,059 of JAGFNQ010002085.1, read as the reverse complement.
GGACTCGGAGCTGTACTTATGCAAAATGGGAAGGTAATTGCCTATGCCTCTAGGCAACTGAAGGAACATGAAAAGAATTATCCTACCCATGATTTGGAATTAGCAGCGGTGGTCTTTGCACTGAAAACATGGAGGCATTATTTGTATGGCACTCAGTGTAAGGTCTTTACTGATCACCAGAGTCTGCGGTATTTCTTCACCCAGAAAGACCTGAATATGCGACAACGCCGATGGCTCGAATTGGTCAAGGATTATGACTGTGAGATCCTGTACCATCCGGGAAAAGCCAACAAGGTAGCCGATGCTCTCAGTAGAAAATCATGTGCTACTTTAATATCTTTATCAGCTTTGTCACGACCCTTAGGGGAAGAGATTATGGATTTCGGAATCGAGATTATATCGGGACAGCTTTCTACTCTACAGATTGCGCCGACATTATTTGATGGTATTCTGGAGAAGTAGAATCTTGATCCGAGTTTTCAGAGAATCAAGCAAGAAATTCTTGAAGGCAAGGACGAGGGATTCCGGATTTCCGATAGTGGAGTCTTATATCTCCGGGATCGATTATGCGTTCCCGATGACTCCGACTTACGGATGAGGATACTCGAGGAAGCTCACGGCACACCTTACGCGATGCATCCTGGGTCTACCAAGATGTATCAAGATCTGAAAGGTAAATTTTGGTGGTCCGGCATGAAGAAAGATGTAGCCCATTATATTAGCATGTGTTTGACCTGCCAGAGGGTCAAAGCAGAACACCAGAGACCTGGGGGAGTTCTGCAGCCTCTACCTATTCCCGAGTGGAAATGGGAGGACATATCTATGGATTTCATATCAGGGCTGCCTCGGACTACGAATGGATATGATAGTATATGGGTGATTGTGGACCGGCTGACCAAGTCCGCGCATTTTCTGGCTATCAGAATGACTTATTCAGTTGAGCAGTTGGCTCAACTGTACGTCAAGGAGATTGTCCGACTACACGGGGTTCCCAGGACCATCGTCTCTGACCGAGATGGTCGATTTACTTCTGATTTTTGGGGACACGTGCAGAAGGCCCTTGGCACGAAGCTGAAATTCAGTACAGCCTTTCACCCCCAGACTGACGGGCAGACTGAACGAGTAAACCAGATACTAGAAGATATGTTACGAGCTTGCACCTTGGACTACAAGGGAAGCTGGTGTCGATACCTGAGCCTGGCAGAGTTTGCTTATAACAACAGTTATCAGGCTACTATCGGGATGGCACCGTACGAAGCACTATACGGAAGGAAATGCAGATCTCCTTTATGCTGGCATGAGAGTGGTGAAAAGAGGGAGATGGGACTCCAGACCGATATTATTGATGAGACCACTCAGGCCATAAAGAATATCCGCCAGAGGATAGAGACTGCTCAGAGTCGGCAAAAGAGCTACGCTGATAAGCGACGCAGACCGCTCGAGTTCGAGTTGGGGATTCGGTATTTCTGAAGGTAGCCCCTATGAAAGGGGTGATGAGATTCGGAAAGAAGGGGAAACTGAGTCCGCGATACGTGGGACCCTATCAGAGTTTGAGACGAGTAGGCAAGGTGGCCTACGAGCTGGAGCTACCGCCAGAAATGGCGGCTATCCACAACGTCTTCCATGTGTCGATGCTCAAGAAGTGTACCCCTGATGCGAGTCAAATGATAGAACCCCCACCAGTGCAAGAGCAGGAGAGCCTTAGTTCCGAACGCCGCCCGATCCAGATCCTCGATCGGGAAGTTAAAAGACTAAGGAACAAGGAAATATCCTTAGTAAAGGTTCTGTGGCGGAACGAGCAGTTCGAAGAAGCCACCTGGGAACAGGAAGATACGATGCGATCAAAGTATCCGGAACTATTTTAAAGTTCGGGACGAACTTTCTATAAGAGGGGGAGGATTGTAACACCCCAAATTTGTCAATGTAAAATCATGACAATGTATGAAAATGGTTATAATGAAATGATATGAATTTCATGCAATCACATGCCATGAAATGTTATGAATGCATGAAATATTATATTCATGAAATATTATTATCATGAAATATTAGCATGAAATATTATATTCATGAATATGGAATATTAAAAATATTATGAAATAATATTTTTGGAATATTATGAAATATTCTGAATTCATAAAATATTATTCATATTAGGAAATTTCATGATGGGCTTGGCTTAATGGGCTTTGATATGGATGAGTGCAAAAGGTGATAAAAAGGAGGGAGCAAGGATTGAACCTTGAACCTCCTAGTTGCACTCTCCATGTCTTAACCACTACACCAAGCATTGTTTCTTGTTGAGAGAATAAGAAACATGCTTGTTAAGTGTGTAAGAGTGAAGAGACATGTCTTTTCATGAGAGAAGTATAAATAAGGGAGTTGGAATAACTTCCTCTTTTTTTTATCTTCTTCCTCACTCTTCCAAAACCGAAACCCCATTGCCCTCTTCCTTGTATTTTCGAAATTTCCAACCCTAGGATTCTAAACCTAAGGCAATTTCAAGAAGGAAAGTTTAAGTGCCATTGTTCTCTACTAAGTCCAAGGAACACTAGAGAGAAAAATTGGAAGAAAAGGGTGTTCACATACCCTCCAAGTGTAGGGTACCCTACGGTTTAAGAGAAGGCGAAATTTCCAGCGCTAGGATGTAAGTATCCTCTCGCCTGTGGCATAATTGCTATTGAATGTTGCTTGTTTTGTTCTTTGGAAAATTCACAAGAACTTCCCTAGTGGAAGTTTCGGCCACTTCTTGTAAGGGGGTCCAAGAGAAGGCTTTTGATCATACTTTGATGCATGCTAGTACCCCTAGGAACTTCATACTCATATGTGATGTTTCCAAATTTTTGGAAAGACAAAAGTTAGGGTTTGGTACCCTACAAAGTTTCGGCCACCACCCACTTATGGGCTTTGGTTGCTTCTTGATGCATGAGGATATCCCTAGGAACTTAGGGTATGAATTTATGTTATTTTTTCCATCATGTGTGATAACAAGAATTAGGGTTTTAGTGCCCTACAACTTTCGGCCAAGCATGATAGAAATTAGGGTTTGGGGATTTTATGATTTTCTCTAATGGATTCATGCTTAGGAATGTAGATCAAGTGTTTGAATATATGTTTGTATGAATATTTGATACTCCACCCTATGAAACTAGGGTTAGGGTTTAGATGGGTTTCGGCCAAGACCTAGGAATTAGGGTTAGTGGATGCTAACCCCACTTTGAGGGTTAAACCATGTTTAAATTGTTAACATGAAATATACTAGAGGTGTTTGTAAGAATGTTTGAAGGAATGCTTGATTGGAAAACCAAACTCCTTTACTTGTATGTTTCGGCCAACTCTAATTCTAGGGTTGGGAAGTACCTAATGAGACCATGAAGCATGCTACTACATATGTGATGTGTGTATAATTTATGTGACCTATCTTGTTAGGTATAAAAGCATGCCTTATAGCCCATGGGGCACCTTGATGATAAGAACATGATGTGTTTGATAATATGCCTAAAAAGGGTTACTCTATTGAAACTGGGATCAAGAGCACCCAAATGTGTGGTGTGTCCCTAGGGGATCAAGAGCACCCGAATGTGTGGTGTGTCCCTTTGAGAAGTGATTAAGAGTACCTTTAGGCATATACATATATGAGTAATTGCATGATAAATTACTTTACTTTGGAAAGTTGTGTACCCGACTCGGAAGGGGGTCGTTAAACAAATCCAATGAGCATGTTAAGGTCATGGCATTGGTAGGACGGAAGGGTCCTGCTCTAATTAGATTGGTGGCTCGCTACCCCAATTTATTAGGGAACGCGCATGATGTGGTACGACAACTGGGCCCTGGATGATGATATGATATTTTGAAGTACTTACCATTATGGAACCTTTTTGAAAAACATTTCTCATCATGTGATTTTGTTCCGTAAAGTACTTAGAGATAAATTGATGTGATGTTTATGATGCTTTGATGAGATGCTTATGATGCTGATAATTCTATCTGATTATTGTGTACATGATATGATGTATTGATATGGATTTTGCGAGTAGGCCCGGATTCTTACTAAGCATGTTTTGCTTACTAGTTCCTGTTATTTTTCTTATGCTGCAGATAGCGGTAAGAAATACTCGAACTAAAGGAAGAGGCAGAGGGAAGGTTGGAGGATGTGTGTGGTGATGGCTCGGGAAAGAACAAAAGATTCTATCTACCTTGTTTTGTCTAGAATCTAAACTGCTTCCCATAATTACTATTGAAATTGTATTGCTATACTCTGAATGGGTGATGATCATGACTACTCTACTGTGATTGAGTTAGTAGTATGGAACCTATGTTATGCTAAATAATACTATCATTAATGTTTAAATATTGCAGAATGCATGCTAAGGAAAATACTAGGTAATTACTATTTTCTGTTTCTTATGAATGCTTCCTTTGCATGTATCTAAGACTAGATAACTCTTGCTATATTCCTATGTGGTATCTTGTTCAAACCATGTTTATTCCATGCTTTAGTGTGATACATGATCTTCCTATTAGGTTGTAAATGCATGTAGATATAAAAGAAATGAAAAACCATGCTTGGTAAATTAGTCTTCAATAGGCATGCCTACTACATTTCTTGTATGTAACTGTTTTGTTTGGATATACATGCTTAACATGATTGTATGATATGAGTGTATGGACCCGTAACCCCGCCTTTAGGGTAGATATAAGGTCGGGCGTTACACTGGAAGAGTCAGGATGGGAGCACTAGTCAATCTTCTCTTTAATTCTGTAAAACTGTTCTCGCAGTCCTCTTTCCACTGAAACTTTCTGTTCTTTCTGGTAAGAGCTGTCAGTGGGGAGGCTATTCTGGAGAAATTCCTACGAACTTCCTGTAGTAACCGGCTAGACCCAGAAAACTTCTGATCTCACTGACATTCGTCGGTCTGATCCAGTTACTTACTGCTTCTATTTTGCTGGGGTCTACCATCACCCCTTCCTTGGAGATGATGTGACTAGAAAAGACACCTGATCGAGCCAGAATTCACATTTTGAGAATTTTGCATACAGTTGGCTCCGCTGAAGAATCTGCAATACTGTCCTGAGATGTTCAGCATGTTCCTCCTGAGTTTCTGAGTAGATAAGAATGTCATCAATGAAGACGATGACAAACTTATCTAAGTACTCCCTGAATACTTTGTTCATGAGGTCCATAAATGTCGCTGGAGCATTTGTGACCCCAAAATGCATGACTACAAACTCATAGTGCCCATATCTGGTTCTTAAAGTTGTCTTGGGAATATCACCCTCTCTGACTTTAACCTAGTGATAGCCGGATCTCAAATCTATCTTTGAGAAGACTGTGGATCCCTTTAGCTGATCGAACAAATCATCGATCCTGGGTAGAGGGTACCGGTTCTTGATGGTGACTTGATTCAAAGCTCGGTAATCTATACACAGGTGCATGGACCCGTCTTTCTTCTTCACGAACAACACTGGAGCTCCCCATGGTGAATGACTAGGGTGTATGAAGCCCTTGTCGAGCAGCTCCTGTAGTTGCTCCTGAAGTTCTCTTAATTCTGCTGGAGCCATACTGTATGGTGCTTTTGAAATGTGATTGGTGCCTGGAATGAGATCTATCTCAAACTCTATCTCCCTGTCTGGCGCTAAGCCTGGTAACTCGTCAGGGAAGACTGCTGGGTAGTCACATACCACTGGGACCTCTTCTAGCTTTTGGTCCTTCTCTTGTTCGGTATTGACTACATGTGCCAAAAATCTGGTACATCCTGAATCCAACAGTTTCTGTGCTTTTAGAGCTGAGAGAAATTTCTTGGCCTTTCTCTTGGGTTCTTCGATGTATTCAAACTACACTACTTCTTCAGGTTGGAATATGACTTTCCTTTTACGGCATTCTATGGAGGCACCGTACTTGATTAGGAAGTCCATTCCAAAAATGACATCATAATCAGTCATATCCAGCACTATCAGATCACCATAAAGCTCTCTGTCTGCTATACTGACTGGCACTGCACGGAGCCAATGCGTGGATGTCATAATCTCTCCTGAAGGTAGGGTGGTTAAGAACTGGCCTTAGCATCTTGGGCATTAGCCTGACTCGCTCTCGTTCAGTGCTGACTAGTTCAGGGCATAGGCGAGCCAGTCTATTGAATCTCTTCACGGCTTCCTCTACTGATAGGTTACCTTGACGAAATTCAGTGAATTCATCATAATGTCGGTTAGTAACCCGCATATGAAAGAATTCTTCGAAGAACTCTGCTTCGAAGTTGGCCCATGTCATCTGATTTATGTCTTGCTTGGCCTTCACCCTTTTCCACAACATTCTAGCATCTCCTGCTAGGCAGAAGGAGGTGCACTTTACTTTCTCATGTTCTCGCCAGTCCAGAAGCTCAATGGTACTCTCCAGGGGTTTGAACCAGGCTTGTGCATCCCATGGTTCACTAGTGCCTTAAAAGTTCTCTGGTTTGAGTTTCTGCCACTGAACCAGATATGCTTCTCCTCTAGCCCCTACTGCTGGGGCTTCTGGTGCTATTGGTGGGATTGGTGCTCTAGGTGGAACCTCTGTCACTATTGGGGTTTCCACATTTGGTCCTGGCGTAGCAGTAGGTGTGGTCTGCTGATTAGCCCTTAAAGTGGCTATCTCCTACTACCGCTCAGCTATCTGTCTCTGGAGCTGAGCCACTATCTCCACGAGATTAGGTGGAGTCACTATGTCAGTTGCCTCCTATTGAGGCTTAGTAGCTGGTGCCCTTCTAGTTGGGCGTCCTCTAGTCATTATCTAAATAACAGAGGACATACATATTTACTATAACTATATTAATGTGCCATGAGTTATAAACATGTTTCAGTTAACTGTAACCAAGAACTGACTAGAAAACAGATAGCATGAATAACATGTAAATACTATAATTCTGAAAGCAAGAAAATATAGTAATGTGAGAGATACTCTTACTTAGAAGCTGCAGGTCTGATGCTGATGTGTGTGAGGAGGAAAGATGGAACTTGTTCTGATACCACTCTGTAACGACCCGCCTTCTGGTGCTATGGCTCTAAGGCGGATCGCTACTACTAACTAACTGGCTGGCTGACTAATTAGTGATTTCTGATAATGCTAAACCAACTGGGAGAATTTCGAAAATTCTCATTTCGCTATTTACTGAACTAACAATTCATAATCATGTGAAAAGTACTAACTAGCCCAAAATAAAGCAAAACTTTTATTTTATTATCTTGGCAGGGTTTGATCCCCCAACCTCTACATTGCATGGCTAAAGCACCAACCAGCTGCTCTATATCACTTCTGTTTTACACAGTACCAGTCGACTGCTATATGCCAGTCGAATGGTCGGGCCACAGAATGTTTCTCTGCCCGATACCAATCGACTGGTGTTTTCCCAGTTGACTGGTAGTTCTGAAAATCCAGCTTTCAGATTTTCAGAATTTATCAAACTTGACCTACAATGTACCAAAATCATATCTAACAAGCAGAATGACATAAATAAAGTTCCACAACTATTCTAGGGCATTTATTACATGTTTTTGGAGGGTTTCTAGCATGTATAGCAACTTAGAAATCACAAAAACGACATGTAGAAGCATAACATGAATGTGCCAAGTTCGTATCAACTTCTTATTGAAACTATTCAGCATTCCTATCTAAAGGCATCCTTAGCTACTACATGCCATTCCATATGGTGCATTAATCTTAGAACAAGCATATCTTAAGTATTTAGCATGTAGATCAAAACTATCAAGTTCTTACTCCTAAAGCGTAAACATGGGTCTAAATTACTCTATCACAAGTAAATGACTCATGACATTTAAGCATTCACAAAACCAATATTAAGTCAGATAAGTAAACTACTTCAAGCATACTAGGCACCACGAATAAAAGTCTAATTAAGTTCATACATGGTTCACATAATATATTGCGGAATAACTAAAGAAGCATAAAAAGGATTATTTATATGCTTTGCAAGTTCCGAAGACTTTTATTCCAACTCCACCATCACACACACTTTGCATCAAGCCCGTCACCTCCGCTACTAGTGCTTTCCTTTACCTGTATCTGCAGTATAAGGAAATGCAAACTAATAAGCATAAAGCTTAGTAAGTACCATCTAGCATCACAAAACTATGAAAACTCGAATTATGCTTTTATAAAACATGCTATGCACATACATGCTCATATCCATAAGTAATCATGCTAGGCTCATGCTAAAATACATATCATAGAATGTCATGGCATATAATTGAGACATGACACATACTGAACTAAAATTGAAAAGTGAGCTATAGCATGACATACATATCTGAACTGGAACTGAACTAACTAACATAAAACTAATTATTAAATTCACCACATGCTAATATGAATTTCTAAAAACTAAATACATATAGTAGGTGAAAGTAATAATCAACTGCTGTGGGCCCGGCAATGTACCAACTGTGCGCGCATCCCTAATAAACCCGAGGTAGCAAATCCCGAATCCATTAGGGTTCTACTAGGTTATCTAAACCTAGGGGCAACTAGGAGCCCATCCCATACTAGGTTATCTAAACCTAGAGGCAACATGGAGCCTATCCCTGGACCGAAGTCCGGTACAATGCCAACTGAAAATAAAAAAGTTCTTTTATACTTTTCTTTTTCTCTTCTGATTCTTGCTTTTACTAGGTTATCTAAACCTAGGGGCAACTAGGAGCCCATCCCGTTGGACCTTGGTCCCAATCATAAACTGGAGCAAGAATTTCTATTCTTTAATGCTTTCTATACCATTAACTGAACTGAACATTTTAACAAACACCTAACGTGCGTGCTTGTTCATAATTTTCGATTTCTAATCGTAGAACATACATATAAGGAGATAAAGCATACGGAAAATCGACCGAAACTACTTATACTACAGGTGAGGGGTACTTACATCCTGCGCTAGGTTTTCTTACGAATAAAAATCTAAAATTCCTGAGGGTACGTCGAACTACAACGTTCTTCTTGCTTCTTGGCGTTCTCCTCGCGTCTACGAGGGTCCCCGTAGAGAATAGGGCCTCTTGAGACCTTCCCTTGGCTTCCCCTTTGTCTTGGGCGGCAAGAGAAGAGGAGAAGAGGAAGAAAATCGCGAGAGGGAGAGAGAGAGTCGGCGGTGAGAAGATGTGAGGAAAAAGAATGAATATAAAAACCCTAAGTTTCCCTTTTATACTTATGGAAAAAGTTAACTAACTTTACCTTATCCATATTTCCCTCTAGTCTATACCAATAAAAATACATTAGCCCACTTGATAAGTCTATTTTCTTCTCATGGTACAGGTCTTGGGTTCAAACCCCATTATAATATTTTTACTGCGCATTCTATTTTTATTCATTTTTGCCTTATTTGTCCATGGAAAAATTCTATAAACATATCCATAAATTCAGAATTAATTCTAGGATATTTCTAAAATTAGGTTTGGGAATTTTCGGGCGTTACAATTACATATATGTGAGCTACACCCAGAATCAAGTACCTAGGTGTACGAGGAAATAGAGTGACATTCAATAACGAAGATGCCTGAAGAGGATGGGGCATCGGATGCCTTCTTCTTCAAGTACTCAAGATAAACCTTGCAGTTTCTTCGCCAGTGGCCCTCTTTGCCGCAGTGATGGCAAGTGTCTTTTGGTGCCTTTTCAATCCTTTTGGCCTTAGTTAACTTATTGGTGTCCAAAATGGAACGCAAATTCAGAGAAGACATGATCAGGTGATTATCCTAGAAATACAAATTGAGGTTATGTGATGAGAATGATAAAGAATGCATCAATATACATTAATTAAATCCTATTTATTTTTCGAATTGAATAACCCTTTTTATCAATTCGGGAGATCGTAGGAACATCTCCAAATAGGTTGATATCCAATCATAGATAAGAACAACCATGGCTGGAGTCCATCAAGTTATTCTTAGCTATGAAGGTAGGTAATTATACCGATTTCATATTACACATATGTAACTATCACATTATGCTATCAACTAATTGAATGTTTGCATATATCATTGGGTTGTTAACTCATTAACAAGTATGCAACAATATACATAGCACCCAACTGCACCTCTCTTTACATCGACCTTGGCTGTGGCACAACAAATCGATGCTCCAAGCTTAAGGCTGACCCATTAATCAAGAAATAGTTTTAATATGGTTGGAGCTCATTCAACCGTTTAGTCAGGCTTGGATGTGTCCAACAACCAAAACTAAGGATTGACCTCTGACTCCAACTATATTAATCATAAACTAATTCCATGAACATGTTGAGGTTCAAGCCGGGCATGGATGTGTCCATCAACCCAAACGAGAAACAAAACTCCGGTTCTAACCATATTAATGGAAGGTGTTGGCCTTAATATATTGTAAGGGGTTTTGGGTCTCATCTTTTTCTTTTAAGCACATTCATGACATATAATTATGTCATATACTAACGATTTCCTTAATAAAGTATGTATGCGACTTAATTTATCAAGTCTCATTAATTGAATTAGGAACCGGATTTCCTAATTCTAATTTCATACTTTATTCAAGGAATTGTTTTTGGGAAATAATTTCCTAAATTATCATAATCAATTTCGGAATTAATATGTTTAAGACTTTGATTTCTCTAAATCAAATCTTATTAAATTATGAGACAAATTCCCTTAATTCAACCACATATTATTTTCATGAAAATCTTATTTAAGGAAATATACTCTATAGGAAACAATTTTCCTAATTAATTTTGGAGACAATAATATGTAAGAGCATCACCTCATAAATCAAATAAGGAAATTATCGTTTGAGAATCACCTCAAAATTTCCAAGATTTGATCATATATTTTATTTATGGAAAATTAATATCAATAACTTAATTTGGACGGCTCCTCGAGGCTCAATCCAAAATAAGAATTTATTGATAATATAATTTTGACGGCTCCCCGAGGCTCAATCCAAATTAAACATTTGATAGTTTAAATTCAATTTAGGAAATTTAATTATAACAACTAACTTAAAATTGGACGGCTCCCCGAGGCTCAATCCAAAATAAAAAATTTTGTAAATAATTTAATTTCCAATTATGAATTTAAATGCCAATTAATATTTCCATAATTTGTCTAAACTTTCTTGAAAGAAAGTGCCCAAAATTGCGAGCTTTCCATAAATGGAATGTTTCCAAAAATAAAAGGTTTTTAGAATAATTATAGGTTTCTGGTACAAAGAAAACTTAAATTTTTCCAAAATTGGAAAATTTCCAAAATGGGAATATCCAAAATTGGAAAGTTTTCAAAAATGGAAAGTTTTCACAATTATCATAAATTTCAGAAACAGGGATATTTCAAAAGTTTGCGAAATTTTATGATGATTTCCAAACTTTGAAATTCTTAAATCGAAAATTTACAATAATTGAAAAGTTTCCATAATTGGAAAATTTTCCAAAATTGAGATCATGACAAAGTTTTCCGCAAAAACAGTTATATGATTATGTCGAACACAAACCTCACTCTGATACCACTGTTGGGACTGGGTGCATGTTGACATGGATGCGGGTTCGTAATTTTAAAATTAATTACGTGCAGCGGAAGGTTTAGCATAAATAATTTCTCAAATTATTTAACCACACATCTAAGCATGCAACTTTATCTTTTGTAGACATGATCATATATTTAAAATTTTGTAGAAACATAAACTAATTTCCGTATTACCTCGCGTAACTCGAAGGAAGGGACGAGATCCAACCGTAAGCGTCCCTCGGAAGCTCCGCCTCTATTCGCGTCCACGCCGAGTATCTTCGGGATGACTTCGCAAAGCCACGAGTTTCGTGTTCTCGAGAACTACTAGATTCTCCGAGAACGCGACAAGAAAACTAAGAGAGAAGTAATCACATCGGAAAAACTTACTACCAAGGTTAGCCGGAATCACAATTCCGGGAGGAAGATGACTTGCGCCCAATCCCAAGGTGATGATGGCCGAAGAGGAAGATCGTCCCAACGGAAGAACTTCGTCGCCTCGGTGCTTCTCCTTGTGCTCACGGCAAGAAGAAGAGAGAGGAAGAGTGTGGCCGGCCAAGAGGAAGAAGGGAGGAGAGGGAGAGAGCCCAGGCAAGAATACTTCGATTGATTTCCAAGCCTTGCCTTGGGTCCTTTATATAGTGGTCTCTCAACCGCCAAGTCACTTTTTTCTTATGGAATAAATTTTCTGTGACTTATTCCATCATGCCAAGTTTTATCATATTTTAATTTATGATAAAAAACGACCAAGTCTCCTTTTTTTCTTATGGAATAAATTTTCTTATCATGGTAAATCAATCCATGATTGATTTTATAAAATAAAATAAACCAATCCATGGTTCATTTTAATTTTCATGAAAAATAAACCAAACCTTGGTTTATTATATAAAAATTTATATCATCCATAATTTTATAAAACAAACCACACAATTGGTTTATTTTATAAATTGAACCAAAAACTTGGTTCTCTCCCTTTGTTGTGGCCGGCCAATGAATTAAACTCATTTAATTCATCTATTAAGTCTTCAAAATACTTAGCCATTTTACGCTTCCGATGTGTCTCTGATAAATTCAGATTCGACTTATCGTTTGGCTCAACCAAACCTAATCTCTCTTGATTGGAAAATCCAATTTTCAACTCGTTTTAAATCCCTCGGATTACTCGTAGTGCGTGTGACTAAATAATTTATGTTGGCCATCTATAATTAATCAATTATAGAACGATCATGAGTGGCACCTAGTAGTACATCATGATCCCCAATTAATCGAAAGATCAACGGTTGACCTCAGAAACAATTCTAAAACCCTTCAGCAGCTATAATGAATCGTGCCCCATTCCCTTCACCATCTTATACCCACTTGGTTCAGGACATGGTCTATGTGTGTCAGTCCCCACTAGGCTGACTAAGTCACACCTAGCCCAAGTAACGTTTTCTCGTCCTACGGATTATAATTACTCTCATGTATTTAAGAGATTCATACTCTGAACATGTCATGCTCTGGCCAGAGGCTTCGAGTAACAATCCGACGATAGGCCTCGGGTATACATCTCCTCGCAAGGAGTGGTGAATCCTTTGTAGGCTGTTCAAACATCTTCGGGCACTTCGGCTTATACCCAATCATCTTGGGTCCGCACCTCCTTGGAGATGATTGCTTAAGATGTCAAAGTATAAGTCTCCATGACCAAGATGACTTGAACACCGCAAGTCAAAGGAACATCGCACTTAAGCTGCAGTAAGAACTTCATTGACATATCTATATATAGACTACCATATGAAGTTTTACAGCCAGTCACTCCAATGAACTAGTTCCCTTAACTAGCATTCATGTTTATCTTCGGACATCCCAATGTCACCAGCCAGTGAGAATCAGCTGATTAGAGAATAACCCATGCTAGTCTCAACAAAATTGATAGTGTCTATATTTATCAATTCATCGACTAGGGACAATTTCAATACTTCACAATTGCACATGTAGAGATAATCACTAGTTGTGAATTCATCACAAATTCTCTCATGTTGTGAATTATATTGCGACATTCAGTAAATGAGTTTAAGATCTCAATTAAATACATAAACATGTATACTCAAATAGTGAATATTCATTTATTAAAATAAATGATTACAATCATAAGGCTATTGCCTTAGGACACTTTTCTCATATCACTAACATCAATTAGTATCTAAAACAATGCAAAGTCCGGACAACTTACCCAAGGCGGTTTCCAGCTCGGTCGTGTTCGAGCTAAGGCCCACCCAGTATAACAAGCCTTCATTGCCAACCAACCTCAGACCGTATAATCTTATGTTGGATAGAATCTATAGAGCTCTCTGATAACCGACACTTCTCTTGTATCAACCAAGGGGTAGTGGCATGGGGAGTTCTATAACCAAGCTAGTCGGGAAGTCGAAAGGAACGGGCAGGCTTATAAAAAAGAATTGATCCTTTCTGCCCTTATTGGAGGAAGGAAATCTATCTAAGAGCTTATAGCCCATTCAGGACATGAAATGGAAGGACTCGAGCCCGCTTTCTTTAGGTGATAGAAGTAATGGAAGAAAAGAAGGGTCAAAGGAATGTCGTACAACTTGAAAATAATTATGACCCCACTCAAAATGGTAAAAACATTGGGCGTCATTTGATGTAGAGGTATTTGGATGTTCCTCGACACCTCATGGAAAAAGGCAAGGATAGGGAACCTAAGCCCTATTCTACTTGACCCGGGAAAAAAATCTAGCTAGAAACCATGTAGAGGAGCACAAGTGACTTGGTTGTGCCTGGGAACCCTAATCGTCTAGTACGAACAGGTCCCATACTCAAGGCGAGCACTACGGATATGCTCCTCAGACAACTTCGACCTACAACACTCATACTAAGGTGGTATATATCTAGGTTCAGCCATGAGAAAGAATGGAAGAAATAAATTAGAGTGAAAGCTTATAGGAGAAGTTCGTCGACAAAGGAAGGAGGAGTCGAAGAGGTTGAAGTTGAAGGAAATCGGTGAGAAGAGCAGCCACAAGTGAGGAGACTCTATGACTCATGCTTATATATAACCTCACAAGGGCAAGGGTAAGCGTTGGATGTAGGGTTCATAGTATGAGGCAAGTTTGATTGTTAGATGGTGTTTAAATTGAGGCATTCTAATCATTTTATTCTTGCCATGCAAGTCACGCGACATTCCTCAGAAGCAAGCATTTTTAGGAAACGTGCAAAACGATGATGTCGACTCAGTGCCTCGGTGGGAGATGTGACCACGTGGCAACACAATAGTTGGCCACTCATCGGTTGTCTGGCCATGAGTTGCGCCTCTCTCTCCCATGGCTCATTAATGTGTGGCAGGTCTCATTAAAGCATCGCACACCTAATTAAGGAAAAATAAAGGATAAATCTCTAACACAATCGTAATCATGGCTCAGCATTTAATGCCTTGACACAACTTCTCTCTAACGTGGTAGTCGTCCACCATACTATCCTTGTATCTAATCAGTCCGGTTCACACCACTTTCGATTGGACTTAAAGGGGGGGTCTTGTGATTGGGGATATATCGAGTGGTGGCCACGTGGCAACGTAACAGCCGAGAGGTTGCCACGTGGCAGTGTAGTAGCCACATGGTGAAAAGAGGACTAGGCACCCAAGCGCCAAGTTCGATTGTCCAAGAAGGTGCCCACTCAGGCACACCTCAGGGTCCTCCCATAGCTCGCTTGGGAGACCAGCCGACCATGGGAGGACCCAATCACTAGGCTCGTTAGTCCAAGAAGTTGACCGCTCGGGAAACTAGCCACTCATGGGAGTCTAAGCAGCTCAACCGATCGCATGTAGTCAGTGGGGATATGGCAAACATCGCCCGAGCGAGATATGCCTGCATGACCCGTGCGACGATAGTTTTTCTAAGAAATACTTAGGAGCATCCCTTCAAGGCTAATACCAGAGGGATAACAAGCGATGACCATTAAGGGAATAATCAAGTAGCCTTTAATGTGTTGCACAGATATAAAAAGGTAGCATTAATGAGAAGAGAAGATGGAAATGGACATGGGGGAGACCCCAATAATAACTCTCAATAATTGGCAATAATGAATGGTATAATGAAGATGTCATTATTATCATTAATGATATGGAAGATGAATGATCATAGCCAAAACTATAAAAGGAGTCCAAGAACATCTGGGAGGGGAGCTGCGTAATTCTCTAAACTCATCACTTTCCATTCTGAAATCTTTTCCTCTTTAATATTTGGCTTGAGCGTCGACGTGACAATTACCGGGACTCTTCTCGATGTCATTCTTACATTCTTTTCTTGAGGATTTGTATCTCAGGTCCCTGCCATTCTAGCTGGTCCTAATTCACCAAAAGGTTCGCATCACCTAGCTGTTGGATCAATGAGATCGATAAATGGGGGGGGTGGGGTGAATATCTATTCGAGAAATTTTTGGATATAAGTAGAGTGAACGCAACAGAAATAAAAAGTACAAGTCAAAATAAACGCTAACAAGTTTGTTTTTACTTGGTTCGGAGTCTGTAACGGCTCCTACTCTAAGACCCACGATTCTTAACCATTTACATTGGGAAATTCTATAAGTTTGCAAAATATGTTACAAATATACAATTTGAAGTACAAAAGAAATAATGAAATTATACCAACAACTTCTAGTTGAAAGACGAAAGCATCACGTTGTTGTCGGAGTTCCTGGATCGCTTCAGAATAGCACACTTTAGCGCAGATGATGTCAAAACTTGATATGGAATACAGTGGCTCGAATTCCCTTTTATACAACCACTCGGGCGCCCGAGTGCCCATAGGGGTGCCCCCAACTTAGCGCTTCAGCCGCATCGTGATCCATTGACGAAGCCAAATCTTATCCTTCTCGGGCGCTTGATTGCTCTAGGGCACCTATGTTGGTGATGTGGTGTGTCCAGTTAGCAGCCGCCAACTCAGCATCGTCAAGCTGAGTTTGACACACTGGGGCAGTCGAGACCTCTTGGGCGCCTATGTACTCGGGCTCCCAAGACATCTCGGATGCTTGTCTTCTTGGGTGCCCGAGACATCTCTGGCGCCCTAGATGCTGCTGATCTCCAATCTCTTTAGTTGTAACACAGGGTTACACTGAACATACAATATATATGTAATGAATGAATGTTTGACAGTTGAAGCTATCTGATCCTGATTTTGAATTTCAAAATGAAATCCTAGGTCAGACCGACGCCTACTGCCCCTCTTCCGGGGAACGCGTCCTCACCTACTCGACTATGGAGAAGTTGTCATTTGCCAACCGGCACCTCCTGTTGGACTTTTGCTAGGCCTCCGAAGCTTTTGGATCTCAAGACGTCCGTACCACGACCTGTCCCTAGCTACTTTTGTCCATTGTCCTCGCTCAGCTAAGACTTCTGCCCAATCTTCTGGATCAATTCTTCGGTGCTCAACCCCTGGTTAGGTCTTCGGTGCCTAGCCCTCGGCCAAGACTTCATCCCCAGTCCTTGACCAGGACTTCGTGCTCAACCCTGCAGGTCAAGATTTCGTGCCTTGGTAAACTAGGACTTTCCTACACACTTAGTAAAACATGTTAGATCACAAAACAAACTTAACATTGAAACCTTTGTCATTATCAAAATCAAGTTCGATCTGGTACTTTTGGCACCAACAATCTCTTCCTTTTTGATTATGGCAACTCAGTTCAAAAGTTAAGTTAAAATAGATATTTTAAGCAAGTAAAAGTATTTCATGAAACATAGTAAAATATTTTTCAAGATTCATTTTTCAAAGTATTATTTCAAGGTTAGAAATATTGAAAATGAAAATTTAAAAACCTCCCCCTTGATAAGTTAATGTTCAAAATTGAGATTTTCTTAATGTTCAAAATTAAAAAACATGTAAAATTGAAAATGCATGAAGCTTCCCCTTGATTTGAAACTCTCCTAAAACTTTTGAAGATGTGCATTTTTCAATTTGAAAGATTTTTTGATAACATTGATTTTTTTTAAAAAAAATCTAAGTAAAATTTAAATTTGCATTCTCCCCCTTTTGAAAAATAGAGTTTTTTTAAAAAGAAAAGCAGAGTACTATGTAGACTTTGAAAAAAAATTGAAAAATAAAGTTTAGCTTTGAAAATTAACTTTTTAACTTTTCCCTAGTTAGAAAAATAATGTTTAACTTTGAAAATTAACTTTTTAAATTTTCCTTAACATTTCACTACTCTCTCCCTTTGCCATATAACAAAAAAAAATTTTGATTAAGGAGAAAGAAAAAGAAAAAATATTTAAACTTTGGTATAATAGCTAATGAAAAAATACAAAATAATTTTATGTTACTGAAAAAAATGATAAGTGAGAAATAATAAAAAAAACTATTTTCAAAAATGCAAGTAAAAATTTTTGAGTAACTATTTTGAGTTAGACAGATAAACAATAAATAACAGAAAAAAAATTTCGAACCATGATAAGTCACCCATTTGAGTCCAAGCATGAATTGATTCTAAGTATTCAAAAGTAAACCAACAATAATTTTAAAAAAAAAATATTTTGAAAAACAATACAAACAATAAAAAAAATATAAATCCTTAGGCCCCTGTTTATTCCAATTTATTACTTACTAAATGTTATAAAATAGTAGCTTTTGAAAATTTAAGTAAAAAAATGTTAAGTTAATTTTGAATTAAGTATAAAACTTTAAGTAAAAAAATATTATGTTAATTTTCAATTAAGTTTGAAAATTTGAGAAAAAAATATTAAGTTAATTTTGAATTAAGTTTGAAAATTTATTAAGTTTAAAAAAAATGTTAAGTTTAAATTGATTTAAGTAATAAAAAAGTTAATTTTTGAAAATTGATTAAGTTTGAATTAATTTAAAATATGAAATTATGTTTTAGATTTTGAAATAAAATTTTAAATTTTGAATAATTAAGTTAAGTAACATTAAGTTTAACTTTGAAAGGTAACATTATGTTTAAATTAAAAATTTGTGTTTTGAAAAATTAAATTAAGCATTTTAAGTTAAACTTGTAATAAGGAGAACTTTTAAATTTGATTTATTAAATTAAAAGTTTTTTTTTATTTACAAGGGGTATCCAGGCTTGCGCCCGACTAATCCGCTTGGCTGACCGGCCCTACCCCACAACCTTCAACGAGAGTCCCCACCGGTCAACGATGGTAAATCACGGGACGGAGATACGCGGCGACTTCACCACTGATGATATCGGTACACGATGGCCCGACCACGCAGCAACCTGTGGCGATTTCTTCCGTCAGCATACTGCGCGCTCTACCAGGGAGGAATCGAACCCGGGAAGTGAGGGATCACCCAAATGAGTCATTACCAACCGTGCCATGCCCGCGGGGGAGTTTGTTGCGTTGAGCTAATCCATTTAGCTTCTAAACATATCACACATTTCTAAGTAACAAAACAGAGAAACCTTATCTAATGTGTGAGATGTATCAAATTTTATCTTTAAATTTAAATATTGAAAACTAAATTTTGATTAAATCATGATTTAGATTCAGGTTTAACAATTAGTAAATTGAAAATGAATTTCAATAATTGGCTTCCAGGTCTTGGCGAGGCATAGGAGCCTTCTTGGATATCGGAGATGTTGGGTATGGCTTGGCGGGTTTCCCTATCGAATACTTGGTCATCCTTGAGAGACCTCTCCATATCTACGGATTAAAATTAATCTGAATGGAGATCCGTCTCCCTATGACCATCTCATCATCGCATCGTTCAGTATGAATTACAACTTCGCCAATCACAAAGATCGTGCCTTGTAATTCTCCTAACCAAACAACCGCGGAAGAGACGATGAGTGGATCATCGGTTCTTGTGTTTATGGTCGGGGTCCAATTAATTAATTATTATCTAAGATTAATAATTAATCAAAATAATAATAATTAGTTAAAATCAACATGAAATGACGAGGCGAAATCAAAGGAGCCAAGGAAGAATATATACCTTCCATTACCTTACGATCTTCTATCGTATGACCCTCCCCTCTTGGACGTCGTGTGGGCGACGATCTACCAAGAACCTTGGTCACCAAGTCGGTCCCTTGTCCTTGCGCTAACCAATCCCTAACCAAAGGGATGTCGCCAGCCGCTCCAAAAAAGAAGATAATCCAAACACAAAACTCTACTTAGCAGATTTTTCTTACCTTGAGATAAATTGTGTAAGCCACTTTTCTCCCTTGAGAAAAATCGCTGCTCCCTCTCAGGCTCATGCAATTTTCTTCTCTTGAGAAAAGTTACCTGTTTCCTTTGAGAAAATCGCTTGAACCATTTTTTTTCTCCAACCAAACAGTTTGCGCAAACTGTTTGCTTCTCCCAACCCCATGTTTTCTTCTCCAATCAGCAATTTGCATGAGCACATTGCTTTCTTCAATCAGCAACAATTCGCATGCAAATTGATTTCTCCAATCCGTAATTAACTGCAGCTTTTCTCCCAGAAATTGGTGCCGGATGCATGGAGAACAGGTGGCTGTGTGAGGAGAAGAGATGGCTGCGTGAACATCTTGGTTTCTCCAAGTCGGCGCTTTGTTTTCTCCAATTGTCGTAGCCTACTTTGCAACCAAAGTTGCTTTGGTTAGAGAAGGCAACCCAGTTGTCATGTGCAACACTGCATGGAGAAAAAATTTCTCCATGCAGAGGTCGGCGCCGCACGCTGTGAGGGTGAGAGAGAGAGTAAGAGAGGAGAGAAGACGAGAGACTAGGGTTTCTTTGTGTTCTTTTGAATTAATTAATTGGATCAACTTGGTTTCATGCCACCATGGGGTATATATAGGGCTACAATAGGGACTATGAGGAGGAGTTAGATCTTGGCCTGCTAATGGATCCAAACCCGATCCATTAATGAAGATCCATTCCACTAAAGGATCCTCATTGAATTACCTCATCAACCCCATATTTACATATGGCTCCACCTATTATGAGTCGTCCTTCCCTCCGTGTTTAAGATATCGAATGTCCGTCCATGAATTTAAATTATTAACAAATTAAATTAATTAACTTCTAGATCCTTGATTAGTACCACTCAACCTTATCATCATGTTCGATCAAATCCACCTGTAGGGTTTAACACGATGATCCTTTTAAGCTCATCAAGGGGGCATCTGTTGGTATGGCTTGGCGGTTTCCAAGACCACCACGGGGTCGTATTTGAGAGACCTCTCTATATCTACGGATTAAAAATTTAATCCGAATAGAGACCCGTCCCTCTAATGACCGACTCGTCGTCGTGTTAATTAATCCAAGTTACAACTTAGCCAAAACCAAGGTTAAGGCCTTGTAACTTTCCGGATTAATTAACCGCGGAAAAGATGACGATTTGGATCACCGATTTTTGTGTTTATCTTTGGGATCCAGTTAATTAATTATTATCCATGATCAATTACCAAAATAATTAACTAACATGCATAAAATGATGAGACAAAGCATAATGGCACAAATAAAACATAGTAAAACAAAACTGGAGCTCGGGAGAATTATACCTCGCCGTTTACCTTGCAGTCTTCTACCTTATAACCCTCCCCTCCTGGACGTCGTGTGGGCGATGGTCTACCAAGATGTGGAATCACCAAGGCGCTCGAAAATCACCTTCTTCAAGCCTCTTCCTCTTTGGTAGCCAAAACCCTAGCTAGGGTTTCGGCCACACCCTTTTCGGCCTCTCCACTTCTCGCCGCCGGCCACCTTAAGCTCCAAGCTCCGACCGGCCAAGAGGCAGCACTGAGAGGCTGCTAGGAAGATGAAGAAAGGGGAAGAAGAAGCTGAGTAACCTCCTTCATCTTCCCAAATCCCGCCGGAAAACCGTAATCTTCCCTCCTCACTGCCGGCGCCAAACCAAGTGGATAAACCTCTGTTTTCCGGCCACCGGAGACTCCTCCTTCCTGCTCCTTGCTTGTGCACACAGGAGGAGTTTACTGTGAGGGAAAGAGAAGAGAGCAAGGAGGAAGAATGTAGGAAAGTTGTGCTTTCCTTCCTCCTTGCCGCCGGCGCCGCAAGGTGCATAAAACCCGCCGTCGGCCAACCTCCGCCCGCTCCCTTACTCCAAGTCGAGCACCACCGTGCCCCTCCCTCTCCTGCCGATCCTTCATGCCCAAGAGAACAAGAGGGGATAAGGAGAAATCTCGTCTTCTCCTTGCTTCTTCTCGCCGGCGCCCAAGAACCCTAAGAGAGAGAGAGAGAGAGGGTTTAGGGAAAAAAGGGTTTTGTGGGTTTTGTGATTAATTCCAAAATTAATCCGAGATTAATTATCCTTGTATCATGACTCTTATGGGTATTTATAGGTCTAAGGTAGGGACCATGAGGAGGAGTTGGTTCTTGGCCCGCTAATGGATCCAAACCCGATCCATTAATGGTGATCCATTCCACTAAAGGATCTCATTGTACTTCCTCACCAACCCCCATATTTTCATATGGGCTTCACCTATTACGAGTTGTCCATCTCCCCGTGTTTAAGATATCATATGCCTGATAATTAATTTAATTTACTGATAATTAAATTAATTATCTTCTTTATCCTTGATTAGTACCACTCAACCTTTTCATCATGCCGGACTATAGTCCACTTGCAAGATTTGACATGACGACCTTTTTGAGCTCACCAAGGGGGCATCATCATCCCGACTTACCAGGGCACGAATTCCGTCAATAATCAACGGCACATCATATTATTAATATTATCTCCTAACTTATCGGGCCTCTCGATCTAATAGAATAGATCTCGCTCATTGGTAAATCAAAGAGATAATAATTAATAATATATGCCCGTCATTATTTTGGGATTAAGATATCGTACTCCATAATATTATTCGAGGTCTAATCCAATTTACGAAGTCAGTACAAAAATTGGATGACCACTTTTTGGCCCTACTCAATGTACACAAAGTACACTAGTGTAATTCTATGGTTAAGATAAACCACACCTAATTACACTACAACCATCCCGATGGTTTGTGCAACTCCATCTCGGTTGTGAGCCTCTTTCATATACTTCAGCAAGGAACCTAATAACATAATCTTCTGTGCGACACCATGCACCATGTTATCTACAATGCCAAGCATTAGACAGTTTGTGCACGTACTAATGTAAACATGCACTGTGTGATTTTCTGATTTTCTTTAAAATGTAGATGTATTATAACCAAAAGCAAGGCTTTTAGTATACATCCTTATAGCATCATCATCCCGACTCACCAGGACACGGATTCCGTCAATAATTAGCGACACACCATATAATTAATATTATTTCCCAACTTACCGGGCCTATCGATCTAACAAAATAGATCTCGTCCATTGGTAAATCAAAGAAATAATAATTAATCATATGTGTCTGTTATTATATCGGAATTTAGGGATCGTACTCCATAATAAAATCTGAGATCCAATCCAATTATCAAGTCAGTACAAATTGAATGATCTCTAGTTTTGGTCCTGCTCAATGCACACAAAGTACACTAGTGTAATTCTATGGTCAAGACCAACCACAGCTAATTACACTACAACCATCCCGATGATTTGTCCAATTCCATCTCGATTGTGAGCCTCTACTTATACTATGCAAGAAACTGATAACATGATCTTCTGTGTGTCACCACACACCATGTTATCTACAATGCAAGGTATCGGACTTTTATGCACGTACTAATATAAACAAGCATCTAGTGTTGTCGTGATTCTCTTTTCCAAAAATAAAGATCTTTATATATAAAAAGAGCAAGTTTTTCAGTATACACATCTAACAGGAGCAACGACCCTTTTCTTAGACAAAACCTTTTAAAGAAATTATAGTTTCATGTTACTCTTTGAGAAACGTTGGTCTAACTAGTTGAGGATATGGCGAGGTAGCTTTGGCTAGTTCCACCGAGCTAAAAAGACCAAGTAGGGTACGCCTTACCCTGCCTGACTCTTTAGACAAGCTTTCCTAAAGCACTATCAGCTCACCCCATCCTAATACTAGGTTGTGTATGTTTCAATCAAGTTATGTCCTTATCTAACTGTTTCTATTCCTATGCATGCCAATTTTGTAGACAAATAAATAAACAAACATTCAAGCAATTTTTTAGCAAGCATACACAAAAATCATATAATAATAAAAATAGTTTTTCTATTGGCTCCCCCTGGACTAAAGCCTCAATATGGACTATTTAGGAATTGAATTTTGTCCTTGGGGATCCAATAGTGATTTGGTCCTGCTTGATTTGTCAAGCTAAGTTTAGGGACCCATGCTTGGACTCGGGTGCTAGTATGGTTCAGAATTGAATAATACGATCTATACTGTGAATTGGTTTTATACTCAAGTCCGGATCGGTTGAGAACGACATTCTATATTCTAACAATTATATCAAGATTTTTGGAACCTGAAGTGAACCGCTCTAGGGCAACTCTAATTTCCTTGACTTGAGTTTTCAGGGAGGAATTCTCTTCCTCAAGTTATTGGACCTGAGTTGAGGTTACATCCTGAACAGTCTCATTCAAGGGACTTGAGTTAGCTTCCTCCTTAAGGGCTTTTACCTCCTTTTGGAGGGGCATAACCCGGACATTGTATTTGACCAACTTACGTGATAGATAAGAGATATGATTATATAACTCAAATTCCGGGAAACCTCTTACAGTGAATTGACCATTTCTGACATTGAGATTGTTCCGGTTCCATGGCTTTGCTCTGGCTCTGCTTTATATTCCGACTCGATGTCAAGTTCTTCTGATGCTGTCAGTGTGAGGAGGTTCGAGTGGGGTACTTATTCTTCATCTTCCGAGGATGATTCATCCCACATTGCTTGGAACTCCTTTTTTCGTTGCTTCTTTGCTTCCTTTAAGTTGTGACACTCCGATTTGAAGTGACTCTTCTTGTTGCACCCATAATAGGTGATCTCCACCTTGTTCTTCTGGCTTGTGCTTGGTTAAATCGGATCATACTTTGACTGATCCAATATCTTCTTTCTCTGAATTTTGGTTTTCATGAACTTGCTATGAAATAACTTAACTAGTTTGATGTAGTCAAAGTGATCTTAGTCAGATTCCGAGTTGGAGTCGTCAGATTCAAATTTTTGTTGCGGCATTTCTTCTTAATTTTACCTGCAACAAAGGCAATGCCTTTCTCGACCTGAGTAGTATTAGTTTGTTCATGCAAATTGAGTTCAGAAAATAATTCATCTAAATTTATTTTAGAAAGGTCCCTTGAAACATTGTAACCATCTATCATAGATGTGTTAGTGATATGAGAGAAGTGTCCTAAGGCAATCGCCTTATGATGTAAACATTTATATTAATAAATGATAATTCACTATTTGAGTATACATGTTTTGTGTATTTGATTGGGACCTTAAACTCATCTACTGAATGTCCGCAATACAACTCACAGCATAAGAGAATTTGTGATGGGATCATAACTAGTGATTATCTCTAATGTGCAATTGTGAAGTATTGAAATTATCCCTAGTCGATGAATTGATAAAAACGGACACTATCAATTCTGTTGAGACTAGCATGGGTTATTCTCTAATCAGCTGATTCTCACTGGCTAGTGACATTGGGATGTCCGGAGATAAACATGGATGCTAGTTAAGGGAACTAGTTCATTGGAGTGACTAGCTGTAAGACTTCATATGGGAATCTACATGTAGATATGTCAATGAAGTTCTTACTGCAGCTTAAGTGCGATGTTCCTTTGACTTGCGGTGTTCAAGTCATCTTGGTCATGGAGACTTATACTTTAACATCTTAAGCAAGCATGTCCAAGGAGGTGTGGACCCAGGATGATTGGGTATAAGCCGAAGTGCTCGAAGATGTTTGAACAGCCTACAAAGGATTCACCACTCCTTGCGAGGAGATGTATACCCAGGCCTATCGTCGGATTGTTACTCAAAACCTCTGGCCAGAGTAGATCATGTTTAGAGTGCGAGTCTCTTAAATACATGAGAGTAATTAGAAATCCAAAGGACGAGAAAGACATTACTTGGGCTAGGTGTGACGTAGTCAGCCTAGTGGGGACTGACACAAATAGACCGTGTCCTGAACCAAGTGGGTATAAGATGGTGAAAGGAATGGGGCACGATTCATTAGAGCTGCTGAAGGGTTTCAGAATAATTTCTTCTGAGGTCAAACCGTTGATCTTTCGATTAATTGGGGATCATGATGTACTACTAGGTGTCACTCATGATCGTTCTATAATTGGTTAATTATAGACGACCAACATAAATCGAAAGCCTATTTAGTCACACGCACTACGAGTAATCCGAGGGATTTAAAATGAGTTGAAAATTGGATTTTCCGATCAAGAGAAATAAGTCGAATCTGAGTTGATCAGAGGCGCAACGGAAACTTAAAATGGCTAAGTCTTTTGAAGGCTTATTGGGCGAATTAAATGAGTTTAATTCGCGATCGGTTCGGGTTGTTTTGGCCGACCAAAGAGGGTGCCCACCTTCTTAGTTTGGCCGGCCAATGAAAGGGGGATAAACCAATTTAATTGGTTTAATTAATAAAATAAATCTAGCGCGATTTATTTTATAAATTATGGATAAATAAATTGATATATAAAGAAATTTATATAAAGAGATTTATAAATAAATTTGTAGAAATTTATTCTTTTTATGGAAATTAAAATGAACCATGAATTGGTTTTATTTTAATTTATAAAATCAATTATGAATTGATTTATCCAAAATAAGAAAATTTTTTATACAAATTTTATTCCATAATTAAAAGAGAGAAGTAATTGTTTTATTATAAATTAGTTATAATAAAACTTGGTTTAAACGGAATAATTCATAAAAGAATTTATAGGATAAATTTGTTATGAAAAATTCCGTTAAGAGGGAGACTTAGCAAGGGAGAAGCAACTATATAAGGAACCAAAAGGAAGCCTTTAATTACTAATGAATAATTGATAGAGATTAATTATTCTCTCCCTCTCTCTCTCTTATTCTCTTTTCCTCCTCTTCTCCTTCCCATTAGGGCCGGCGCCCTCCTTGAGCTTTAGGGCCGGCGCCTCCCTTTCCCACCCTAGGGCCGGCGCACCCTAGGGTTGCCGTGGACTAAGAACACCAAGGAGAAGCCAAGAAGAAGAAGAAGAAGCGAATAGCAACTCCTCTATTCCGGAATTTCGATTCCGTTTCTTGTTGGTACGTTTCCATTAATTTCTCTTATTCTTTTAGTTGTGCCTTCCGAGAATCTAGTAGTTCTCGTCGGCACAAAACTCGTGACTTTGCGAAGTCATCCCGAAGAGAACTCGGCGTGGACGCGAATAGAGGCGAAGCTTCCAAGGGACGCTACGGTTGGATCTCATCCTTTTTCCGACTTACGAGAGGTATAAAGTAAATTAGTTTACTTTTCCGCAATGTTTTATTTTATGATTATGTCAATACACCATAAGGTTGCATGCTAGATACGTGGTTAAAATAATTTTGGAAATTATTTTGTGCTAATTCTTCCGCTGCACGTAAAAATTTTGAATTTTACGAACCCGTATCCTTGTCGACATGCACCCGGTCCCAACAAGATGGCCTCAACGTATTTCTTGGGAAAGAGTTTAGTGTATAGCGTATTAAATCTCGATTCTCTACCTTATGGTCGATAGCATGAAGACTGTTCATTAGCTCCCAGATGCGTGTGTGTAGTTGTACAACAATTTCACCTTCTTGCATCTTTATGTTGTACTATTTGTTCAGAAGTCCCGCTTGCTTATCTTCGTGTCGAAAGTCCCTTCGTGATGTTCGATTAGCTTGTTCCAAAGTTCCTTCGCGCTATTGAATGGGCCGACGCGGTTAAGCTCCTCTTTTGTGAGGCCACACTGGAGAGTTTGAGTCACCTTGGCGTCAGCTTCTATCTTCTACTTTAGAGTAGCGTGCCACTCAATGTATCTCTGATGTTCACCTTGAGCATTTTTTAGAATTTCTAGGCCAGCTTGGATAATGATCCACATTTCCACTTGAGTTTTCAGGTGGAATTCTTGTTGGTGCAATCGACCCAAATGTGATTGGGTAGATCATGAGTTTTGATGTGTGTGTCAATATGATTAAGTTAGGGTTTCATGTTAATCTAATATATGTATGTGAGTGTGCAGGTTTGCAGGATATACATGGACTTAGTTGGACGTCTTCGGGTCCGGTGAAGGATGACATGGGGAGATGAGCCATGGGCTTGCATGCATCCGAGGGATCATGGATAAAGCAGGGACGATGAGCCCAGGGAAGCGAACTGTTGGTGCAAGTTGCATCAGTGATGTCCTCCTCTAAGTGTTTTAATGTTTGACAACATACTTAAGTCAGCGATACATTAAACAAGGGAAGGAGAGTCAAGAGAGGTGTAACCAAAGTGAAAGAAAGTCCTAGTAAACCTAGGCAATAAGTCCTAGTTGGATGAATTGGGCACTTAATCGTGATCATGGATTAGGCACTAAGTCCTGGCAAAGGGCTGGGCACCGAAGACCTGACCAGAAGTTGGGCATAAAGTCCTGGTTGAGGACTGTGCAAGAAGATCAGGCCGAGGGTTGGGCACCGAAGACCTGGTTTGAGGAATTGGGCACGAAGACCTGGCCGAGGGTTGGGCACCGAAGTTCTGGACTTAGGGTTTGGGCACGAAGTCTTGGTCCGAGGGACTGAGCAACATAGCTGAGCGATGACTAAGGACAAAAGTAGAGACGGGTCGAGGTTCGGACATCTCGAGATCTGAGAGTATCGGAGGCTAAGCAAAAGTCTGATAGATCGAAGACGTTGCTAGAGGGGGGGGGGGGTGAATAGCACTTTATCGTCATTTTCTCTACAAGATTGTTAGCGCAGCGGAAATACAAATAAAAAGAAACTAATCAAGAGAGAACAATGCTAACAAACCAATTTACTTGGTATCCACCCCGGACGGGTGACTAATCCAAGAATCCATTGGTGGATCAATCCCCGGATAACCTCCGGCTAACTCTGTCACTCCTTGAGGGTGGAGAAACCTCGCCACAACACTTAGGATGCTATCTGAGCATAAGAGACTACTCACTTTACCCAAACGAGTTTCGTCAAGCAAGATAGTAGGAAACAAGCACCTTTAAATAGGGCTCGAGTCTGAAACAGGCGCTACCAGTCGACTGCCCCTGGGGCAGTCGACTGGTCCCACTCAGATTCGACCGTTACAGTACAACGTTCGAATCTGCCAGCCTATTCCAGCCTACACCAGTCGACTGCCCCTTAGCCAGTCGACTGGTCCAACCTAAGCCTAGGGTTTCACTCCCGAGTACAAGTCTCTCCGCACTCAAACCCTCCCGGCTTAGCCCCTGAGTACAAACACTCATACTCAGACCCTCACAACCACCCGGTTGATTCTTCATCAGCAGCCTTGACTGTTTCCTTCATGCCCTCTTCATCTTCGGCCCTCGTCCCTCGGATGCGCACGCAAGCCTCCAGCTTGCCTCTATGCCACCCTTCATGTACGCCTCGAAGTCCGCATCCCTCGGCTTATCATCCCTGCTATCCAACGGTCCCTCGGATGCGCACGCAAGCCTCCATCTTGCTTCCATGCCATCCTTCACCTGAAGACATCAACCACGTCCATGTGTACCTGTACACCTGCACACTCATGTACACACATTAGTCCAGCACAAATCCTAACTTAACCAAATTGCCCACACATCAAAACATCATGATCCTCCAGATCATATCAGGGTCGATTACCCCAACAATCTCCCCCTTTTTGATGTGTGGCAATATGTTAAGTTAGGTAAACATATAGCAATAATAATAGCAAAAGCAATTGAAAACCAAAGCATAACACACAAGAGGCAACTGTTGGTGCAGAAAGCACCCAAGTCGAACCTGAGTTTTGATAATGGCAACAGGGCTCAAAAGTTAAGTCTTACTTGTTATCTAACAAGTTACTCTAGTGTGCACGTTACAAAGCCCTAGCGAAGGACTGCTAGGCACTGGCAAAGGAATGCCAGGGTACAAAGCCCTAGCGAAGGACTGCTAGGCACTGGCAAAGGAATGCCAGGGTACAAAGCCCTAGCGAAGGACTGCTAGGCACCAGGCGAAGGACAGCTTGGGACTGAAGCCCTAGTGAAGGACTGCTAGGCATCGGGCGAAGGACAGCTCGGTATCCAAGACCTGGCAAAGGACCGCTAGACAAAAGTCCAACCAAAGTAGCGGTTGGCATCAGGTACATTCTCCCGAGAGGAGTAGGTGAGGACGCGTTCCCCGTCGAGAGGGAACAGTAGGCGTCGATTCGACCTAGGGCTCCATTTAGGAGGCCCAAAGTCAGAACCAAGACAGCTAAGGCTGTATAAACTAATATTTTATTGTTTTATGGTGTTTTGGACTAACCCTGGATGCAGGACCAAAGGAACGAGTGTCTGCAGCTCAGAGAGCCTCAAAGGAATGAGGCAACAGCTGACCAGGGCGCCCGGAGTGTCCGGGGCACCCCCAAGGTGAACACAAAACACATAAAACAAGAACATGCTTCGACAGCTCATCTCCCGGGCGCCCCCGTGCTCT
The DNA here is from genome assembly GCA_024364735.1 of Boesenbergia rotunda. NCBI lineage: Eukaryota > Viridiplantae > Streptophyta > Magnoliopsida > Zingiberales > Zingiberaceae > Boesenbergia > Boesenbergia rotunda. The sequence continues at coordinate 434,113 of JAGFNQ010002085.1, read as the reverse complement.
TGGGCGCCCCCAGCGTCCCGGGCGCCCCCAATAGCAAGCCATCGAAGCACAAGCCAACGAAGCCAAGGGATAAGGTTTGACCCGGTCAACCCGGGCCCCCCGAGCGCTCCGGGCGCCCCGGTCAAAGCTGATCCCGAAGGTAAAGGGATCAGAAGCTGACCGAGCAACTACCGGATCGAGTGACACGTGGGGGGGGGGGCGCCCCCGACGTTATGGGCGCCCCCAGGGCTATATAAAGGGCCCTCGACCCCAGGCTCCAGAGCATCAAATCATTCAACGCTTCTACGCTCTTCTGCTCTCGCGCCTCGCTCCGGAAACCTCCCAACTCGAGCTGACGATGTCCCGCTGCTCCGGAAAAAGACAACCTATATCGGACGTCGGTAAAAGAAGAGCTTCTTGTTTTAAAAGTTTAACTTGCTACATTTGTAATTCAATATTGTAAACTACTTTTGCGCCTCATATAGAATTGCCCAAAGTAAACGATCAACGATCGTGGGCCTTGGAGTAGGAGTCGACCTAGGCTCCGAACCAAGTAAAAAATAACTGTGTTTGCATTGTATGTTTTAATCTTCCGCTGTGCAAATTCTCTATCTTAAATCCGAGTGTTTTCCGATATTCACCCCCCCTCTATCGGTTCTCTCGATCTAACAAGTGGTATCAGAGCGGGGAAGTTCAAACTTGGTGCAACCACCAGTTTGAAAAATTTTCGGATTTTTGTTATTTTGCTTTTTCTCTTTCGAATTTCTTCTAAATTGTTCGTTCGAATTTTTTTTTAATCGAGGTTGGTGCAACACCCCTCGTTATTTTATTTTCCTTATCCCGCACTACTAATCCAAGACCAAGTCTTGGGAAATTTTTTTTAGTTATTCTCTTTCAGATTAAATGGCCATGCAAGAAGGATTCAACACCGCCAGACCTCCACTTTTCAGTGGAGAAGACTTTTCCTACTGGAAAAGTCGAATGGAGGTCCACCTGAAAACTCAGGTGGACATGTGGATTATCATCCAGTCTGGACTGGAGATAACCAAAAATGCTGAAGGAGTTCCTCAAAGCTACTCAGAATGGGACACCGCTCTGAAGCGCAAAATAGAAGGCGATGCAAAGGCAACACAGACCCTACAATGCGGTTTAACAAAAGAGGAGCTGAACCAGGTGGGTCCCTTCAACAGTGCTAAGGAGCTGTGGGCAAAATTGATCGAGCTGCACGAAGGAACATCAGACACTCGGATTAGTAAGAGAGATCTTCTCCTGAACAAATTGTATACCATCAAGATGGCCGACAACGAAACAGCAGCCCAACTTCATACACGAATCCAAGAATTGATGAACGGTCTTCACACTATAGGTCACAAGGTCGAAAACCGTGACCTAATAAGGTATGCTCTAAATGCTTTCCTGAGAAACACCTTGTGGGCATCTATGGTAGATGCATACAATGTTTCAAGGGATCTCTCAAAAATTAAACTAGATGAATTAAACACCAACCATACCTTACCATAGGGCCATTGGGACCCTTACTTGAAATAAGTCCTAACTTTCCACCCCCTTAGGGTACTTGGCCGAAACCTATAGGATCTCTAGGCCATGTGAAACATTCACATAAACACCCTCCATCTCCCTTATATCATGACAATACATGAACAAGCACTTGAGGTTTTAAACCCAACCCTACACAAGGGTTCTTGTTGTTGGCCGAAACCCTAGGGTATCCTAGGGTACTCCAAAAATTCTCAAAAATTATTCTTAATCTCTAAACATCATCAGGAACATTAAATAACATTATAAAGATTTTTTAGCATCATTATGGACCCTAAAACATTGTGGCCGAAACCCATAGGGTCTCTAGGTGTTGATTTTGTTCCTTTCATGTTGGCCGAAACCCTAGGGTGTCCTAGGGTACTCCAAAAATTCCCAAAAATTATACTTAACCTCTACACATCATAAGGGAACATTAAATAACATTATCAAGATTTTTGGCATAATTATAGACCTTTAAATCATGGTGGCCGAAACCCACAAGCCTAAGGTTCTTGGTTTTCTTTTCTTTCAACATCAAATCCAAAAACTAACCAATATATCATGCTAAAAATCATGGAAATCATAAGGAACTATTATACCACAGGTGAGGGAGTCTCACCTTGGGTTTCTTGATTTTTCGAACCTTGAAAGGGAAGGAAATGGTAAGATCTTTGGACCCTTGAACCCCCTTGTCCTTGTATCCTTGGAAGACCCCTTAGATCTTGGAGATGAGACCCTCTTGTGGAGTTTATCCAAGGGAGACTCCTCCTTTGGTGTTCGGCTAGGATGAGGGAAGGAGGAGGAAGAAAATGCAAAGTGATGGAAAGAAAAGGTAACTCCCAAACCCCCCTCTTTATAGCTCATCAAGGAGGTAAATGAAGAGTTTCTCCATGACCCTTCATCTTCTTCTAAGCCTTAACCAATATCCACTTCATTCCCTCATAACATTCACTTGCTAGGTGAGTTGGTTAAAGCATACATGGTTGTAAAAGAGGTCCAAGGTTCAATCCTTGGTAGATGCACAATTTTTTTTCCCACTTATTCTATTTTATTATTCTTTTTATTTCCCCAAAATTCCGAAAATCCTCTAAAAATTCCCCCATAATTATTTTAATATTTCCTATTAAAATCCTTTATATTTATATTAATTTTCACCTAAAATCCACCAATAATTTTGGTACTAAAAAGCCATATAAGGCCCATTAGTGCCCTTTTTCCCAATTTAAATGAGAAAACATGGATTTTCTAGGCCAAAGTTCACATTAATATTTCTAGGTTCCTCAGAAAATTGTCTAAACATGCTTAATATTTTAAGAAAATATTAAGAGAATTTTCTGGGTCGTTACAATCCCCCATACCTCGTGAAAGTTCGTCCTCGAACTTAGAACAACTCTGGGTACTTGCGCCTCATCTCGTCCTCGCGTTCCCAGGTCGCTTCCTCGAACCGCTGGCTTTGCCATAAAACCTTGACTAAAGGTACCTCCTTACTCCTCAGCTTCTTGACCTCCCTATCCAAAATCTGAATGGGTCTGCTCTCATAACTCAGGTCCTCTTGTACTTGCACGGTTTGCGGCTCGATCACTTGGTCCATATTTGGGATACACTTTTTAAGTAGGGACACATGGAATACGTTATGGATAGCTGACATCTCTGGAGGCAGCTTCAGCTCGTATGCCACCTTACCAACTCTTTTCAGAATCAGGTACGACCCTACATAGCGCGGACTTAATTTTCCCTTCTTCCCAAATCTTGTCACCCCCTTCATAGGGGCCACTTTGAGAAACACCAAATCTCCAACATTAAATTCCAGTGGTCTACGTCGGACATCGGCATAACTCTTCTGCCGGCTCTGAGAAGTTTCTATCCGTTGTCGAATATTCTGTATAGCTCGGGTGGTGCTGTCAATGACATCCGTCGTGAGCCCCATTTCCTTCTTTTCACCACCCTCGTACCAACAGATCGGAGACCTACATCTCCTCCCATACAAGGCTTCATAAGGTGTCATTCTAATAGTAGCTTGGTAGCTATTGTTGTAAGCAAATTCCGCCAAGCATAGATATCGACACCAACTTCCCTTGAAATCCAGGGCATAAGCTCTCAACATATCTTCTAGTATTTGATTCACCCGTTTAGTTTGCCCGTCAGTCTGAGGGTGAAAGGCGGTGCTAAATCGCAATTTAGTGCCGAGAGACTTCTGGACGCATTCCCAAAAATGCGAAGTAAAGCGACCATCCCTATCTGAGATGATGGTCTTGGGAACTCCATGAAGCCTAATTACTTCCTTAACATATAATTGAGCCAGTTGCTCAATTGAATAAGTCATCTTGATTGCTAAGAAGTGGGCAGACTTAGTCAATCTGTCCATAATGACCCATATCGCATCATATCCATTTGTAGTCCGGGGAAGTCCTGAAATGAAATCCATTGAGATATCTTCCCATTTCCATTTCGGAATTGGAAGTGGCTGCAAAACTCCTCTGGGCCGCTGGTGTTCTGCTTTCACTTGCTGGCAAGTCATGCAGGTACTGACATGCTGGGCCACATCCCTCTTCATACCGGACCACCAAAACTTCTCCTTCAGATCCTGATACATCTTGGTGGATCCTGGATGCATCGAGTAAGGGGTTCCGTGAGCTTTTGCCAATATCTCCTTTCGAAGCTCCGGATCATTAGGGATATATAGACGATCCCTAAGGTAGAGTACTCCCCCTTCGGCGATATGAAAACCATCGCCCTTTCCTTCTAAGATCTCCCGTTTTATTTTATGAAGACTCAGATCACCATCTTATTTTTCCACTATGTCCTCAAACAGCATGGGTGATATTGTCATGGTGGAAAGTCGTCCGGAGATGACCTCGACCCCAAAATTCATAATTTCTTCTTTGAGTGGTCGGGGTAATATAGCTATGGACATCAGGGTGGCACTTGACTTCCGGCTGAGTGCATCAGCCACCTTGTTTGCCTTCCCTGGATGGTAGAAGATCTCGCAGTCATATTCTTTTACCAACTCAAGCCATCGGCGTTGTCTCATATTCAGGTCCTTCTGAGTGAAGAAATATCGCAGACTCTGATGGTCCGTATAAATTTGACACTGCGCCCCGTACAGATAATGCCTCCATATCTTAAGAGCGAAGACCACCGCAGCCAGTTCCAGATCATGAGTGGGGTAATTCTGTTCATATTCCTTGAGTTGTGTAGAGGCATAGGCAATAACTTTTCCCTTCTGCATAAGTACAGCTCCAAGTCCTAGTTTGGAGGCATCGCTATACATATCAAAGCTCTGATTACACTCTGGAAGGGTAAGGATTGGTGCACTGGTGAGTCTCCAAGAAACTCTTTTCGCAGTCTTCCATCCATTTGTACTTCTTCTCCTTCCGGGTGAGAGTCGTTAAAGGAGCTGCGATCCTCGAGAAATCCTTCACAAATTTTCTATAATAGCCTGCCAACCCCAGAAAACTTCTGATCTCGCTGGCGTTCTTCGGCCGGTTCCAGTTATTCACCGCTTCAACCTTCATTGGATTTACCATAACTCCGTCTTTAGAAATAATATGGCCCAAAAAGCCCACTTGGTCGAGCCAGAACTCACATTTGGAAAATTTCGCATATAGTTGCTTTTCCCGAAGAATCTCTAATACTATCTTCAGGTGCTCAGTGTGCTCTTCTTGGGTCCTCGAATAGATAAGAATATCGTCGATGAAGACGATCACGAGTTTGTCGAGGAACGTCGAGAACACCCGATTCATAAGGTCCATAAACATAGCAGGGGCATTCGTCACACCGAAAGGCATAACAACAAACTCAAAGTGCCCGTACCTTGTTCGGAAAGCCGTCTTTGGAATATCCTCCTGTTTTACTCTAACTTGATGATAACCAGACATCTTTGAGAAAACAGTGGCTCCCTTTAATTGGTCAAACAGGTCATCTATCCTCGGAAGGGGATACCTGTTCTTGATCATTACATTGTTCAGCGCTCGGTAATCTATGCACATTCGCATAGATCCGTCCTTCTTCTTCACAAACAGTACCGGAGCTCCCCACGGGGAATGACTAGGGTGAATAAATCCCTTATCCAGCAACTCCTGTAACTGTTCCTGAAGCTCCTTTAATTCAACCGGCGCCATACGGTAAGGTGCCTTGGAGATCGGGTTGGTACCAAGAACCAATTCGATCTCAAATTCCACCTCTCTATCAGGAGCTAATCCTGGTAATTCATCTGGAAAAACCTCTGGGTAATCGCATACCACCCGGACATCTTCTAGCTTCTGGTCCTTCACCTGACTGGTATCAACCACATATGCTAGAAATCCAGTACATCCTTTGTCTAACATTTTCTGTGCTTGGAGAGTTGATAAATAATTCCCCGTCCTCTTCCTTGGCTCTCCGATGAATTCGAACCTAGAACCTGCCTCAGGTCGAAAGACCACCTTTCGCTTACGGCACTCAATAGAAGCACCGTATTTATCCAGGAAATCCATTCCCATTGTAACATCATAATCTTGCATGTCAAGTACTATCAGATCGCAGTGAAGTTCCCTTTCTGTGATTCTGACCGACACCGCACGCAGTACATGAGTGGATGTCATTATTTCTCCGGAAGGTAGGGTCGTTAAGAACCTGCAGTCTAACACTTGCGGAAGCCTATCTATCTTCTTGGTATATGGCACAGAAATAAACGAGTGCGTTGCCCCAGTATCAAATAATGCAGTAGCATACTGACTGAAAATAAGTATCTGACCTGTGACAACCGTAGAAGCTTCTGCAGCGTCCTCCTTGGTAACCGAGAAAACCCTGGCATTTGTCTTTGTTGGTGGGGCCTCCAACAGCGGGGTACCCTCCAGCTCGGCCGGCATATAGTGTAATTTCGCTGGTGCTCCCTGGTACTGAGCTAGTGGTTGGGGAGAGGCCTGGTTCTTGGTAGGGCAGTAAGCCGCCATATGCCCTTCCACACCACAAATGTAACACCGGTTCGTACCCTTGCGACATTCCCCGGAGTGGTTTTTCCCGCATGTTGCACATGGGGAAGGCTTGGGCTGCTTATTTACTGGGCCCCCTTGAGAGTTGTTCCATGGCTTTCGTTTACCACTCTGATCTCCCTTCCAATTAGCTTGGTTGCTCTAGGGCTTTTGACCTCCTAAACAATCATTAATGGAGGGAACATTAAGGGTAATGAGAGCGAGAATCGAGCATCTTGAAAGGAACTTGATTCTTACTTTCATTCGTCGCCTTCCTTTGCTGATTGATACTATTCAGATAGTGCTCAGTGAGTAAAGCACTACTAAACAGTTCCTCGGTGGTCTGGGGCCTGTTAACTCCACCAGCCACGTTCAGAGATATTTCGGGCCGTAACATCTTCAGCATGAGTCGGACCCTCTCTTTCTCCGTGCGGACCAGCTCAGGGCACAGACGGGCCAGTCGATTAAATTTCTTCACGGCTTCATTGACCGATAGGTTGCCCTGTCGGAACTCCGTAAACTCGTCGTAGTGTTTGGTTGTAACCCGCATATTGAAGAATTCTTCAAAGAATTCTGATTCGAAATCGGCCCACGCCATCTGGTCTACTTGTCTCTTGGTCCTGACTCTTTCCCACCACATTCTGGCATCCCCAGAAAGGCAGAATGATGCGCACTTGACCTTCTCATGCTCAGGCCAGTCCAGCAGCTCCAGTGTACTTTCCACCGTCTTGAACCATGCCTGGGCGTCCCATGGTTCGCCGGTACCCGAGAAATTCTCCGGTTTCAGTCTTAACCACTGGATCAAATAAGCCTCCTGTCGTGCCACAGTGGTTGAGTTCGGCGGAGGAGTGTGTGTAACCGTAGGCGCCATAGGCGCAGCAGTCTGGTTCACTGGTGGAGTAGTAGAATTTTCCTGTTGGTTCATTAAGGTGTTAATAGTTTGCTGCTGCTCGGTAACCTGACGTTGGAGCTGGGTTACTAGTTGCATCAGGTCAGGCGTTGGAGTTGTCTCGTTAATCCGGTTACTCTGTCATCTAGCCATATTTTCTTCACTAAAGACAAGTATGGCCAATATCAGTTTTTTTTTCTCTACCCCTATATTATTCCTACTATTTAATTCATAAAAGAAGATAAAATATCGTTCATCGTTACATATCTTAAGGTACCTTTCATCATAACTATCGTTCATACTTGCATATCTTAAAATCATAAAACATCTTACTACTATCAAATATGTAAAGAGGTACTTACTTGGAAGCGGCAGGAAGAGGGCTTGATGTGTGTGTAGTGAGATGGTTACTGCTCTGATACCAACCTGTAACGCCCACTTTTTTTTTTCTTTTCCTAAAGCGGCGTTACGCTAACATACTTAGGGCATGTAGACATCATAATGCAGCGGAAACCTTTAAACTTATACCTACATGCACTTACTATCATTTCTAGCATCATAACATGGGCATTGGGCATATTAACTTTATACTTAGCATCATATCATACTTAGCATCCTATCATACTTTAGCATCATGTCATACTTAGCATCATGTCATACTTTAGCATCATGTCATAGAGTCACATTTAAGTACTTAATAGTAAAGGTAAAGTTCTATCATAAGACGAGCAACCATATTGCTCCTTGGCCAAGTCACTATCACACACATTCTTTGATGCCCTCCTGCTGCTTCCTTACTGTCCGCTTGCGTGATCTGCGGTATAAGGAAATAAGACTATAAGCACACAGGCTTAGTAAGACTTTCCTACTCACTAAAATCATTCATCACTTAATCATGAGCATCTTAAATATTAACATACTTAGTGCTTTACTCAGCACATAAGTCTTTATGAGCACTTAGCATACCTTTGACATGACTTGAACATAACTTAGTCACTTTCATAGCATAGCATATACATAAACATAAAACATTCATGGCTTGGCATAATACTTGGCATAGACATAAACATCATAAACATTCATAGTATGGCATAATTCTTGGCATAAACATAAACATAACAACATAACCTCATAAACATTCCTAACATGAACCTAAATGAAATCATGACATCCGAACTTAGCATAAACACAATTAAATCATGGCAACATAACTTAGCATAGACATAAATATAAATCATAGCATTCATATCCTAGCATAAACATAATTAAATCATGGCATCATAATTAACATGAGCATAAATAAATCATGGCATTCTAACTAGCATAAACATAATTAAATCATGGCATCCTAAACTATCATGAACATAAATAAAATCATGGCATTCTAACCTAGGCATAAACATAATCCTAAACTATCATGAATATAAATAAAATCGGCATTCTAATTAACATAAACATAAATAAATCATGCATCTAAACTATCATGAACATAAATAAAATCATGGCATTTCTACTTAGCATAAACATACATAAAATCATTTGCATAAACATACCTTGCATAAACTTTACTTTGCATAATTGTTCTTATCATAAGTATAATGCATAACCAAGCATAGATATCGACACCAACTTCCCTTGAAATCCAGGGCACAAGCTCTCAACATATCTTCTAGTATTTGATTCACCCGTTCGTTTGCCCGTCAGTCTGAGGGTGAAAGGCGGTGCTAAATCGCAATTTAGTGCCGAGAGACTTCTGGACGCATTCCCAAAAATGCGAAGTAAAGCGACCATCCCTATCTGAGATGATGGTCTTGGGAACTCCATGAAGCCTAATTACTTCCTTAACATATAATTGAGCCAGTTGCTCAATCGAATAAGTCATCTTGATTGCTAAGAAGTGAGCAGACTTAGTCAATCTGTCCACAATGACCCATATCGCATCATATCCATTTGTAGTCCGGGGAAGTCCTGAAATGAAATCCATTGAGATATCTTCCCATTTCCATTCCGGAATTGGAAGTGGCTGCAAAACTCCTCCGGGCCGCTGGTGTTCTGCTTTCACTTGCTGGCAAGTCATGCAAGTACTGACATGCTGGGCCACATCCCTCTTCATACCGGACCACCAAAACTTCTCCTTCAGATCCTGATACATCTTGGTGGATCCTGGATGCATCGAGTAAGGGGTTCCGTGAGCTTCTGCCAGTATTTCCTTTCGAAGCTCCGGATCATTAGGGATACATAGACGATCCCTAAGGTAGAGTACTCCCCCTTCGGCGATATGAAAACCATCGCCCTTTCCTTCTAGGATCTCCTGTTTTATTTTCTGAAGGCTCAGATCACCATCTTGTTTTTCCACTATGTCCTCAAACAGCATGGGTGATATTGTCATGGTGGAAAGTCGTCCGGAGATGACCTCGACCCCAAAATTCATAATTTCTTCTTTGAGTGGTCGGGGTAATATGGCTATGGACATCAGGGTGGCACTTGACTTCCGGCTGAGTGCATCGGCCACCTTGTTTGCCTTCCCTGGATGGTAGAAGATCTCGCAGTCATAGTCTTTTACCAACTCAAGCCATCGGCGTTGTCTCATATTCAGGTCCTTCTGAGTGAAGAAATATCGCAGACTCTGATGGTCTGTATAAATTCGACACTGCGCCCCGTACAGATAATGCCTCCATATCTTAAGAGCGAAGACCACCGCAGCCAGTTCCAGATCATGAGTGGGGTAATTCTGTTCATATTCCTTGAGTTGTCTAGAGGCATAGGCAATAACTTTTCCCTTCTGCATAAGTACAGCTCCAAGTCCTAGTTTGGAGGCATCGCTATACATATCAAAGCTCTGATTACATTCTGGAAGGGTAAGGATTGGTGCACTGGTGAGTCTCCTTTTTAGTTCCAAGAAACTCTTTTCGCAGTCTTCCGTCCATTCGTACTTCTTCTCCTTCCGGGTGAGAGCCGTTAAAGGAGCTGCGATCCTCGAGAAATCCTCCACAAATTTTCTATAATAGCCTGCCAACCCCAGAAAACTTCTGATCTCGCTGGCGTTCTTCGGCCGGTTCCAGTTATTCACCGCTTCAACCTTCATTGGATCTACCATAACTCCGTCTTTAGAAATAATATGGCCCAAAAAGCCCACTTGGTCGAGCCAGAACTCACATTTGGAAAATTTCGCATATAGTTGCTTTTCCCGAAGAATCTCTAATACTATCTTCAGGTGCTCAGTGTGCTCTTCTTGGGTCCTCGAATAAATAAGAATATCGTCGATGAAGACGATCACGAATTTGTCGAGGAACGACGAGAACACCCGATTCATAAGGTCCATAAACATAGCAGGGGCATTCGTCACGCCGAAAGGCATAACAACAAACTCAAAGTGCCCGTACCTTGTTCGGAAAGCCGTCTTTGGAATATCCTCCTGTTTTACTCTAACTTGATGATAACCAGACCTCAAATCAATCTTTGAGAAAACAGTGGCTCCCTTTAATTGGTCAAACAGGTCATCTATCCTCGGAAGGGGATACCTGTTCTTGATCGTTACGTTGTTCAGCGCTCGGTAATCTATGCACATTCGCATAGATCCGTCCTTCTTCTTCACAAACAGTACCGGAGCTCCCCACGGGGAATGACTAGGGCGAATAAATCCCTTATCCAGCAACTCCTGTAACTGTTCCTGAAGCTCCTTTAATTCAACCGGCGCCATACGGTAAGGTGCCTTGGAGATCGGGTTGGTACCAGGAACCAATTCGATCTCAAATTCCACCTCTCTATCAGGAGCTAATCCTGGTAATTCATCTGGAAAAACCTCTGGGTAATCGCATACCACCCGGACATCTTCCAGCTTCTGGTCCTTCACCTGACTGGCATCAACCACATATGCTAGAAATCCAGTACATCCTTTGTCTAACATTTTCTGAGCTTGGAGAGTTGATAAATAATTCCCGGTCCTCTTCCTTGGCTCTCCGATGAATTCGAACCTAGAACCTGCCTCAGGTCGAAAGACCACCTTTCGCTTACGGCACTCAATAGAAGCACCGTATTTATCCAGGAAATCCATTCCCATTATAACATCATAATCTTGCATGTCAAGTACTATCAGATCGCAGTGAAGTTCCCTTTCTGCGATTCTGACCGGCACCGCACGCAGTACATGAGTGGATGTCATTATTTCTCCGGAAGGTAGGGTCGTTAAGAACCTGCAGTCTAACACTTGCGGAAGCCTATCTATCTTCTTGGTATATGGCACAGAAATAAACGAGTGCGTTGCCCCAGTATCAAATAATGCAGTAGCATACTGACTGAAAATAAGTATCTGACCTGTGACAACCGTAGAAGCTTCTGCAGCGTCCTCCTTGGTAACCGAGAAAACCCTGGCATTTGTCTCTGTTGGAGGGGCCTCCAACAGCGGGGTACCCTCCAGCTCGGCCGGCATATAGTGTAATTTCGCTGGTGCTCCCTGGTACTGAGCTAGTGGTTGGGGAGAGGCCTGGTTCTTGGTAGGGCAGTAAGCCGCCATATGCCCTTCCACTACATATCATTCATAAGACATGACATACATACATATCTTCATAAATCATGGCACATCTCTAAACATTTTATGACCTAACATATATTTCATGTCATATAAACTAAGGGTTTGGTTAACATAGAATTCTTCTACCTTACTTAACATTCATCTTAGTAACCTACACCCAAGCATCTTGGTAGGTTTAACCCAACCCTAGCCCTAGGTTAGGTCCTTGGCCGAAAGCCCCAAGGAAACCCTAGGTCCATGAACCTTCACATAACTTCCCAAACAACATCTCATACACATATACTAGGCCATAGGAACCCTTTGATCCCATACTTAAGGCCAACCCTAATCCTTTAGCCCTAATCTTACTCTTGGCCGAAACTTCAAGGTCATGGGGGTATGGAAAAATTCCATTAAAACCCCAAATCAATTACTTAAACACCAACCATACCTTACCATAGGGCCATTGGGACCCTTACTTGAAATAAGTCCTAACTTTCCACCCCCTTAGGGTACTTGGCCGAAACCTATAGGGTCTCTAGGCCATGTGAAACATTCACATAAACACCCTCCATCTCCCTTATATCATGACAATACATGAACAAACACTTGAGGTTTTAAACCCAACCCTACACAAGGGTTCTTGTTGTTGGCCGAAACCCTAGGGTATCCTAGGGTACTCCAAAAATTCCCAAAAATTATTCTTAATCTCTAAACATCATCAGGGAACATTAAATAACATTATAAAGATTTTTAGCATCATTATGGACCCTAAAACATTGTGGCCGAAACCCATAGGGTCTCTAGGTGTTGATTTTGTTCCTTTCATGTTGGCCGAAACCCTAGGGTGTCCTAGGGTACTCCAAAAATTCCCAAAAATTATACTTAACCTCTAAACATCATAAGGGAATATTAAACAACATTATCAAGATTTTTAGCATAATTATAGACCTTAAAATCATGGTGGCCGAAACCTACAAGCCTAAGGTTCTTGGTTTTCTTTTTCTTTCAACATCAAATCCAAAACTAACCAATATATCATGCTAAAAATCATGAAAATCATAAGGAACTATTATACCATAGGTGAAGGAGTCTTACCTTGGGTTTCTTGATTTTTCGAACCTTGAAAGGGAAGGAAATGGTAAGATCTTTGGACCCTTGAACCCCCTTGTCCTTGTATCCTTGGAAGACCCCTTAGATCTTGGAGATGAGACCCTCTTGTGGAGTTTATCCAAGGGAGACTCCTCCTTTGGTGTTCGGCTAGGATGAGGGAAGGAGGAGGAAGAAATGCAAAGTAATGGAAAGAAAAGGTAACTCCCAAACCCCCTCTTTATAGCTCATCAAGGAGGTAAATGAAGAGTTTCTCCATGACCTTCATCTTCTTCTAAGCCTTAACCAATATCCACTTCATTCCTCATAACATTCACTTGCTAGGTGAGTTGGTTAAAGCATACATGGTTGTACAAGAGGTCCAAGGTTCAATCCTTGGTAGATGCACAATTTTTTTCCACTTATTCTATTTTATTTTTCTTTTTATTTCCCCAAAATTCTGAAAATCCTCTAAAAATTCCCCCATAATTATTTTAATATTTCCTATTAAAATCCTTTATATTTATATTAATTTTCACCTAAAATCCACCAATAATTTTGGTACTAAAAAGCCTATATAAGGCCCATTAGTGCCTTTTTCCCAATTTAAATGAGAAAACATGGATTTTCTAGGCCAAAGTTCGCATTAATATTTCTAGGTCCCTTGAAAGATTATCTAGACATGCTTAATATTTTAAGAAAATATTAAGAGAATTTTCCGGGTCGTTACAATCCCCCATACCTCGTGAAAGTTCGTCCTCGAACTTAGAATAACTCCGGGTACTTGCGCCTCATCTCGTCCTCGCGTTCCCAGGTAGCTTCCTCGAACCGTTGACTTTGCCATAGAACCTTGACTAGAGGTACCTCCTTATTCCTCAGCTTCTTGACTTCCCTATCCAAAATCTGGATGGGTCTGCTCTCATAACTTAGGTCCTCTTGTACTTGTACTATCTGCGGCTCGATCACTTGGTCCATATTTGGGATACACTTTTTGAGCAGGGACACATGGAATACGTTATGGATAGCTGACATCTCTGGAGGCAGCTCCAGCTCATATGCCACTTTACCGACTCTTTTTAGAACCAGGTACGGCCCCACATAGCGCGGACTTAGTTTTCCTTTCTTCCCAAATCTGGTCACCCCCTTCATAGGAGCCACTTTGAGAAACACCAAATCTCCAACATTAAATTCCAGTGGTCTACGTCGGACATCGGCATAACTCTTCTGCCGGCTCTGAGCAGTTTCTATCCGTTGTCGAATATTCTGTATAGCTCGGGTGGTGCTGTCAATGACATCCGTCGTGAGCCCCATTTCCTTCTTTTCACCACCCTCGTACCAACAGATCGGAGACCTACATCTCCTCCCATACAAGGCTTCATAAGGTGTCATTCCAATAGTAGCTTGGTAGCTATTGTTGTAAGCAAATTCCGCCAAGCATAGATATCGACACCAACTTCCCTTGAAATCCAGGGCACAAGCTCTCAACATATCTTCTAGTATTTGATTCACCCGTTCCGTTTGCCCGTCAGTCTGAGGGTGAAAGGCGGTGCTAAATCGCAATTTAGTGCCGAGAGACTTCTGGACGCATTCCCAAAAATGCGAAGTAAAGCGACCATCCCTATCTGAGATGATGGTCTTGGGAACTCCATGAAGCCTAATTACTTCCTTAACATATAATTGAGCCAGTTGCTCAATCGAATAAGTCATCTTGATTGCTAAGAAGTGAGCAGACTTAGTCAATCTGTCCACAATGACCCATATCGCATCATATCCATTTGTAGTCCGGGGAAGTCCTGAAATGAAATCCATTGAGATATCTTCCCATTTCCATTCCGGAATTGGAAGTGGCTGCAAAACTCCTCCGGGCCGCTGGTGTTCTGCTTTCACTTGCTGGCAAGTCATGCAAGTACTGACATGCTGGGCCACATCCCTCTTCATACCGGACCACCAAAACTTCTCCTTCAGATCCTGATACATCTTGGTGGATCCTGGATGCATCGAGTAAGGGGTTCCGTGAGCTTCTGCCAGTATTTTTCTTCGAAGCTCCGGATCATTAGGGATACATAGACGATCCCTAAGATAGAGTACTCCCCCTTCGGCGATATGAAAACCATCGCCCTTTCCTTCTAGGATCTCCTGTTTTATTTTCTGAAGGCTCAGATCACCATCTTGTTTTTCCACTATGTCCTCAAATAACATGGGTGATATTGTCATGGTGGAAAGTCGTCCGGAGATGACCTCGACCCCAAAATTCATAATTTCTTCTTTGAGTGGTCGGGGTAATATGGCTATGGACATCAGGGTGGCACTTGACTTCCGGCTGAGTGCATCGGCCACCTTGTTTGCCTTCCCTGGATGGTAGAAGATCTCGCAGTCATAGTCTTTTACCAACTCAAGCCATCGGCGTTGTCTCATATTCAGGTCCTTCTGAGTGAAGAAATATCGCAGACTCTGATGGTCTGTATAAATTCGACACTGCGCCCCGTACAGATAATGCCTCCATATCTTAAGAGCGAAGACCACCGCAGCCAGTTCCAGATCATGAGTGGGGTAATTCTGTTCATATTCCTTGAGTTGTCTAGAGGCATAGGCAATAACTTTTCCCTTCTGCATAAGTACAGCTCCAAGTCCTAGTTTGGAGGCATCGCTATACATATTAAAGCTCTGATTACATTCTAGAAGGGTAAGGATTGGTGCACTGGTGAGTCTCCTTTTTAGTTCCAAGAAACTCTTTTCGCAGTCTTCCGTCCATTCGTACTTCTTCTCCTTCCAGGTGAGAGCCGTTAAAGGAGCTGCGATCCTCGAGAAATCCTCCACAAATTTTCTATAATAGCCTGCCAACCCCAGAAAACTTCTGATCTCACTGGCGTTCTTCGGCCGGTTCCAGTTATTCACCGCTTCAACCTTCATTGGATCTACCATAACTCCGTCTTTAGAAATAATATGGCCCAAAAAACCCACTTGGTCGAGCCAGAACTCACATTTGGAAAATTTCGCATATAGTTGCTTTTCCCGAAGAATCTCTAATACTATCTTCAGGTGCTCAGTGTGCTCTTCTTGGGTCCTCGAATAAATAAGAATATCGTCGATGAAGACGATCACGAATTTGTCGAGGAACGACGAGAACACCCGATTCATAAGGTTCATAAACATAGCAGGGGCATTCGTCACGTCGAAAGGCATAACAACAAAATCAAAGTGCCCATACCTTGTTCGGAAAGCCGTCTTTGGAATATCCTCCTGTTTTACTCTAACTTGATGATAACCAGACCTCAAATCAATCTTTGAGAAAACAGTGGCTCCCTTTAATTGGTCAAATAGGTCATCTATCCTCGGAAGGGGATACCTGTTCTTGATCGTTACATTGTTCAGCGCTCGGTAATCTATGCACATTCGCATAGATCCGTCCTTCTTCTTCACAAACAGTACCGGAGCTCCCCACGGGGAATGACTAGGGCGAATAAATCCCTTATCCAGCAACTCCTGTAACTGTTCCTGAAGCTCCTTTAATTCAACCGGCGCCATACGGTAAGGTGCCTTGGAGATCGGGTTGGTACCAGGAACCAATTCGATCTCAAATTCCACCTCTCTATCAGGAGCTAATCCTGGTAATTCATCTGGAAAAACCTCTGGGTAATCGCATACCACCCGGACATCTTCTAGCTTCTGGTCCTTCACCTGACTGGTATCAACCACATATGCTAGAAATCCAGTACATCCTTTGTCTAACATTTTCTGTGCTTGGAGAGTTGATAAATAATTCCCGGTCCTCTTCCTTGGCTCTCCGATGAATTCGAACCTAGAACCTGCCTCAGGTCGAAAGACCACCTTTCGCTTACGGCACTCAATAGAAGCACCATATTTATCCAGGAAATCCATTCCCATTATAACATCATAATCTTGCATGTCAAGTACTATCAGATCGCAGTGAAGTTCCCTTTCTGCGATTCTGACCGGCACCGCACGCAGTACATGAGTGGATGTCATTATTTCTCCGGAAGGTAAGGTCGTTAAGAACCTG
Source organism: Boesenbergia rotunda (assembly GCA_024364735.1). Classification (NCBI taxonomy): domain Eukaryota; kingdom Viridiplantae; phylum Streptophyta; class Magnoliopsida; order Zingiberales; family Zingiberaceae; genus Boesenbergia; species Boesenbergia rotunda. Next base: position 417,134 of record JAGFNQ010002085.1, on the reverse strand, counting down.
CAGTCTAACACTTGCGGAAGCCTATCTATCTTCTTGGTGTATGGCACAGAAATAAACGAGTGCGTTGCCCCAGTATCAAATAATGCAGTAGCATATTGACTGAAAATAAGTATCTGACCTGTGACAACCGTAGAAGCTTCTGCAGCGTCCTCCTTGGTAACCGAGAAAACCCGGGCATTTGTCTCTGTTGGAGGGGCCTCCAACAGCGGGGTACCCTCCAGCTCGGCCGGCATATAATGTAATTTCGCTGGTGCTCCCTGGTACTGAGCTAGTGGTTGGGGAGAGGCCTGGTTCTTGGTAGGGCAGTAGGCCGCCATATGCCCTTCCACACCACAATTGTAACACCGGTTCGTACCCTTGCGACATTCCCCGGAGTGGTTTTTCCCGCATGTTGCACATGGGGAAGGCTTGGGCTGCTTATTTGCTGGGCCCCCTTGAGAGTTGTTCCATGGCTTTCGTTTACCACTCTGATCTCCCTTCCAATTAGCTTGGTTGCTCTGGGGCTTTTGACCTCCTAAGCAATCATTAATGGAGGGAACATTAAGGGTAATGAGAGCGAGAATCGAGCATCTTGGAAATAAACTTGATTCTTACTTTCATTCGTCGCCTTCCTTTGCTGATGGATACTATTCAGATAGTGCTCAGTGAGTAAAGCACTACTAAACAGTTCCTCGGCGGTCTGGGGCCTGTTAACTCCACCAGCCACGTTCAGAGCTATTTCGGGCCGTAACATCTTCAGCATAAGTCGGACCCTCTCTTTCTCTGTGCGGACCAGCTCAGGGCACAGACGGGCCAGTCGATTAAATTTCTTCACGGCTTCATTTACCGAGAGGTTGCCCTGCCGGAATTCCGTAAACTCGTCGTAGTGTTTGGTTGTAACCCGCATATTGAAGAATTCTTCAAAGAATTCCGATTCGAAATCGGCCCACGCCATCTGGTTTACTTGTCTCTTGGTCCTGACCCTCTCCCACCACATTCTGGCATCCCCAGAAAGGCAGAATGATGCGCACTTGACCTTCTCATGCTCAGGCCAGTCCAGCAGCTCCAGTGTACTTTCCACCGTCTTGAACCATGCCTGGGCGTCCCATGGTTCGCCGGTACCCGAGAAGTTCTCCGGTTTCAGTCTTAACCACTGGATCAAATAAGCCTCCTGTCGTGCCACAGTGGTCGAGTTCGGCGGAGGAGTGTGTGTACCCGTAGGCGCCACAGGCGCAGCAGTCTGGTTCACTGGTGGAGTAGTAGAATTTTCCTGTTGGTTCATTAAGGTGTTAATAGTTTGCTGCTGCTCGGTAACCTGACGTTGGAGCTGGGTTACTAGTTGCATCAGGTCAGGCGTTGGAGTTGTCTCGTTAAGCCGGTTACTCTGTCTTCTAGCCATGTTTTTCTTCACCAAAGACAAGTATGACCATTATCAGTTTTTTTTCCTACCCCTATATTATTCTAAATATTTAATTCCTAAAATAAGATAAAGTATCATTCGTCGTTACATATCGTAACGTACTTTTCATTATAAATACCGTTCATACTTGTACATCTTAAAATCATAAAACATCTCAATACTATTAGATATGTAAAGAGGTACTTACTTGGAAGCGGCAGGAAGCGGGCTTGATGTGTGTGTAGTGAGATGGTTACTGCTCTGATACCAACCTGTAACGCCCGCTTTTTTTTTCTTTTCATAAAGCGGCGTTACGTTAACATACTTAGGGCATGTAGACATCCTAATGCAGCGGAAACCTTTAAACTTACACCTACATGCACTTACTACCATTCCTAGCATCATAACATGGGAACTTGGCATATTAACTTTATACTTAGCATCATATCATGTCATACTTAGCATCATGTCATACTTAGCATCATATCATGTCATACTTTAGCATCATGTCATAGAGTCACATTCAAGTACTTAATAGTAAAGGTAGAGTTCTATCATAAGACGAGCAACCATATTGCTCCTTGGCCAAGTCACTATCACCCACATTCTTTGATGCCCTCCTGCTGCTTCCTTACTGTCCCCTTGCGTGATCTGCGGTATAAGGAAATAAGACTATAAGCACACAGGCTTAGTAAGACTCTTTCCTACTCACTAAAACCATTCATCATTTAATCATGAGCACACAAGACATTAACATACCTAGTGCCTTACTTAGAACATAAACTTTTCCATCACTTAGCATACATTCGTCATGACATGAACATAACTCAAACACATTCGTAGCATGACATAACATAACCATAAAAACATTCATGGCGTGACATAATACTTGACATAAACATCAACATCGTAAACATTCATAGCATGACATAATACTTGGCATAGACATAATCAAAATCAACATAACCTCATAAACATTCTTAGCATGGACCTAAATAAAATCATGGCATTCTAACTTAGCAATAACATAATTAAATCATGGCAACCTAAACTAGCATGAACATAAATAAAATCATGGCATTCTAACTTAGCATAAACATAATAAATCATGGCATCCTAAACAAGCATGAACATAAACAAAATCATGGCTTTCTAACTTAACATAAACATAATTAAATTATGGCATCCTAAACTAGCATGAACATAAATAAAGTCATGGCATTTTAACTTAACATAAACATAAATAAATCATGGCATCCTAAACTAGCATGAATATAAATAAAATCATGGCATCATATATTAGCATAAACATACATAAAATCATTTGCATAAACATACCTTGCATAAACTTACTTTGCATAATATTCTTATCATAAATATAATGCATAACATGGATGGATGCATGTGGCAATTGCATATATATATATATATATATGGATGCTTAATCATTAAAAACATGCTTTTAAATACTTTAACATAATCATATCATTCATTGGGCCCTGCTTGTACCACATTCATTCATCATATGCGCGCATCCCTAAGTAAATACGAGGTAGCTAATCTCGACCTACTAGGGTAAGGACAGCTTCATCGGTAGTCCCGAACCGTAAGGACAGCATCATCGGTAGTCCCGAACCGTGGACAGCTTCATCGGTTGTCCAGAACCGTGGACCTTACTTAGGTCCGGTACAAGCCCATAAAATAAAATAAAATGCTTTTACATGCTTTCTCATTCATCATCATTCATAGCATATTCATTCATTCATCATACTTAACATCATCATTATGCCTTAAAGGCATCATCATTCATAGCATATTCATTCATTCATCATACTTGACTTCCTTCATCATTTTCATTCTTAGATATGGCATATGTGCACATCATTCATGAAGCATGGCATACATACAAGTTATTCATGGCATACATACATATCATTCATAAGACATGGCATTCATACATATCATTCATAAGACATGGCATACATACATATCATTCATAAATCATGGCACATGTCTAAACATTTTATGACCTAACATATATTTCATGTCATATAAACTAAGGGTTTGGTTAACATAGAATTCTTCTACCTTACTTAACATTCATCTTAGTAACCTACACCCAAGCATCTTGGTAGGTTTAACCCAACCCTAGCCCTAGGTTAGGTCCTTGGCCGAAAGCCCCAAGGAAACCCTAGGTCCATGAACCTTCACATAACTTCCCAAACAACATCTCATACACATATACTAGGCCATAGGAACCCTTTGATCCCATACTTAAGGCCAACCCTAATCCTTTAGCCCTAATCTTACTCTTGGCCGAAACTTCAAGGTCATGGGGGTATGGAAAAATTCCATTAAAACCCCAAATCAATTACTTAAACACCAACCATACCTTACCATAGGGCCATTGGGACCCTTACTTGAAATAAGTCCTAACTTTCCACCCCCTTAGGGTAGTTGGCCGAAACCTATAGGGTCTCTAGGCCATGTGAAACATTCACATAAATACCCTCCATCTCCCTTATATCATGACAATACATGAACAAACACTTGAGGTTTTAAACCCAACCCTACACAAGGGTTCTTGTTGTTGGCCGAAACCCTAGGGTATCCTAGGGTACTCCAAAAATTCCCAAAAATTATTCTTAATCTCTAAACATCATCAGGGAACATTAAATAACATTATAAAGATTTTTAACATCATTATGGACCCTAAAACATTGTGGCCGAAACCCATAGGGTCTCTAGGTGTTGATTTTGTTCCTTTCATGTTGGCCGAAACCCTAGGGTGTCCTAGGGTACTCCAAAATTTCCCAAAAATTATACTTAACCTCTAAACATCATAAGGGAACATTAAACAACATTATCAAGATTTTTAGCATAATTATAGACCTTAAAATCATGGTGGCCGAAACCTACAAGCCTAAGGTTCTTGGTTTTCTTTTCTTTCAACATCAAATCCAAAACTAACCAATATATCATGATAAAAATCATGGAAATCATAAGGAACTATTATACCATAGGTGAGGGAGTCTTACCTTGGGTTTCTTGATTTTTCGAACCTTGAAAGGGAAGGAAATGGTAAGATCTTTGGACCCTTGAACCCCCTTGTCCTTGTATCCTTGGAAGACCCCTTAGATCTTGGAGATGAGACCCTCTTGTGGAGTTTATCCAAGGGAGACTCCTCCTTTGGTGTTCGGCTAGGATGAGGGAAGGAGGAGGAAGAGAATGCAAAGTAATGGAAAGAAAAGGTAACTCCCAAACCCCCCTCTTTATAGCTCATCAAGGAGGTAAATGAAGAGTTTCTTCATGACCCTTCATCTTCTTCTAAGCCTTAACCAATATCCACTTCATTCCCTCATAACATTCACTTGCTAGGTGAGTTGGTTAAAGCATACATGGTTATACAAGAGGTCCAAGGTTCAATCCTTGGTAGATGCACAATTTTTTTCCCACTTATTCTATTTTATTTTTCTTTTTATTTCCCCAAAATTCTGAAAATCCTCTAAAAATTCCCCCATAATTATTTTAATATTTCCTATTAAAATCCTTTATATTTATATTAATTTTCACCTAAAATCCACCAATAATTTTGGTAATAAAAAACCCATATAAGACCCATTAGTGCCCTTTTTCCAAATTTAAATGAGAAAACATGGATTTTCTAGGCCAAAGTTCGCATTAATATTTCTAGGTCCCTTGGAAGATTATCTAGACATGTTTAATATTTTAAGAAAATATTAAGAGAATTTTCCGGGTCGTTACATCTACATAACATAAACATACATAGGTAGGACTTCCATAAACATACTACCTACTATCCAAGTGCATGGCATAAAATATAAGACATTCATAAATAACCTTATTAAGCATGACATCTAATCATAATCATACAAACATAAAACATGGTACTTGAGGTTAGGGTTATAGGTAACATGATTTCTACCACATGCTTGGACCTATATATATGTATATACACTTCATGATAACCATAAACCATCATTCTTTGAACCCTAACTCCACCCCAAACCCTAGATACATGGCTGGGCCGAAACCTATAGGGAGAAATTCCATCAATTCCATAAACATGTAAGATAGCATAAGGTAAAGGAACAACCATACATCATTTATGAGTCCATATGAAGCCATTGGGGCTCATGATTAGGGTTAACCCTAACCTTTAGCCCAGCTTCCTAGGGCTGGCCGAAACATGTAAGGCCATGGGGGCATGGAAAAATTCCATTAAAATCCCCAATCAATCATTAAACATCAACCATACCTTACCATAGGGCCTTTGGGGCCCTTACTTGAAATGAGTCCTAACTTTTTGCCCTAATATCAATTTTGGCCGAAACTTGTAGGGTCTCTAGGCCATGTGAAAATTCACATAAATCATCCTCCATCTCCCTTATATCATGATAATACACAAAATATATACTTGAAGGGTTAAAACTAACCCTAGCCATGGGTTCTTGCACTTGGCCGAAACCCTAGGGGATCCTAGGGTACCCCAAAAATTCTCAAAAATTATATTTAATCTCGAAACATCATGAGAGTACATTAGACAACATTGTGAAGATTTTTAGCATCATCATGGACCCAAAACTTAGTGGCCGAAACCCATAGAACTAGGTTCCTTGGTTTTCTTTTCTTTCAACATCAAATCCAAAAAACCAACCAATATATCATGCTAAAAATATATGGAACTATTATAGCACAGGTGAGGGAGTCTTACCTTGGTTGATCTTGATTTTTTAAACCTTAAGAGAGAAGAAGATTGCAAATTCTTTGGACACTTGAACCCCCTTGCCTTTGTATCCTTGGAAAATCCTTAGATCTTGGTGATGAGACCTTCTTGTGGAGCTTTTCCAAGGGAGAATCACCCTTGTGGTGTTCGGCTAGGATGAGGGAGGAGGGAGGAAGAAAATGCAATTGATGGAAGGAAGAAGTAACTCCCAAACCCCCCTCTTTATAACTCATCAAGGAGGCAAATGAAGAGTCTCTTCATGACCCTTCATCTACTTCGAAACCTTAACCTATATCCACTTCATTTCCTCATAGAAATCCCTTGCTAGGTGAGTTGGTTAAAGCATACATGGTTGTACAAGAGTTCCAAGGTTCAATCCTTTGTCCATGCACCTTATTTTTATTTTTATTTATTTATTTTTTTTCCTTTATTTCCTATAAATTTCGAAAATCCCTTAGAAATTCCCCCATAATTAGGTAAATATTTCTCATTAAAACCCCTTTATATTTATACTAATTTCCACCTAAAATTCACCAATAATTAGGGTACTAAAAAGCCCATATAAGACCCATTAGTGCCCTTTTCCCCCAATTTAAATGAGAAAACATGGATTTTCTAGGCCAAAGTTCGCATTAATATTTCTACGTCCCTCGGAAAATTATCTAAACATGCTTAATATTTTAAGAAAATATTAAGAGAATTTTCCGGGTCGTTACAATCCCCCATACCTCGTGAAAGTTCGTCCTCGAACTTAGAATAACTCCGGGTACTTGCGTCTCATCTCGTCCTTGCGTTCCCAGGTAGCTTCCTCGAACCGTTGACTTTGCCATAGGACCTTGACTAAGGGTACCTCCTTACTCCTCACTTCTTGACCTCCCTATCCAAAATCTGGATGGGTCTGCTCTCATAACTTAGGTCCTCTTGCACTTGTACTGTCTGCGGCTCGATCACTTGGTCCATATTTGGGATACACTTTTTAAGCAGGGACACATGGAATACGTTATGGATAGCTGACATCTCTGGAGGCAGCTCCAGCTCATATGCCACTTTACCGACTCTTTTCAGAACCAGGTACGGCCCCACATAGCGTGGACTTAGTTTTCCTTTCTTCCCAAATCTGGTCACCCCCTTCATAGGAGCCACTTTGAGAAATACCCGATCTCCAACATTAAATTCCAGTGGTCTACGCCGAACATCGGCATAACTCTTCTGCCGGCTCTGAGCAGTTTCTATCCGTTGTCGAATACTCTGTATAGCTCAGGTGGCACTGTCGATAACATCCGTTGTGAGCCTCATTTCCTTCTTTTCACCACCCTCGTACCAACAGATCGGAGACCTACATCTCCTCCCATACAAGGCTTCATAAGGTGTCATTCCAATAGTAGCTTGGTAGCTATTGTTGTAAGCAAATTCCGCTAAGTATAGATATCGACACCAACTTCCCTTGAAATCCAGGGCACAAGCTCTCAACATATCTTCTAGTATTTGATTCACCCGTTCCGTTTGCCCGTCAGTCTGAGGGTGAAAGGCGGTGCTAAATCGCAATTTAGTGCCGAGGGACTTCTGAACACATTCCCAGAAATGCGAAGTAAAGCGACCATCCCTATCTGAGATGATGGTCTTGGGCACTCCATGAAGCCTAATCACTTCCTTAACGTATAATTGAGCCAGTTGCTCAATCGAATAAGTCATCTTAATCGCCAGGAAGTGAGCAGACTTTGTCAGCCTATCCACAATTACCCATATTGCATCATATCCATTCGTAGTCCTGGGAAGCCCTGAAATGAAATCCATAGAGATGTCTTCCCACTTCAACTCCGGAATCGCTAGTGGCTGCAGAACTCCTCCGGGTCGCTGGTGTTCTGCTTTTACTCGCTGGCAAGTCATGCAAGTACTAACATGCTGAGCCACATCCCTCTTCATACCTGACCACCAAAACTTCTCTTTCAGATCCTGATACATCATGGTGGATCCTGGATGCATCGAATAAGGGGTTCTGTGAGCTTCTGCCAGTATCTCCTTTCGAAGCTCCGGATCATTAGGGATACATAGACGATCCCTAAGGTAGAGTGCTCCCCCTTTGGCGATATGAAAACCATCGCCCTTTCCTTCTAAGATCTCCTGCTTTATTTTCTGAAGATTCAGATCACCATCTTGTCTTTCCACTATGTTCTCAAACAGCATGGGTGATATTGTCATGGTGGAAAGTCGTCCGGAGATGACCTCGACCCCAAAATTCATAATTTCTTCTTTGAGTGGTCGGGGTATATGGCTATGGACATCAGGGTGGCACATGACTTCCGACTGAGTGCATCGGCCACCTTGTTTGCCTTCCCTGGATGGTAGAAGATCTCGCAGTCATAGTCTTTTACCAACTCAAGCCATCGGCGTTGTCTCATATTCAGGTCCTTTTGAGTGAAGAAATATCGCAGACTCTGGTGGTCTGTATAAATTCAACACTGCGCTCCGTACAGATAATGCCTCCATATCTTAAGAGCGAAGACCACCGCGGCCAGTTCCAGATCATGAGTGTGGTAATTCTGTTCATATTCCTTGAGTTGTCTAGAGGCATAGGCAATAACTTTTCCATTCTGCATAAGTACAGCCCCAAGTCCTAGTTTGGAGGCATCGCTATACATATCAATGCTCTGATTACATTCTGGAAGGGTAAGGATTGGTGCACTGGTGAGTCTCCTTTTTAGTTCCAAGAAACACTTTTCACAGTCTTCCGTCCATTCGTACTTCTTCTCCTTCCGGGTGAGGGTCGTTAAAGGGGCTGCGATCCTCAAGAAATCCTCCATAAATTTTCTATAATAGCCTGCCAACCCCAGAAAACTTCTGATCTCGCTGGCGTTCTTCGGCCGGCTCCAGTTATTCACCGCTTCAACCTTCATTGGATCTACCATAACTCCGTCTTTAGAAATAATATGGCCCAAAAAGCCCACTTGGTCGTGCCAGAACTCACATTTGGAAAATTTCGCGTATAGTTGCTTTTCCCGAAGAATCTCTAATACTATCTTCAGGTGCTCAGTGTGCTCTTCTTGGGTCCTCGAATAAATAAGAATATCGTCGATGATGACGATCACAAATTTGTCGAGGAACGACGAGAACACCCGATTCATAAGGTCCATAAACATAGCAGGGGCATTCGTCACGCCGAAAGGCATAACAACAAACTCAAAGTGCCCGTACATTGTTCGGAAAGCCGTCTTTGGAATATCCTCCTGTTTTACTCTAACTTGATGATAACCAGACCTCAAATCAATCTTTGAGAAAACAGTGGCTCCCTTTAATTGGTCAAACAGGTCATCTATCCTCGGAAGAGGATACCTGTTCTTGATCGTTACGTTATTCAGCGCTCGGTAATCTATGCACATTCGCATAGATCCATCCTTCTTCTTCACAAACAGTACCGGAGCTCCCCAGGGGGAATGACTAGGGCGAATAAATCCCTTATCCAGCAACTCCTGTAGCTGTTCCTGAAGCTCCTTTAATTCAACCGGCGCCATACGGTAAGGTGCCTTGGAGATCGGGTTGGTACCAGGGACCAGTTCGATCTCAAATTCCACCTCTCTATCAGGAGCTAATCCTGGTAATTCATCTGGAAAAACCTCTGGGTAATCGCATACCACCCGGACATCTTCCAGCTTCTGGTCCTTCACCTGACTGGCATCAACCACATATGCTAGAAATCCAGTATATCCTTTGTCTAACATTTTCTGAGCTTGGAGAGTTGATAAATATTTCCCGGTCCTCTTCCTTGGCTCTCCGATGAATTCGAACCTAGAACCTGCCTCAGGTCGAAAGACCACCTTTCGCTTACGGCACTCAATAGAAGCACCGTATTTATCCAGGAAATCCATTCCCATTATAACATCATAATCTTGCATGTTGAGTACTATCAGATCGCAGTAAAGTTCCCTTTCCGCGATTCTGACCGGCACCGCACGCAGTACATGAGTGGATGTCATTATTTCTCCGGAAGGTAGGGTCGTTAAGAACCTGCAGTCTAACATTTGTGGATGCCTATCTATCTTCTTGGTATATGGCACAGAAATGAACGAGTGCGTTGCCCCAGTATCAAATAATGCAGTAGCATACTGACTGGAAATAAGTATCTGACCTGTGACAACCGTAGAAGCTTCCGCAGCGTCCTCCTTGGTAACCGAGAAAACCCTGGCATTTGTCACTGTTGGGGAGGCTTCCAACATCGGGGTCCCTTCCAGCTCGGCTGACATATAGTGCAACTTTGCTGGTGCACCCTGGTACTGCACCAGTGGTTGGTGAGAGGCCTGGTTCCTTGTAGGACAATAAGCTGCCATATGTCCTTCCACACCACAGGTGAAACGCCGATTCGTACCCTTGCGGCATTCCCCGGAGTGATTCTTCCCGCATGTCCCACATGGGGAAACCTTGGTCTGTTTATTTGCTAGGCCCCCTTGAGAGTTGTTCCATGACTTTCGTTTACCACCTTGATCCCCTTTCCCGCCAACGTGGTTGCCCTAGGACCTTTGTCCTCTTTCATTCATTGCTTTCCGTTGCTGACTAATATTGTTCAGGTAGTGCTCAGTGAGTAGGGCACTACTAAACAGTTCCTCGGCGGTCTGGGGTCTGCTAACTCCGCCAGCCACATTCAGAGCTATTTCAGGCCGCAACATTCTTAGCATAAGTCGAACCCTCTCTTTCTCAGTGCGGACCAACTCAGGGCACAGTCGAGCCAGTCGATTGAATTTCTTCATGGCCTCATTGACCGAGAGATCGCCCTGCCGGAATTCCGTGAATTCGTCGTAGTGTTTGTTCGTGACCCGCATGTTGAAGAATTCTTCGAAAAACTCTGATTCAAAATCTGCCCACGCCATCTGGTCCACCGGTCTCTTGGCCTTAACCCTTTCCCACCACATTCTGGCATCCCCAGACAGGCAGAATGACGCACACTTGATCTTCTCATGCTCAGGCCAGTCCAGCAGCTCCAGAGTACTCTCCATCATCTTGAACCATGCCTGGGCATCCCAAGGTTCGCCAGCACCCGAGAAACTTTCCGGTTTCAGCCTTAACCACTGGATCAGGTAAGCCTCTTGTCGTGCCACAGTGGTCAAGCCCGGCGGAGGGGTGTGCGTAACCGTTGGCGCCACAGGTATAGCAGTCTGGTTCACTGGTGGAGTAGTAGAATTTTCCTGTTGGTTCATCAAGGTGTTAATAGTCTACTGCTGCTCGGTGACTTGGCACTGATGTTGGGTCACTAATTGCACCAGATCAGGCGGTGGGGCTGCCTCGTTAAGTCGGTTACTCTGTCTTCTAGCTATGTTTTTCTTCACCAAAGACAAGTATGACCAATATCAGTTCTTTTCTACCCCTATATTGTTCTAAACATTTAATTCCTAAAAGAAAATAAAATATCATTCATCGTTACATATCCTAAAGTACTTTTCATCATAACTATCGTTCATACTTCCATATCCTAAAACCATAAAACATCTTACTACCATAAGGTATGTAAAGAAGTACTTACTTGGAAGCGGCAGGATGAGGGCTTGATGTGTGTGTAGTGAGATGGTTAATGCTATGATACCAACCTGTAACGCCCACTTTTTTTTTTCCATTAAGCGACGTTACGTTAACATACTTAGGGCATGCATACATCATAAGGCAGCGGAATAACTTTATTTTTACACATACATGCTCTACTACCATTCTTAACATAATGACATGGAAACTCGGCATATTGTCTTCATACTTAAACATCATATCATGTCATACTTAACATCACATCATAGAGTTCCATAAGTCATTATTCAAGCATTCAAGCATATAAGTGACCAAAGTAAAGTTCTAGCATAAACGATAAACATATGATTTCCTGGGCCAAGTCACTATCACACACATGCGTTCTTGCCCTCCTGCTGCTTCCTTATTGTCCCCTGGAATGATCTGCGGTATAAGAAAATAAGACTATAAGCACACAGGCTTAGTAAGACTCTTTCCTACTCACAAAACCATTCGTCATTTCATAATGAGCACATGAAACATTAACATTCTTGGTGCTCTACTTAGAACATAACAACTTGAATCACTTATCATATACTTGACATGACATGAACATACACATAAGTGAACATTCCTATCATGGCATGAGACATGGCATAAACGTAAACATAGTAGACATTCTAAGCATGGCATGCTACATGGCATAAACATAAACATAATAAACATTCCTGGCATGGCATAATACATGGTATATACATAACATAATAAACATTCCTAGCATGGCATAATACATGGTATAAACATGTCTATAAGGTGTAAACCAACCTGTATGGCATAAACATAGGCATACTTCCTATCATAGCATATGAGCATCCTCTTAACATAATCATGACATAGATCATTTACTCTCATGCATATTTCTTAACATGAAGCGTAAGCATAAAAATCTTATCAGCATAGCATAATGCATAACATGGATGAATGCATGAGTGGAATGCATATACATAAGGATGCATAACTTTTAAACATACTTTTAAATGCTTAAACATAATCATCATATCATTGGGGCCCTGGCTTGTACCATATACATACATCATAAGCGCGCATCCCTAAGTAAGTACGAGGTAGCTAGCCTCGACCTACTAAGGTAAGGACAGCATAGTCGGTAGTCCCCGAACCGAGGCGTTCTTAAGGTGCCCATCCCTGTTGCACAGCTACGGTAGTGCCAGAACCATGGACAGCATAGTCGGTAGTCCAGAACCGGGGCGTTCTTAAGGTGCCCATCCCTTGGACCCATACTTCGGTCCGGTACAAGCCCATTCATAAAGTAAGATACTTTACATGCTTCATCATTCATAAGACATTCATGGCATTTTTAACATAACATAAATTGTTACGGCTCGGCCCGTCTACCGACCCATTTACCGGTCCTCACGACCGTCGTACCGTCGACCATCGACCGTACTGTTTAGCATGTTTATGCCTTAAAGACATAAGCATCATCTTTCATTCATAACATGGCATATATCTTCTTTCATAAAACATGACATGCATCATCGTTCATAAAACATGGCATACATCATTCTTATCATGAACATAAACATAACATACTAATCATGGCATGGTTCTTATCATGAACAAAACATAACATACTTTTCGGGGCATCATTCTTATCATGAACATAAACCTAACATACTTATCATGGCATCGTTCATATCATGAATATACGCAATAACATAGCATGGTTCTTAACATAACATGAGCATATAACCTAGCATGGTTCTCTACATAACATAAGCATACATAGGTAGGACTTCCATAAACATACTACCTACTATCCAAGTGCATGGCATAAAATATAAGACATTCATAAATAACCTTATTAAGCATGGCATCTAATCATAATCATACAAACATAAAACATGGTGCTTGAGGTTAGGGTTATAGGTAACATGATTTCTACCACATGCTTGGACCTATATATATGTATATACACTTCATGATAACCATAAACCATATTTCATTGAACCCTAACTCCACCCCAAACCCTAGATACATGGCTGGGCCGAAACCTATATGGAGAAATTCCATCAATTCCATAAACATGTAAGATAGCATAAGGTAAAGGAACAACCATACATCATTTATGAGTCCATAGGAAGCCATTGGGGCTCATGATTAGGGTTAACCCTAACCTTTAGCCCACCTTCCTAGGGCTGGCCGAAACATGTAAGGCCATGGGGGCATGGAAAAATTCAATTAAAATCCCCAATCAATCATAAACATCAACCATACCTTACCATAGGGCCTTTGGGGCCCTTACTTGAAATGAGTCCTAACTTTTTGCCCTAATATCAATTTTGGCCGAAACTTGTAGGGTCTCTAGGCCATGTGAAAATTCACATAAATCATCCTCCATCTCCCTTATATCATGATAATACACAAAATATATACTTGAAGGGTTAAAACTAACCCTAGCCATGGGTTCTTGCACTTGGCCGAAACCCTAGGGGATCCTAGGGTACCCCAAAAATTCTCAAAAATTATATTTAATCTCTAAACATCATGAGAGTACATTAGCCAATATTGTGAAGATTTTTAGCATCATCATGGACCCAAAAACTTAGTGGTCGAAACCCATAGAACTAGGTTCCTTGGTTTTCTTTTCTTTCAACATCAAATCCCAAAAACCAACCAATATATCATGCTAAAAATATAAGGAACTATTATACCATAGGTGAGGGAGTCTTACCTTGGTTGATCTTGATTTTTTAAACCTTAAGAGAGAAGAAGATTGCAAATTCTTTGGACACTTGAACCCCCTTGCCTTTGTATCCTTGGAAAATCCTTAGATCTTGGTGATGAGACCTTCTTGTGGAGCTTTTCCAAGGGAGAATCACCCTTGTGGTGTTCGGCTAGGATGAGGGAGGAGGGAGGAAGAAAATGCAATTGATCGAAGGAAGAAGTAACTCCCAAACCCCCCTCTTTATAACTCATCAAGGAGGCAAATGAAGAGTCTCTTCATGACCCTTCATCTTCTTCGAAGCCTTAACCTATATCCACTTCATTTCCTCATAGAAATCCCTTGCTAGGTGAGTTGGTTAAAGCATACATGGTTGTACAAGAGGTCCAAGCTTCAATCCTTGGTCCATGAACCTTATTTTTATTTTTATTTATTTATTTTTTTTCTTTATTTCCTATAAATTTCGAAAATCCCTTAGAAATTCTCCCATAATTATGTAAATATTTCTCATTAAAACCCCTTTATATTTATACTAATTTCCACCTAAAATTCACCAATAATTAGGGTACTAAAAAGCCCATATAAGGCCCATTAGTGCCCTTTTTTCCCAATTTAAATGAGAAAACATGGATTTTCTAGGCCAAAGTTCGCATTAATATTTCTAAGTCCCTCAGAAAATTATCTAGACATGCTTAATATTTTAAGAAAATATTAAGCGAATTTTACGGGTCGTTACACTTGGAGAAGTTCTTAAAAAGTCTTTGTAAGACTAATGTAGGGGGAGCCTTGGGATAGGTTTTAAAAAGTCCGATTTTGGTGAAAAGTCCTAACATAGAGTGTTAGGTGTGGGATACCTTGGGATAGGATCCATTCATGGTTGCATTTGCATATACATTGGCGGTGTAAGTCCAAGATGGAGTCTTGGCAACGTAAGTCCAAATAATTGTTTAGCATTGTTGTTGCTATTTATTATTACTATTTGTTTTCCCTAACTTAAACGTATTGCCATACATCAAAAAGGGGGAGATTGTTGAGGCAATCTATGGTCCAAAGTGACCATGAGTTTTGATGTTTGGGCAAAGGGTTTAAGTTAGGTTTACCCTTGTGTATTTGATATGTGTATGTGAGTGTGCAGGTCTTGCAGGATACACATATTGACTTGGCTGGACAGCTTCGGTACGGTGAAGGGTGGCATGGAGACAAGCTGGAGGCTTGTGTGCGCACCCGAGGGACTATGGATAGTAGGAACGATGAGCTGAGGGGCAGGGACTTCGAGGCATACGTGAAGGATGGCATGGAGGCAAGCTGGAGGCTTGCGTGCATCCGAGGGACGGGAGCCAAAGATGAAGAGGGCGCAAAGTTAATAGTCGAGGCTGCTGGTGAAGAGTCAGCTGAGTCGTGAGGGTACGAGTGCTGAGTGATTGTACTCGGGAAATCCTAGGGTTCGAGTGATGAGAAAGTGTACTCGGGAAGGGAAACCTTAGGTATGTGAGTAGACCAGTTAACTGCCCTTGGAGCAGTCGACCGATAAAACTCACAGAATGTAATCAACCTGGGACCAGTTGACTGCCCTGGGAGCAGTCGCCTGGTAGCGGCTGGTTGAGTAGGCTGAAATTCGAACGTTGAGGTACAACGCTTGAATTGCAGTGGTGTAACGCCCGCCCTTATATCTACTCTCGGGGCGGGGTCACGTACTATCATTCGTATAAATTTTTTTTTTGTACTAATAACAAAGTACTAAGCATGCTTGTTCAAAACTAACCTATAAGGGCGGGGTCACGTACTATCATTCGTATAAATTTTTTTTTTTGTACTAATAACAAAGTACTAAGCATGCTTGTTCAAAACTAACCTATAACATGATAGGTTCAACTCATAATAAAATCAAGTATATGAGTAATCCAAGTGTAACATTCATTACTAAAGAAATGTTAACATAAGCATAATATTGTAGATATAAAGATCTTTCTTTCCCGAGCCACCACCCCACACATCTTCAGCCCTCCTGCCTCTTCCTTTAGTTTAAGTGTCCCTTACCCTGATCTGCAGCATAAGACAACACATAAACTAGTAAGCACAAATGCTTAGTAAGGATCCTGTCCTACTCGCAAAATCGGATATCATAGAAAGATAAGAGAATAAATCACATTCAAGCATGGTAAGTGTTTAAGCATGTTAAACATCTAAGCATATTAACTTCATAGGAAGGTTTCTTTGAAAACATATAAACATAATACTTGAACATAGCATAATCATTAGGGCCCGGCTTGTACTTCATGTTTTGCGCGCGCCCCTGAATAGGAACGAGGTAGCTAATCCCGAACCACTAGGGTTTACTAGGCCTTCTCAAAAGTCCTTCAGCCTAGTATCATAATCATTTGACTCGCTTTAAGAGTCTATAGTACAAGCCATTACAAAATAAAATAATTATCATGTTCTTCATTTTCATAAAGTATGCTCTTAGTTCCAACCTTCTAGGGAAGCATTCTTTAGGCCCTAAGCCTTCTTCGTTCATGCCCTACAGGGCTCATTCTTATGCATATGTATGCATCCATAATCATGATAACTAGCCTAGTATAAAGCATGCATTTCATAAGGGTGCCCCATGGGCTATAAGGCATGCTCATACATAGATCATAATTCAACCCCTTAAACATATCTTATATATGACAAGGTTGATCACATAAATCATATTCATATCATAGGAAGTATTAGAATGCTTCATGGGTAAATCAAACACTACTTTTTCTTATCACAACATGATGGGGAACAACATATATTCATACCCTAAGTTCCTAGGGGTCTCCTCATGCAACAAGAAGTAGCCAAGGCCTCCCCTTAAGGGGGTGGCCGAAACTTACCTAAAGGGAAGACTCCCTTTTTCCAAAAGCAAAACATGAAGAATACATACAATAACCATTACACTGCAGGCGAGGGGATACTTACATCCTTTCGCTTGAATTTCTACTTCTTTAAGTCCCTTAAGGTACCCTTGGTTGAAGGAGAAGTGAAGGTTCCTTCTTGCTAGAACTTCTCTAGACTCCTGGGCCCTAATAGAGGGCAAGATCCTTGGGAGCCTTCTTCCTTCCAATCCCCTAGGGTTAGAACCCTAGGGTGTGCCTTTTTCGAAAATGGAAAAGAGAGAGGAGGAAGAAGGAATTCGGTGGGGAGAAGTGAGGAAGAAGAAGAGGAAGTTACTCCCACCCCTTCCCTCTCTTATTTATACTTTTCTCATGAAAAGACATGTCTCTTCACTATTACACGCTTAACAAGCATGTTTCTTATTCTCTCAACAAGAAACAATGCTTGGTGTAGTGGTTAAGACATGGTGAGTGCAACAAGGAGGTTCAAGGTTCGATCCTTGCTTCCTCCTTTCTACACTTTCTTTTTATTACCTTTTGCACTAATCCACAACAAAGCCTATTAAGCCAAATCCATCATGATATTTCATAATAATTTTTCCATGAATTCATAACATTATTTACATAACATTTCATGTTAATTTCCCATGAATTCATAATATTATTCACATAATATTTCATAATAATTTTCCATGAATTTCATAATAATTTTTCATGAATTCATAATATTATTCACATAATATTTCATAATAATTTTCCATTAATTCACAATATTATTCACATAATATTTCATAATAATTTTCCATAAATTCATAACATTATTCATGGTGAAATTTTGGGGTGTTACAATCCTACGCACCTTATAAAAAGTTCGTCCCGAACTTTAAAACAATTCCCAGCTACTTAAATTGTGAAAATTGGGGTGTTACAATCCTACGCACCTTATAAAAAGTTCGTCCCGAACTTTAAAATAATTCCGGATACTTTAATCGTATTGCCTCCTCTCGTTCCCATGTGGCTTCTTCGAATTGCTCATTCCGCCACAGAACCTTTACTAAGGGTACTTCCTTGTTCCTTAGCTTTTTAACTTCCCGATCTAGGATCTGGTACGGTCCCACATATCTCGGACTCAGCTTCCCTCTCTTCCCGAATCTCATCACCCCTTTTATAGGGGCCACTTTTACTCCTTCGTTGGAGATAACATGTCCCAAGTATGATACTTGATCGAGCCAGAACTCGCATTTGGGAAATTTAGCATACAGTTGTTCCTTCTGAAGAATCTGTAGTGCTATACTCAGGTGTTCCGCGCCCGATAGTCGATACACATTCGCATCGACCCATCCTTCTTTTTCACGAACAGCACGGGAGTTCCCCATGGAGAGTGACTAGGGCGAATGAGTCCCTTGTCAAGAAACTCCCGTAACTGTCCCTGGAGTCCTTTAACTCAGCTGGCGTCATTCGGTAAGGCGCCTTGGAGATCGGATTTGAACCCGGTATCAATTCGATCTCAAATTCGATTTCCCTGTCAGGGGCTAGCCCTGGTAGTTTATCGGGGAAGACTTCTGGGTAGTTGAATACCACTCTGACGTCTTCTAGCCTCTGGTCCTTTTCTTGGCTTGTATTGACCACATGTGCTAGAAACCCAGTGCATCCCTTGCTTAACATCTGCTGAGCTTTGAGAGCCGATAAGAGTTTCCTGGCTTCTCTTCTTGGCTCTCCAATAAATTAAAACTTAGTGTCTGCCTCTGGTTGGAAGACTATCTTTCTTTTACGGCACTCAATTGAAGCGCCGTATTTACTCAGAAATCCATGCCCAATATAATGTCATAGTCTTGCATGCCCAGCACTATCAGATCGCTATAGAGTTCCCTCCCAGCGATCCTGATTGGTGTGGCACGCATCATATGGGTAGATGGTATAATATCTCCCGAGGGTAAGGTTGTAAGAACTTGCAGTTCATAACTTGAGGGGGTATATCTCGTTGAGTGGTGGTGCTGTCTCGTTAAGTGGTGGAGGGGCAGTCCCATTAAGACAGTTACTACGTCTTCTAGCCATCTTCATAAGAAATGAGACTAGTATGAGGTAATAGTTATTCCTACCTTCATGCATAATTAACTAGGAGTAACACATACTATCACGCATAAATAAAGTAGTAGGTTTAGAGTTCTTACTTGGAAGCGGCAGGATGAGCTTGATGTGTGTGTAGTGGAGGGGAAAACTGCTCTGATACCAACTTGTAACGCCCGCCCTTATATCTACTCTCGGGGCGGGGTCACGTACTATCATTCGTATAAATTTTTTTTTGTACTAATAACAAAGTACTAAGCATGCTTGTTCAAAACTAACCTATAACATGATAGGTTCAACTCATAATAAAATCAAGTATATGAGTAATCCAAGTGTAACATTCATTACTAAAGAAATGTTAACATAAGCATAATATTGTAGATATAAAGATCTTTCTTTCCCGAGCCACCACCCCACACATCTTCAGCCCTCCTGCCTCTTCCTTTAGTTTAAGTGTCCCTTACCCTGATCTGCAGCATAAGACAACATATAAACTAGTAAGCACAAATGCTTAGTAAGGATCCTATCCTACTCGCAAAATCGGATATCATAGAAAGATAAGAGAATAAATCACATTCAAGCATGGTAAGTGTTTAAGCATGTTAAACATCTAAGCATATTAACTTCATAGGAAGGTTTCTTTGAAAACATATAAACATAATACTTGAACATAGCATAATCATTAGGGCCCGACTTGTACTTTATGTTTTGCGCGCGCCCCTGAATAGGAACGAGGTAGCTAATCCCGAACCACTAGGGTTTACTAGGCCTTCTCAAAAGTCCTTCAGCCTAGTATCATAATCATTTGACTCGCTTTAAGAGTCTATAGTACAAGCCATTACAAAATAAAATAATTATCATGTTCTTCATTTTCATAAAGTATGCTCTTAGTTCCAACCTTCTAGGGAAGCATTCTTTAGGCTCTAAGCCTTCTTCGTTCATGCCCTACAGGGCTCATTCTTATGCATATGTATGCATCCATAATCATGATAACTAGCCTAGTATAAAGCATGCATTTCATAAGGGTGCCCCATGGGCTATAAGGCATGCTCATACATAGATCATAATTCAACCCTTAACATATTTTATATATGACAAGGTTGATCACATAAATCATATTCATATCATAGGAAGTGGTAGCATGCTTCATGGGTAAATCAAATGGTTCTAACCCTAAAACTAGGGTTTTGGCCGAAACTCAAGGGTAGGGGTAGATTAGGTTTTTGACATCAAAACATCCCCTACCAACATCCACATATATATATATATATCATGTATCATACTATAGCATGCACCATGGGAGAAAATCAAGCAACCCTAACCCTAATCTAGGGTTGGCCGAATGTCATGGCTAGGGAAGTCCAAGTTCTTCCAATCAAGCATTCCATTTGTTCATCACATGCATTCACATATCATCTCACTAACATAATCATATCACATGGGATAATTTAACCTTTATAAACCTAATATTTCATGCTTGGCCGAATATCACATGCTAGGGACATTTAGTTTCCAAATCAATATTCCATTTAAACACCACTTGTACATACATATCATCATAGCAATCCTAAGCATATCTCATAGGGTACATCCCATACAATCATCACATATCATATATAGCATGCAACATGGGAATAAAATCAAGCAACCCTAACCCTAACTATTGTGGCCGAAACTTGTAGGATGGCTAGGCTAGGTTTTTGACTTCAAATATCCACACAAGCATTTACACAAACACCTTGCCTATACTATTTAGCATGGATATATCATAGGGAAAATCATACAACCATAAACCCTAATCCACCTAGGGTTGGCCGAAACATTGTAGGGTAGGGTAGGCTAGGTTTTTGACTTCAAATATTCACACAAACATTTACACAAGTACTTTACCTACACTACTAATCATGGGTACATCATAGGATAGCAAGCAACCCAAAAAGCCCTAGCCTATTCCCTCTTGGCCGAAACTTGTAGGGTGGATAACCCTACTTTTTCTTATCACAACATGATGGGGAACACATATATTCATACCCTAAGTTCCTAGGGGTCTCCTCATGCAACAAAAGTAGCCAAGGCCTCCCCTTAAGGGGGTGGCCGAAACTTACCTAAAGGGAAGACTCCCTTTTTCCAAAAGCAAAACATGAAGAATACATACAATAACCATTACACTGCAGGCGAGGGGATACATACATCCTTTCGCTTGAATTTCTACTTCTTTAAGTCCCTTAAGGTACCCTTGGTTGAAGGAGAAGTGAAGGTTCCTTCTTGCTAGACTTCTCTAGACTCCTGGGCCCTAATAGAGGGCAAGATCTTGGAGCCTTCTTCCTTCCAATCCCCTAGGGTTAGAACCCTAGGGGTGCCTTTTTCGAAAATGGAAAAGAGAGAGGAGGAAGAAGGAATTCGGTGGGGAGAAGTGAGGAAGAAGAAGAGGAAGTTACTCCAACCCCTTCCCTCTCTTATTTATACTTTTCTCATGAAAAGACATGTCTCTTCACTATTACACGCTTAACAAGCATGTTTCTTATTCTCTCAACGAGAAACAATTGTTGGTGTAGTGGTTAAGACATGGTGAGTGCAACCAGGAGGTTCAAGGTTCGATCCTTGCTTCCTCCTTTCTACACTTTCTTTTTATTACCTTTTGCACTAATCCACAACAAAGCCTATTAAGTCAAATCCATCATGATATTTCATAATAATTTTTCCATGAATTCATAACATTATTTACATAATATTTCATGATAATTTCCCATGAATTCATAATATTATTCACATAATATTTCATAATAATTTTCCATGAATTTCATAATAATTTTCCATGAATTCATAATATTATTCGCATAATATTTCATAATAATTTTCCATTAATTCACAATATTATTCACATAATATTTCATAATAATTTTCCATAAATTCATAACATTATTCATGGTGAAATTTTGGGGTGTTACAATCCTACGCACCTTATAAAAAGTTCGTCCCGAACTTTAAAAAAATTCCCAGGTACTTAAATTGTGAAAATTGGGGTGTTACAATCCTACGCACCTTATAAAAAGTTCGTCCCGAACTTTAAAATAATTCCGGATTCTTTAATCGTATTGTCTCCTCTCGTTCTCATGTGGCTTCTTCGAATTGCTCGTTCCGCCACAGAACCTTTACTAAGGGTACTTCCTTGTTCCTTAGCTTTTTAACTTCCCGATCTAGGATCTGGTACGGTCCCACATATCTCGGACTCAGCTTCCCTCTCTTCCCGAATCTCATCACCCCTTTCATAGGGGCCACTTTTACTCCTTCGTTGGAGATAACATGTCCCAAGTATGATACTTGATCGAGCCAGAACTCGCATTTGGGAAATTTAGCATACAGTTGTTCCTTCTGAAGAATCTGTAGTGCTATACTCAGGTGTTCCGCGCCCGATAGTCGATACACATTCGCATCGACCCATCCTTCTTTTTCACGAACAGCACGGGAGTTCCCCATGGAGAGTGACTAGGGCGAATGAGTCCCTTGTCAAGCAACTCCCGTAACTGTCCCTGGAGTCCTTTAACTCAGCTGGCGTCATTCGGTAAGGCGCCTTGGAGATCGGATTTGAACCCGGTATCAATTCGATCTCAAATTCGATTTCCCTGTCAGGGGCTAGCCCTGGTAGTTTATCGGGGAAGACTTCTGGGTAGTTGAATACCACTCTGACGTCTTCTAGCCTCTGGTCCTTTTCTTGGCTTGTATTGACCACATGTGCTAGAAACCCAGTGCATCCCTTGCTTAACATCTGCTGAGCTTTGAGAGCCGATAAGAGTTTCCTGGCTTCTCTTCTTGGCTCTCCAATAAATTAAAACTTAGTGTCTGCCTCTGGTTGGAAGACTATCTTTCTTTTACGACACTCAATTGAAGCGTCGTATTTACTCAGAAATCCATGCCCAATATAATGTCATAGTCTTGCATGCCCAGCACTATCAGATCGCTATAGAGTTCCCTCCCAGCGATCCTGATTGGTGTGGCACGCATCATATGGGTAGATGGTATAATATCTCCCGAGGGTAAGGTTGTAAGAACTTGCAGTTCATAACTTGAGGGGGTATATCTCGTTGAGTGGTGGTGCTGTCTCGTTAAGTGGTGGAGGGGCAGTCCCATTAAGACGGTTACTACGTCTTCTAGCCATCTTCATAAGAAATGAGACTAGTATGAGGTAATAGTTATTCCTACCTTCATGCATAATTAACTAGGAGTAACACATACTATCACGCATAAATAAAGTAGTAGGTTTAGAGTTCTTACTTGGAAGCGGCAGGATGAGCTTGATGTGTGTATAGTGGAGGGGAAAACTGCTCTGATACCAACTTGTAACGCCCGCCCTTATATCTACTCTCGGGGCGGGGTCACGTACTATCATTCGTATAAATTTTTTTTTTGTACTAATAACAAAGTACTAAGCATGCTTGTTCAAAACTAACCTATAACATGATAGGTTCAACTCATAATAAAATCAAGTATATGAGTAATCCAAGTGTAACATTCATTACTAAAGAAATGTTAACATAAGCATAATATTGTAGATATAAAGATCTTTCTTTCCCGAGCCACCACCCCACACATCTTCAGCCCTCCTGCCTCTTCCTTTAGTTTAAGTGTCCCTTACCCTGATCTGCAGCATAAGACAACACATAAACTAGTAAGCACAAATGCTTAGTAAGGATCCTGTCCTACTCGCAAAATCGGATATCATAGAAAGATAAGAGAATAAATCACATTCAAGCATGGTAGGTGTTTAAGCATGTTAAACATCTAAGCATATTAACTTCATAGGAAGGTTTCTTTGAAAACATATAAACATAATACTTGAACATAGCATAATCATTAGGGCCCGGCTTGTACTTCATGTTTTGCGCGCGCCCCTGAATAAGAACGAGGTAGCTAATCCCGAACCACTAGGGTTTACTAGGCCTTCTCAAAAGTCCTTCAGCCTAGTATCATAATCATTTGACTCGCTTTAAGAGTCTATAGTACAAGCCATTACAAAATAAAATAATTATCATGTTCTTCATTTTCATAAAGTATGCTATTAGTTCCAACCATCTAGGGAAGCATTCTTTAGGCCCTAAGCCTTCTTCGTTCATGCCCTACAGGGCTCATTCTTATGCATATGTATGCATCCATAATCATGATAACTAGCCTAGTATAAAGCATGCATTTCATAAGGGTGCCCCATGGGCTATAAGGCATGCTCATACATAGATCATAATTCAACCCCTTAAACATATCTTATATATGATAAGGTTGATCACATAAATCATATTCATATCATAGGAAGTGGTAGCATGCTTCATGGGTAAATCAAATGGTTCCTAACCCTAAAACTAGGGTTTTGGCCAAAACTCAAGGGTAGGGGTAGATTAGGTTTTTGACATCAAAACATCCCCTACCAACATCCCACATATATATATATATATCATGTATCATACTATAGCATGCACCATGGGAGAAAATCAAGCAACCCTAACCCTAATCTAGGGTTGGCCGAATGTCATGGCTAGGGAAGTCCAAGTTCTTCCAATCAAGCATTCCATTTGTTCATCACATGCATTCACATATCATCTCACTAACATAATCATATCACATGGGATAATTTAACCTTTATAAACCTAATATTTCATGCTTGGCCGAATATCACAAGCTAGGGACATTTAGTTTCCAAATCAATATTCCATTTAAACACCACTTGTACATACATATCATCATAGCAATCCTAAGCATATCTCATAGGGTACATCCCATACAATCATCACATATCATATATAGCATGCATCATGAGAATAAAATCAAGCAACCCTAACCCTAAACTATTGTTGGCCGAAACTTGTAGGATGACTAGGCTAGGTTTTTGACTTCAAATATCCACACAAGCATTTACACAAACACCTTGCCTATACTATTTAGCATGGATATATCATAGGGAAAATCATACAACCTTAAACCCTAATCCACCTAGGGTTGGCCGAAACATTGTAGGGTAGGGTAGGCTAGGTTTTTGACTTCAAATATTCACACAAACATTTACACAAGTACTTTACCTACACTACTAATCATGGGTACATCATAGGATAGCAAGCAACCCAAAAGCCCTAGCCTATTCCCTCTTGGCCGAAACTTGTAGGGTGGATAACACTACTTTTTCTTATCACAACATGATGGGGAACAACATATATTCATACCCTAAGTTCCTAGCGGTCTCCTCATGCAACAAGAAGTAGCCAAGGCCTCCCCTTAAGGGGGTGGCCGAAACTTACCTAAAGGGAAGACTCCCTTTTTCCAAAAGCAAAACATGAAGAATACATACAATAACCATTACACTGCAGGCGAGGGGATACTTACATCCTTTCGCTTGAATTTCTACTTCTTTAAGTCCCTTAAGGTACCCTTGGTTGAAGGAGAAGTGAAGGTTCCTTCTTGCTAGAACTTCTCTAGACTCCTGGGCCCTAATAGAGGGCAAGATCCTTGGGAGCCTTCTTCCTTCCAATCCCCTAGGGTTAGAACCCTAGGGTGTGCCTTTTTCGAAAATGGAAAAGAGAGAGGAGGAAGAAAGAATTTGGTGGGGAGAAGTGAGGAAGAAGAAGAGGAAGTTACTCCCACCCCTTCCCTCTCTTATTTATACTTTTCTCATGAAAAGACATGTCTCTTCACTATTACACGCTTAATAAGCATGTTTCTTATTCTCTCAACAAGAAACAATGCTTGGTGTAGTGGTTAAGACATGGTGAGTGCAACTAGGAGGTTCAAGGTTCGATCCTTGCTTCCTCCTTTCTACACTTTCTTTTTATTACCTTTTGCACTAATCCACATCAAAGCCTATTATGCCAAATCCATCATGATATTTCATAATAATTTTTCCATGAATTCATAACATTATTTACATAATATTTCATGATAATTTCCCATGAATTCATAATATTATTCACATAATATTTCATAATAATTTTCCATGAATTTCATAATAATTTTCCATGAATTCATAATATTATTCACATAATATTTCATAATAATTTTCCATTAATTCTCAATATTATTCACATAATATTTGATAATAATTTTCCATAAATTCATAACATTATTCATGGTGAAATTTTGGGGTGTTACAATCCTACGCACCTTATAAAAAGTTCGTCCCGAACTTTAAAACAATTCCCAGGTACTTAAATTGTGAAAATTGGGGTGTTACAATCCTACGCACCTTATAAAAAGTTCGTCCCGAACTTTAAAATAATTCCGGATACTTTAATCGTATTGCCTCCTCTCGTTCCCATGTGGCTTCTTCGAATTGCTCGTTCCGCCACAGAACCTTTACTAAGGGTACTTCCTTGTTCCTTAGCTTTTTAACTTCCCGATCTAGGATCTGGTACGATCCCACATATCTCGGACTCAGCTTCCCTCTCTTCCCGAATCTCATCACCCCTTTCATAGGGGCCACTTTTACTCCTTCGTTGGAGATAACATGTCCCAAGTATGATACTTGATCGAGCTAGAACTCGCATTTGGGAAATTTAGCATATAGTTGTTCCTTCTGAAGAATCTGTAGTGCTATACTCAGGTGTTCCGCGCCCGATAGTCGATACACATTCGCATCGACCCATCCTTCTTTTTAACGAACAGCGTGGGAGTTCCCCATGGAGAGTGACTAGGGCGAATGAGTCCCTTGTCAAACAACTCCCGTAACTGTCCCTGGAGTCCTTTAACTCAGCTGGCGTCATTCGGTAAGGCGCCTTGGAGATCGGATTTGAACCCGGTATCAATTCGATCTCAAATTCGATTTCCCTGTCAGGGGCTAGCCCTGGTAGTTTATCGGGGAAGACTTCTGGGTAGTTGAATACCACTCTGACGTCTTCTAGCCTCTGGTCCTTTTCTTGGCTTGTATTGACCACATGTGCTAGAAACCCAGTGCATCCCTTGCTTAACATCTGCTGAGCTTTAAGAGCCGATAAGAGTTTCCTGGCTTCTCTTCTTGGCTCTCCAATAAATTAAAACTTAGTGTCTGCCTCTGGTTGGAAGACTATCTTTCTTTTACGGCACTCAATTGAAGCGCCGTATTTACTCAGAAATCCATGCCCAATATAATGTCATAGTCTTGCATGCCCAGCACTATCAGATCGCTATAGAGTTCCCTCCTAGCGATCCTGATTGGTGTGGCACGCATCATATGGGTAGATGGTATAATATCTCCCGAGGGTAAGGTTGTAAGAACTTGCAGTTCATAACTTGAGGGGGTATATCTCGTTGAGTGGTGGTGCTGTCTCGTTAAGTGGTGGAGGGGCAGTCCCATTAAGACAGTTACTACGTCTTCTAGCCATCTTCATAAGAAATGAGACTAGTATGAGGTAATAGTTATTCCTACCTTCATGCATAATTAACTAGGAGTAACACATACTATCACGCATAAATAAAGTAGTAGGTAGAAGATATTCCTACGTCTTCTTGGATTAGTCACCTCTTGGAGGTGGATACCAAGTAAATCAATATTGTTAGCATTGTTTAGTTGTTAGTTTTACGTTATTGTATTTCCGCTTGTGCAACTAACAACGTAGGTAGAAGAAAGAATCCAAGAATTGCTATTCACCCCCCTCTAGCAACCGTTAACGATCTTACACACGACACGTAGGACGTATTATGAATTATATTACAACATGCACACTCACATATATACATCCAATCATATTGGGGTTAAGGCCATAACCATGCAATATATCATCAATCACATACAATAGATTTAGGACATTAATTTTTATTATGAGTGTAAAATGCTCATGAGCCGAAACTATAGGTTATAAAATGTGTTGAGTACAATTGGACCATAGCACACTTTCATATTCATATGATAATGCTATGGACTTTTAGTTTAATCAACACAAACTTTTGTATCTCAACAAATGCTCATACATTACACAATCCATAACAAAATTATGTCCTACTTTTATATCATATATAAAAGTTTTTCTAAACTTTGTATGATCTTTCGCAAGTGGCTCTAATACCATTGTAGGGATCTCTATGCAAAAATATTAAAAAATCACAGCGGAAATAAGAGATCCCACGAGCGACCCATGTGAAAGAAAACTCATACAAAGTTAATTTACAAATTCCTATCGTATAGTTATACTTTTGGCACGTGTCCTTCGCTTATCCCGCTTGTCCGAGGTATGCCGGATCTCTTGCACGTTCAAGTGTCCATGCCTCTATACGTATCAACACGAACACGATCTCTCAATCATCGGAGAAGAATCACCTTTGTGGTGCTAGCCACAAGAGGAGATTCACAAAGTAAGAAGGAGAGGGAGAAGAGGGATTTTGGCCAAGATAAAGAAGGGAAGGAAGAATGACAAGTTTTTCATCCAAATGACAAGAAAAACTCTTTTATACTCATCCCATGAATATGAAGAGTTTTTGTCCCTTTAGCTTCCTTCCATTAATGCTAGTAAAAACCCACCAAGGGCACATTTTCTCATGTGACTCTTCAACTTCTCTTCATCCAATAAAGAGAAACTTTTCATCTTCCTCTATTATTGATTTATTAAATATTTTAATAAATTAATATCTCATACGAATGTGGTTGAGTCTAATCTTAATGAGTCAAACTCAAATTAGATTTCAA
The DNA here is from genome assembly GCA_024364735.1 of Boesenbergia rotunda. NCBI lineage: Eukaryota > Viridiplantae > Streptophyta > Magnoliopsida > Zingiberales > Zingiberaceae > Boesenbergia > Boesenbergia rotunda. Next base: position 388,220 of record JAGFNQ010002085.1, on the reverse strand, counting down.
TCCCTTAATTCAATTAGATTCACTTGAGTCTAACTCAATTAATCCAATTCTGATCAAATCATAGTTAAACTAAGATTAATTAATCTCCGAATCATCGTGTCCTTAGTGTGTGACCCAATAGGTTCTCGTAACATTGGCAAATGTGTCTAAACCGCTTTAGACACATAAGTAATGAGCGACATCTAGCAATGCATCATTGCTACCCAAGTGATGAGAAAATCGAGATCCGACTTAACCTCCGTGACTATGATAATATATGACCTTGTCCTTCCATCCTCGATATCTAGATTGACCAATGATGCATAGACCATGTTATCCTCGATCAATCTTTGTGTTTCTTGATCCCCGAGTAGACTCACTCAAACAAATGAGCTCAATATCTTATATTGACTCATTTGAACATGACCATTCATTTTAGTAGTTTTACTCGATCAAGGGGCCTATAGATATCACTCCTGTCATATGAGAGGGATAGATCTCATCTACATCACTCACATCCCTTCGCATAATTCATTACATACCCAGTGATCGCCTTTATAGTCCACCCTGTTACGAGTAACGTTTGACGATACCAAAGTACATAACTCCTTATGTAAGGAACCGTAGTTACTTCAGGTTTAAGGACTATTCATACTAATAGTCACATGAGAAAGTTTATGACACTCATATGACAATCTATGAAACTTTACCATGGCGGGTCAATTCTGTGCACATTCTCTAATGTATACCCTTGTATCAACTTGATATCATATATCCATGACTTGTGAGCTCAAGTTATCAATTGACCTACATGCTAGTCTCCATTCATTAATATTGTCCTTGAAAATTAATGCTTGACTAGGAATGGTTTAGTTTAGTATTCTCTACATCATCTCACTATCGATTCAACCAATCGATATAATGTAGATAAGAACCTACTACCTAAGGACATTATTATACTTAGTTATTTGACACAAATATAAAGTATAATATAACCAAACATGCCTTTATTAATGATAGAATATGATACAAAAAGTATCTAGTCAATCATTACATAATTGGCTCTAGAACTCCTACTAACACATGTAATTCAAGTTATGAAAATAATTCATCAAAGTTAATTTTAGAAAGATCCCTCAAAACCTTGTAAGCATCTACCATAGATGCCCACAGAGTGTTTGTTGGGAAAGAATTTAAGGCATACCATATCAAGTCTCTGTTCTCTACCTTATGGCTGATGGCGTGAAGATCGTTCATCAGCTCTTGGTTGTATGCGTGAAGTGGTGCAGCGGTTTTACCGTCTTGTATCTTGATGTTGTAGAGCTTGTTCAAGAGCAGATCCTACTTATTGATCTACGTGTCGAAAGTCCCTTCCTGAAGCTTAATCAGCTTGTTCTAAAGCTCCTTTGCGCTGTAGAAGTGGTCGACACGGTTGAGTTCCTCGTTCGTGAGGCCACACTGGAGGGTCTGTATTTCCTTAGCGTCAACTTCTATTTTCTTCTTCAAGGCGGTGTCCCACTCAGTGTATCCCAGAAGTTCACCTGAGCATTTTATGGGATTTCCAGACCGGCTCTTCCAGTAGCTGAAATCTTTTCCCGAGAAGAGTGGAGGACGGGCAGTGCTGTATCCTTCTTGTTGGGCTATTTAGAGTGGAGAACCCTGAAACGACAAAAATAGGAAAACTTATGCCAAGACTTGATCTTGGATTAATAGTGCTGGATGATATATATTAAAAAAAATTAAGAAATCTTGAGTGGTATTGCACCAACTTCGAGAAATGTAAAATTTGAGAGTGAAAAGAGAAACAAAAAAATATTAGAAAAGGCAAGAATACCTTTTATGATTGATTCAAAAAATTGAAAAATCTGAAAAACAACTCAACTAGTGGTTTCACCGAAATTGAGCAACCTACTCTGATAACACTTATGGGATCGATGAGATCGATAGAGGGTGGGGGTGAATATCGATTCTTGAAATTTCTCAGATTTAAAATGGAGTAAATGCAGCGGAGATAAATAAAAGAACAAGTCAAAATAACACTAACAGCTTTGTTTTATTTGGTTCGGAGTTTGTGTCGACTCCTACTCCAAGGTCCACGATCCTTGATCATTTTCATTGGAAAATTCTATAATTCGTAAAATATGTTACAAAATATGTATGTTTAAGTATAGAATAAAAATGCAAAGTATACTGACAACACTTGCTTAAAGAAGAACAAAGGCGTTTCGTCGTCGGAGTAGCGTGTCATCGATCTTGAACTATTTTGTCGCAGCGAACTTGAGCACGGAAAGCATAGAATCTTGATTGTTATTGCTAAAAGTGATTGTGATTGATATCCAAGATTGAGGGGCGAAAACCTCTTATATACTGGCACTCGGGCTCCCGAGTTCGCATAGGGGTGCCTCCACGTCACCGCTTCGGCCGTGTCGTCATCCACTGACTCGGCCAAACATTATGCTCTCACGGGTGCCTGAGTACTGACGTGGCATGTCCAATCAACAATCGCCAACTCAGCTTTGCCAAAGCTGAGAGACCCTGCACTAGGGCGCCCGAGACCTCACAGGCGACTATATACTCGAGCGCCCTTAAGGCTACTGGGTCAACTTCTTGGGTTGCAACACAGGTTAGTTCAAATGCAATAAATAATATATGAAATATATGCATGTACGATAGCCAGAGCTGTCTGATCCTGACTTTGGATTTCAAAAGGAAATCCTAGGTCAGACCGACGCCTACTGTTTCCTCTTTTGGCGAACGTGTCTTCATCTACTCCACTCTGGAGAAGTTACCTTTTGCCATCAGGCACCTCCGGTTGGACTTTTGCTCGGCCTCTGAAGCTTCTGGATCTCGAGACGTTCGTACCTTGACCCGCCCCTAATTCTATCCGTTGTCCTCGCTCAGCTAAGTCTTCTGCCCAATCTTCTGGATTAGGTCTTCGGTGCCCAACCTTTGGTCAGGTCTTCATGCCTAATTCCTTGAACCAGGTTTTCATGCCCAACCCGCTGTAAGGTCTTCGGCGCCCAACCCTCAACTAGGACTTAGTGCCCAGTGCTCAACCAAAACTTTGTGCTCAACCCTACAGGTCAAGACTTTGTGCCTAGATGAACTAGGACTTTCTTGCACACTTCGTGTCGTCGATGTTGAATGTTGTTGGCACAGAAAACTTGAGCAAGAAAGCTTGTCGTAGTGTTTTCGAGTGCTTGAGTTGATTTATGAAGCAAAGGGGGTGAGCCCACTTTTATACTAGATCTCGGGCCCCGGATAGGCTATAGGGGCACCCTACACGTCAACGGATCAACTGCCTCCTTATCCGCAGACTCAGCCAACTTTTATCCTATTCTTGGGTGCCTAGGATCACAGGGGCGCCTGTGAGCAATAAGGCGCCTGGGAGGTGATGTGGCACATCCAACCAGCGATCGCCAACTCAGCCAAGAAAAACCCCTCTGGGGTGCCTGAGTCCTCTCAACAGCCTAGGTTCTCAGGCGCCCCTAATCGCAGCAGCTGGTTCCTTTAGGTTATAACCAAGGTTAGTCGAAGAACACAGTATAGTAAGGTAAATACATGCATGAATGACAGCTAGAGCTGTCTGGTTCTGACTTTGGATTTCAAATGAAATTCTAGGTCAAACCAACGCTTACTATTCCCTCCTTCGGGGAACGCGTCCTCACCTACTCCACTCTGGAGAAGTTACGTTTTGTCAACCGGCTTCTCTGGTTGGAATTTTGCTCGGCCTCCAAGACTCCAGAATCTCAAGATGTTAGTACCACGAACCGTCTCTATTTCTGCCCGTAGTCCTCGCATAGATAAGTCTCCTACTCGATCTTTCGGATCAGGTCTTCGGTGCCCAGTCCTCGACCATGACTTCATGCCCAATCTCTCGAATCAGGTCTTTGTGCCCAACCCTAGGCCATGCCTTCGGTGCCTAGCCCTCGGCTAGGAGTTCGTGCCCAGTCCTCAACCAAGACTTCGTGCCTAGGTAAAGTAGGACTTTCCTGCACACTTAGTAAATTCATTAGATCACCACATAAACTTAATTTTAAACCTTTGCCTTATCAAAATTAGGATCGATCTGGTACTTTCGGCACCAATACATTTGCCATCGGACACGGGGGCATGACAGAGCGACCTTCTGAAGTCTTTAATATTTGAGTTGGATAATCCCACTGCTATTACCTTCCTAAGGTATTCCACATCTTAAATTAGTTATATATGTTCCAAATACTTTATCGATTATTTGAATTTGTTATATATAAACAGTGATTGTCCTACATTGTCTAATTATCAGCATTCCTTAGGTAATAGTATTTATTAGAACATCTATTTGTCATAAATTGTATAAGTTAAAACTGTAAGTACCCTAGAATAGTTTTGATGTAGTCAATCGAGCCGAAATAGGTCTTGTTGATTTGATTCTTGTGTATTAGTGTGTATGAGCTTAGGAGCAGAGGATGTCTAGTGGAAGACGTAGCAGATGAGAAGGTTGGCACGGGAAGGGAGCCGATGGGCTCGGTGCATCTGAGGGATGCAAAGTATGCGAAAGAGTATACCGGTGGACGAAAATGACACACATGATGTCCGAGGGACGAGAAGCCAAGGAGGATGTCTATTTGAGGTGAAGGTCAGAGGATGAGTTCGGGTGAGCCCAAATTAGGCGCCCAAGGCAACTTGGGCACCTGGCTATATAGGCGTTCGATTTAAGTCCGACGCTCGGGTATATGGGCGCTTGTATTCACTCAGGCACCTGACCCAGAGTTTATTTCCAAGATAGCCATTTTCGATCATTTACGACGTGGATAGACATTGACCAATATCAGGCGCTCATGATGTCGCAGGTGCCCATGATGTGCCATGTCAGCACGTCGATTAAATTGTCCAGGAGCTATAAATAGGCCCGTTAGCTTAGAGTCTTCAAGCAATTCAATTGTAACAACATCTGTAGTTTTGTGCTTAACTGTTCTTTGAGTCTAAGAGTTTGTAAGTAAGAAGTTTCTCCTTCCACAAAAGTAGTGATTCAGAGATAGATCTACTATTGTCTTGGATTAACAACCATTCAGGTTGAAAACCAAGTAAATTTTTATGCTTCTTTGCTTTTGATTATTAATCTTCTTCATGTCTTTTTATTTTACTAAGACTAACCTTATTTTTGTTTAAGAAGACAAAAGATTTAGTTTTCCACTTTTAGGGCTATTCACCCCTTTAGCTAGCCAGACTAATCGTAACAATTGGTATTAGAGCAAGGACGCTTATCGCCAACTAAAGACATTTTAATAAGTCACAGGCAACAAAACTACATAGAAGAAAAAGGAAGATTCACTGCTACAATTGTCAAGAGGAATGACACATCAAGGACAACTATCCGAGACTGAAAAATAAAGACAAGGAAAAAAAACCTAGTCGAAGGAAGCAGAAGAACCTAAAGGAGACGTGAAGTGAATTATTTTCCTCAGAATCGTTGATGGAGGAGTATGCTGAGCTTGCTTTAATTGCAAGTCATCAAGGAGAGGACAACAAAAGATCATCCGGAATGAGCATCAAGAGCATCAATGAAAGGGGAGCGTCAGCTTACGAATCTGACACGGTAAGTGAGGTACGTAACCTTCCTCCTGATGAATTATATGATGATATCCAAATGCTAAGTAGATCTTTATATAAATTACAAACCAAGTATGTTAATTTGAAAAAGGAAAATATCGAACTAAAATTTAATTTATCTAATGCATGTCAACTAGAACTGTTTGAGAAAATTAATGTTGAAAATATGAATTTGAAAGTAAAAAAAGAAATGTTAGAAAAGAAATTCACATGTTCAAATTCAAATATTTCTCAAAATTCAAAAGTTAAATAATTTAGAAGACTTAATTGATATTTGAGAAACCACGAGGGTCATATTGCAAAAGTATAAAAAAATTATATTCCACCCAAATATTTGATAAATCCTGTTGCAGAAATTTATTCTGGAACCCCAAATCTATATTGAAGTGTTAGAAATTATTCTTAAAGCATGTTAGTAATTAAAAATTTTTTGTTTGTAATGTTTTTTTCTAGAAATTATTTTTTTCATACTGAAATCCTTTTTTATGAAAATATAATTTTTGCAGAAAATTTATTTTAAATTTTGCTGTGATATACTTCATTCATATCTATTCATAGAAAAATTTTGGAATTTTTTAATTAATAAATGAATTTTTATGATTTTAAAGAAAACATCAATGTTTTAATTTTAAAAATACCTTGAAGTCAATTTTTGAAAAACTATTATTCTTTTGAAACTGACCGTTAGATAATGAATCTTACAAAAAATTATCATGTTTTTTCAATGTCAAATATAATTTTAACCATTTATTTGCCACAATTCATTCATTGCTAATAAATTATTTCTCAACACTCAACAAAAATGTGTGTTGTTTTGAAAATTTTTATGTGAATAGATTTAGAATTTTGACAACTCAAAAATATTGAGAAATTTCAAAGAAAAGATAAGTTTTAACTTAATTTCTCTAAAGAAAAATTTAGAGAATTTCTTCAGAAATTGTTTTAAGACTATATCAATCTTTCAACAACTCTTGATTATGTTTTTACAACTTAAAAAAATTTCAAAATATTTTTGGATAGAGAAAAGAATTTTTTTAACTTGGTTTATTTATGTTAACCATTTTTTATTAACTTATGCTATTTCCTTAACACCTTTTTTGGATATGATTTTTTTGATGGGATCAAAGGGGAAGAAATGAAAATTAATTTAATGATTTTTGTTTTTATTAGTTTAACTATGTTATATTTTTGTACTTAATTGAAAAAAGTTAATTACCTATTATTTTACTGTCTATTTTTCCCTAACATAACTCAGGTTGATACATATAAAAAAGAAGAAATTGTAAGTACCCGAGATAGTTTTGATATGATCAACCGAGTCAAGTTTGGTCATCTAAGTTTGATCCCTGTGTCTAAGTGTGTATAAGCTTAGGAGCACAAAAAATCGAGCGAAAGACATAGCAGATAAGAAGGATGACACGGGAAGGGAGCTGACTGGCTCAGTGTATCGGAGAGACATAGGTTATGGAAGAGTACACCGGTGGGCGAAAAGGGCGCATGCGACGTCCGAGGGATAAGAAGTCAGGGAGGAAGTCCATTCAAGGAGAAGTCGGAGGTTGAGTTTAGTGTTAGTAGGAGCCCTAGAGCCAATTATGTGATGATTGATTAGAAACTTTTTGTATCATATTATATCATTATTAAAGGCATGTTTGGTTATTATACTTACTGTATTTTGTGCCAAATAACTAAGTATAATAATATCCTTGTGTAGTAGGTTCTTATCTACATTATATCGATTGGTTGAATCGATAGTGAGATAATGTAGAGAACACTACACTAAATTATTTCTAGTCAAGCAATAATATTTAGGGATAATATTAATGCATGGAGACTAGCATGGAGGTCAACTGATGACTTGAGCTCACAAGTCATGGATATGTGATATCAAGTTGACACATGGGTATACATTGGAGAATGTATACTGAATTGACCCGCCATGAGAAAGTTTCATAGATTGTCATATGAGTGTCATAAACTTTCTCATGTGACTATTAGTATGAATAGTCCTTAGACCTGAAGTCACTACGGTTCCCTACATAAGGAGTTATGTACTTTGGTATTGTCAAACGTCACCCGTAACATGGTGGACTATAAAGGTGATCACTGGGTATGTAATGAATTATGCGGAGGATGTGAGTGATATAGAAGGGATCTATCCCTCCCATATGACGAGAATGATATCTGTGGGCCCCTTGATCGAGTAGGACTACTGAAATGCATGACCATGCTCAAATGAGTCAATATGAGATATTGAGCTCATTTGTTTGAGTGAGTCTACTCGGGGATTAAGAAAAACAAGATTGATTGAGGATGACACGGTCTATGCCTCATTGGTCAATCTAAATATCAAGGATAGAAGGACAAGGTTATATATTATCATAGTCACGGAAGTTTAGTCGAATCTCGACTTTTCTTATTACTTGGGTAGCAATGATGCATTGCTAGATGCCGCTCATTGCTTATGTGTCTAAAGTGGATTAGACACATTACCAACGTTACGAGAACCTATTGGGTCACACACTAAGGACACGATGCTTCGGAGATTAATTGATCTTGGTTTGACTAAGATTTGATTCGAATTGGATTAATTGAGTTAGACTCGAGTGAATCCAATTAGATTATAGGATTGAGTGTAATTTGAGTTAGACTCATCTAGATTAGACTCAACCACTTAATTATGGATAATATTCATTAAAGGGTTTAATAAATATTATTTAAGAGGAAGGCTAAGAGACATTCTATTCATTAGATGAATAGAATATTAAGAGTCTCANCTGCTCATGTAATTCAAGTTCAGAAAATAACTCGTCTAATTTGATTTTAGAAAGATCCCTTGAAACTTTGTACGCATCTACCATAGATGCCCACAAAGTATTTCTGGGAAGCGTTTAGGGTATACCTGATCAGGTCAGTTTTCTACCTTGTGACCGATTGTATGTAGACCGTTCATCAACTCCTGGATTCTGGAGTGGAGCTGGGCTGCTGACTCGCCGTCGTTCATTTTGATTGTGTATAACTTGTTTAGCAGTAGGTCCCTCTTGCTGATTCGGGTGTCTGAGGTTCCTTCGTGCAATTCAATTAACTTACCCCAGAGTTCCTTTGCACTGTTGAATGGTCCCATCCGATTCAGCTCTTCTTTGGTTAGACCGCATTGGAGTATCTGGGTTGCTTTAGCATCAGCCTCGACTTTTTTTTTCAGCGAGGCGTCCCATTCTGTGTAAGGCTGTGCCACTCCTTTAGCATTTTTCGAGATTTCTAAACAAGATTAGATTATTATCCACATGCCCACCTGAGTTTTCAGGTGGACTTCCATCCGACTCATCCAGTAGGAGAAGTCCTCCCCATTGAAGAGTGGTGGTCTGGCTGTACTGAAACCCTCTTGCATGGTCATTTAGATATTCTAAAATAATAACAACAAAAAAAACTGTCCCAAGACTTGGTCTTGGATTAGCAGTGCGGGAATAAGATATTTAAAAGAAATTATCGAGTGGTGTTGCACCAACCTCGATTAACGATAAAAATTCGATCGAAAAAGAAATTAAAAACTTCATAAAAATCCGAAAAACTCCCAAATTGGTGGTTGCACCAAATTTGAGCTACCCCGCTCTGATACCACTTGTTGGATCGATAGAAACGATAGAGGGGGGGGTGAATATCGTTAAAACTTTTTCTTCGGATTAGAGAAAGAGTAAATGCAGCGGAAAACAAAACAATCACACAAAGAACACAAGTCTTTTACTTGGTTCGGAGTCGCGGTCGGCTCCTACTCTAAGGCCCATGGTCCTTGACCGTTTACTGCGGGCAATTCTATAATAGCGCAAAGGATTACATATTTTGATACAAGAATAATGCAGTAATTAACAGAATTACACTTTTCGTTACCGACGCCCGATGTGGATCGTACTTCAGAGCAGAGGGTCATCGTCAGCGCTGAAATCTCGAGATCGGAGTTTGCTGGAGCAGAGCGCTTGAACGAAAAGCTTGGAAGCGTTAGAAAGTTGTGTATTTGAAGCCTTGGGGTCGAGCTCCTTTTATAGTACTCCATAGGGCGCCTGATGGGTTGGGGCGCCTAACACGTGCCATTCGATCCAGAAAACCTTATCCGTGGGCTTGGTCAGTGCTTATCCTCCCCTCTAGGGCGCCTGAGCTGATGGGGGCGCCTGTGAGCTCACGAGCGCCTAATCCGCCTTGGTTCAGTGGTTTTGCAGCTAGTTTTTGGTTTTTGCCTTCACCCTTGGACACCCGTCTCCTTATGGGCGCCTGAGCACTATCGAGCGCCTGACTCCTTTCGGGCGCCTAGGCCCAATGAAGATCCTTCACTTGCAGACGATCAGTCCTTCGATCCTGTAACTAAGGTTAGTCCCAAAAACACAATAAGTAGTAATTACAGCCGTAACTGTCTTGGTTCTGACTTCGGGTCACCCAATTGGAACCCTAGGTCGAATCGAAGCCTATTGTTCTCTCGACGGGGAACGCGTCCTCACCTACTCCTCTCAAGAGAGTTTACCTTTTGACAATCGGCTCCTCCGATTGGACTTTTGCCCGATCTACCTGACCAGGTCTTCGTGCCCAGTCCTCGACTAGGACTTCGTGCCCACCTTTCGAGTAGGTCTTCGGTGCCTAGAACATTGCCAGGACTTCGTGCCCAGTCCTAGACCAGGACTTTGTGCACACCTTCAGAGCTGGTCTTCGGTGCACAACCCCTTGATCAGGTCTTCTTTGCCTAACCCTTTGCCAGGACTTCTTCCTGCACACTCAGTGAATACATCAGAACACAATAACATCTTAACTCTTGAACCCTTTTTCATTATCAAAACCCAGGTTTGACTTAGGTGCGACCTGCACCAACAAAACCTCTCCACAGCAGTTTCAACAAAGTAAAGAAATTAATGACAGTGAAACCCAAGAAGGCTTACAGTGTACTCGGACAGAAGGAACACAAGAACTCTACACCGAGCTCCACCCAGCACAAACCTCACGCAAGAACTCCCTGCTCTTCATATCTGGTTGCTGATGGACTTGCCAAGCTCTCTGCCTCTTCTAAGAGCTCAAGTTTGCAGTGTCTCAACGAATTGCTTCAAGGATCAGAATGATTTGCAAGAGTTCGCTTGAAGCTTCAGAGAGATTGTCAAAGGGATGAAGAGTTGTTGCTAAAGAAAAGATCCCTTCTCTTCTTCGCCAGCCAACACTTAACCTGCTGCCCTTCGCCAGGTCACCAGACGCTCCTCTGCGGCTCACCAGCGGCTCATCTGCAACAACCCAGCTACCCTTGGCGTGCTAAATCCTTCTGGTAGTGCTAAATCCTTCTCTCATTGCCATTCTTGTTGACTCTCGGGTGTTAGTCTGTTTGAGCAGAGCCCCAAGCTTTAATACCACTTGTTGGAACTTGGATGACTATAGAGAGGGGGGGGGGTGAATGTAGCCAGACACCAAATCTTCAGCTCTTTCAGTAGTTTCTGCACTTGAAGCTTAGCAACAGCGGAAGCACGCAAGTAGGAAACAGAAATGCAGAAATCAAAGAACACCAAAAACCCTAAATGAGGATATACAAGGTTCGGGGATAATTTGCCCCTACTCCTTGGCGTGCCCGTAAGGTGGGCGATCCCTTGATTGTTGGCAGATCAAGCCCTGGAAAATCTGGATATCAAATCCTCCTTCTCGGTGGAGAAACCTCTCCACAGCAGTTTCAACAAAGTAAAGAAATTAATGACAGTGAAACCCAAGAAGACTTACAGAGCACTCGGACAGAAGGAACACAAGAACTCTACACCGAGCTCCACCCAGCACAAACCTCACGCAAGAACTCCCTGCTCTTCGTGTCTGATTGCTGATGGACTCGCCAAGCTCTCTGCCTCTTCCAAGCGCTCAAGTTTGTAGTGTCTCAACGAATTACCTCAAGGATCAGAATGATTTGCAAGAGTTCGCTTGAAGCTTCAGAGTGATTGCCAAAGGGATGAAGAGTTGTTGCTAAAGAAAAGATCCCTTCTCATCTTCGCCAGCCAACACTTAACCTGCTGCCCTTTGCCAGGTCACCAGATGCTCCTCTGCAGCTCACCAGCTGCTCATCTGCAACAGCCAAGCTACCCCTGACCTCTTCTGGACACCCTCCAGTCGAGCCCCAGGTCAGCTTCCCAGCCGTTCGCCAGAAGATAGAAGACGTTGTATCCTGCGAAAGGAAAACAACCACACCTGCCGTAGCGAAAGCCTCCGGTTGACTATCCTTGAGTAATTCTGAGTTACCTGCACACTTAGCAGTTGTTTAGCATAGCAAATCAACAGAGAATCAATTAACAGACGATCAGAGCAGATATCAGTAGTGTTCAGAAGGAAATCAAAACGTGATCACAAGTCTGACAACTAATTTGAAATAAAGTTCAGCTACTGATCGGTCTACAGACCGATCAGAGAGGACCCTGATCGGTCACCAGTCTGATCAAGGTAAGCCCTGAATGATCAGGCTCCAGCCTGATCGATCCACAGAGAGAATGCTGGGATCGCTGATTTCTTGTGATCGGTCACACTGACTGATCACAGATCGTGGATCGGTCACCGGGCCGATCCAACATTTACTGGAGGAATTCCAGCTCTCGCAGGCCAAAGCCTCTGATCGGTCACCTGACCGATCAGGTTGTGCCCTGATCGGTCTGGTGACCGATCATGTCACTCCCTGACCGATCAAGATCCGACCTGATCGGTTAGGATGAGGAACTCGCGATATTTGATCGGTCAGCTGGACCGATCAATGTTTCTCACAAAACCTACTAATCACTCTCTGATCGTTCACCAGAATGATTAGAAGCCAAACAGAATCCTTTCTGTTCTATCACTGATCGGTCACCAGACCGATCAGACGTCCTTGGTTCAGTCACCAGACCGATCCACAACAGGGAGTTCGTGCCAACTCCCTGATCGGTCACTAGACCGATCCGGCGACTCGCAATTCAACACTAAGTCAAGAGAACAACTCTCTAGCCTTCTCTGACTCATCTTGGTCCCCCGGACCAAGACTCCGTGCCCAGCTTCACTCATCGGGAGTTCATTCAACCTAGCTTCGCTCGCTAGGACCTAGTTTCACTCACCAGGGTTTCGGTCACTTAGCTTAACTCGCTAGGACCCGACTTCACTCACTGGGATTTCAGTTACCTGGCTTCACTCACCAGGACCCGACTTCATTCACCGGGGTTTCATTCAACCTAGCTTCACTCACCAGGGTGTCGGTCACCCGGCTTCACTCACCGAGAGTCGTGCCTAGTCCCCGACCAGGACTTAAACCAGACTCATCTTGTTAACCTAAACTCAAATCGGTGTCAACATCATAACAACAATCAGGGTCAGACTGCATCAACAATTTCCCCCTTTTTGTTGTTTGATAACCCGATTTTAAGTTTAGATAATTAAAATCAATTGTAAACAAATTTCACTATCATAGGAGAATCAGAGTCCTCCACTACAATAGTTGTACTCGTAATCATTTTAAATTTAACTAACCACACTCTCCCACTTTGTCAAACACCGAAAAGGGTGTAGACTGATTATTAAGTTTAAAATACCTCCCCCTTAACCTAGGGGTTTTCCCAAAGTAGACAAAGGATAAGAGTTTTGGAAAACATATGAAAAGCATATGAAAAGATACTGCAGGATAAAACAGTCATACGCATCATATGAAAATAAATATAAACATCAAATGCAAAAAGTCACAGTCATACAAAACATCTAGCAGATAGTCATACACACCAAATCATGGAAGCATAGTCAAAATCAGAGTACAAACACAATCAATCCTCAGCAGGGGGGTCGTCAGACTGCATGGGGTCATATGATGTGTCCTCGGCCGGTAGGAAGCTCCCCGGGGCAGTGCTGCCGGAGGGCGCATGTCCAGAAAAGGAGGCTGGTACGGATGACCAGCTGCCCAAGCGCGCCACTCCGCAATCCATGCCTCCTGAGCAGAATGGATCCCAGAGACATTGGACTCTATCGTGAGTAATCTGCAGTCGATAGATTGAACCTCAGAGTTGATCCCCTATCGCCAGAGCTTGGACACATGAAACTCATGCTGCATAGCCTGCTCCAGCTTTGCGACCTGCCAGCGGAGATCAGGATCTGGCTCATACTCGTCATGTGCTGCTGCGGGCACCTCCTGATGTACAACCGGAGCTGTTGGTACCAGAACATGGGTTGCCCGTGGTAGTTCCCCTAACCCCCTCCCATCCTTCCATAGAAGGCCCTGAGATCCGACAATGATGCCAGACTTGGCAAACGCGCATTTGCCAAGTCGGCAATCCTGCCGAACCATGGGCACGGTCCTGCCCTTGGTCACATCTATACCGACCGTCTGAAGCCAGTCAGTAATGATGTGCCCAAAAGGCATGTAGATGGTGCGACGGCTGGGCTCTCTATAGGAGACAATGGACTCGAAGATACTCACCATGATATCAAAATCCAACTGTCGATGCATCCCATAGAGCATCAGACAGTGGAATGGGAGGATCTCAGCAAGAGGTTTTGAAGTTATGGGCAGAATGCATTGGGTGATGATCTTGAATAGAATGTAATCTACAGGAGACAATCTGAGGGCAGCAAAAATAGGGAAGTCACTGTCAAGCTCATCGAGACAATTGATAAGTATCATTTTATTGATCATTTCATATGCTAAAATCCATGTTTGACCCATATTTTACTTGCGTAATTGTGGATTTACCCTAGGTTCTAGGATTTACATTTATTTTGGACCTAATTACAAATTTTGATATATTTGAATTGTTTTGTCACTAAATTGTTGATATACTTTTGTAGGCATGGAAGGATCATGGACCTAGGTCATGTTGGGTCAAAGTTGAGTCAAAAGTGGACTGGATCAAGTGATCAAGCGTCGACTAATACGGGCCGTCCGATGCAAGAACGGTTAGATTTAGACCATCTGAGAACTTCTGAAAACCCTCAATCCGAGCTGGGATTAAGGCTAATCGAGCGATCAGATCAAGATCTGAAGGTTTCGTCCAAATCAGAAATCATTTAGCCGTCGGATCAGGCTAGGGAGAAGCTAGACCGTTCGTTCAAAGATCAAGGGGATCTGAACCATCCGTTGCAAATCTGACAGATCTGAGCTACCCCGAGACAGATAATGACCCTTGATCAAGATCTGGGAAGTTTGAGTCAAATCGGACGAAGATTAGCCGTTGGATGGAATTGAAATGATCTGAGCCGTCCACTGCTTAACTACTTAAACGGCACTCTACTCCCGATCACAGGTCGCGTCTTCGCCAGTTCGTAGCTGAGTTCTTCTCGTTTACTTCACTTGTTCTTCATTTCTTCGGCGATTTTTCCATCTGAAGGCGTGGCCATCTCGATCACAATCGGAACACGATCTGGATCATTGGAAGAAGGTTTTTGTTGAGATTCTAGCTCAGATTTGCACCGGAACAGAGTGGATTGAGGGTTTCTTCCATTTCTATGATCTGATCGATTCAATCGCGATCGCGTGCCGTTTTCTTCCATTGGAGCTTACTGGAGGGTCCTCTGGTATTCTTTGATCATCACCAAATCATCACCATACCTCGACATCGCGAGATCGAGGAGATCGGATTGGTTTTCTCCAGTTTAGTAAAGTCTGTGAGCAGAGTCGAAATTGAAGCTATTTTCTCATTGATTTGTGGAGCTGAAGGGGTTCTTGGCTTGCTCTTGTGTGACGACAAGGAGGTCTTGAGACAAGGGAATGATCGAGGCTTAGTTTCTTAATGCATTTTCTTTTGCTTTAGTTGTAATTTCAGTTCTGCAAACCAACTCTGTTTCTGCACTTTTATCAGCTGCTTTAGTCTCATTCTCTGAATTGTTCTTTCTTAATTAGGGTTAAATTTTGTAAGTAGTTAACTAGGAAGTTTGTCTAGTGAACAATTGATTTCAATTCCAGTCCATTTCAAGGTTTAGTTCTCGCGTATCAAAAGTTTAGCTGCGTATCAGTCTTTGTTTTGCAATTTCAGTTATAGTTTCTGTCTTTGTATCATTTGTTTTAGTTCGTTTACTTGAATTGTTTCAGCTTTAATTAGGTTTCATTCTGCAAGGTAATCAGCTAGAGAGCTTGTTTAGTGGATAATTGTCCTAAATTTCAGTTTAAGTCATGTTTCATTTCTTGCGTATCAGTGCTTAGTTGCGTATCAATCCCTTCTTCAGTTTCTGAATTTTGTTTCAAACATCTTTTAGTTCTTCTCTTGCATTTATCCATTGTAGCTTGTCTCATTCGTATAGCAACTGGAGTCAACTTATAGGTAACAGTTCTGATTGCATTTTGCTTTTCAATTATGCAAGTTAGTGTGCCATTTCTGCTATCAGATTTATTTCTGCAAGTTTAGTTTTTCTGAAGTTTGAATAAAGTTCACATTAGATTTTCTTCATCTCTTCTGCAATTTAGGTTGATGCATTCAATGTCAGTTTGTTGAGTTTTATTTCTGCATTAGATCTCAACTCATCAACCTTTCAGGTTTACTAAGTATCAATCCTTGAATTGATCTCTGAGTTTTTGCTACCAGTGAGTTCATAATAGCTGAAATTGTGCTAAGTAGCCATTAACTTTCCTTAAGCTTTCCTGATTTTCGATTAGTGAATCAAGTTCAGCTTGCAATTGCCAGCTTAAGCACTCAATCTGTTATTGCATTTCATCTCTGTCTTCAAGTTATTTCTGCATAACATTTTGGTTATAAACTCTTGTTTTGCATTAATTTGCTTTTGAAATCTGCTTGTAAGTGGTTCGCTTCTCAGTCGTTTGCTTCACATAGATTGGTGTTCTGTTTTAATTCAAAATTGTAGCTTGCCATATCTGAACTTTGTATCAACTTTTCCTTTGCATATCAACTATTCATAGCTGAAGTGTGTGTCAGTTTCCCTTCTTGAAAACAGTTTGTTTAGCATTCAGCTTATTTCGAGACTAAATTTCTGAAGTTGAACACAAGGTGTAGTGTGCTATTGTGTTTTGTATCAGTTCAATTTCTAAAGGTTGCATATTTGCATTAGTTGATTGAAGTTGTCATTTGGTTGAGATCAATTAATTGCCGTCACCTTGTTTTAGTCAATTAGTTAAGCTTACTTTCTTTTCATTGCATTTTCAATTCTAACTAAACCCAAAACCCAAGTTCTATTTGAAACCCAAAAAAAAATATCAACGACACATGAACTCAAGTATCGAATCGAGCCGTCTTAACTAGCCCTAGGAAAAAGACGACCTGTGGTCCCTTTACTACGTTTTCATCTTTGCTAGCAAAAAGGGTTTCCAGCTTTACAAATATCTAAATTTGAGACCCACATTCGTGACACTTAGTTCGGGTCCATCAAATTTTTGGCGTCGTTGTCGGGGAATATACTAGTTGAGTTGTTTGATTTTTGCTTGTGTGCTCATTTCATATTTTTCTTGATCCATTTTTACACTTACTGCTATATCTTGTGATCTGATTTTATTTGTTTCATCTTTCTATATTCTTTTACTGCGATTTATTTTTGATTTTATGACCAGGTCTACAGGTGGTGATCTTGAGGACTTTGACCCTGTGATTGAGAGGACTTTCAGAGCTAGGAGGAGCCAGCTCAGTGTTTCAGAGGCTTTTGATATTCTTCCTACTCAGTCTATTTCAGCTTATTCAGTTGATCAGATGGCAGACCACCAGAAGACCATGAAAGAACTGACAGCACCAGATGATACATTTCAGTATTCCAGCATTGCTTATCTAGAGCTGGCTGGTGATTTTGAACTCAGATCTGGACTCATCCACTTGTTGCCAAAGTTTCAAGGATTATCTGGAGAAGATCCAAATAGACACCTGCATGAGTTTCACGTTGTATGCTCCACTATGAAGCCTCACGGTATTTCAGAAGAAGATATCAAGCTGAGAGCTTTTCCCTTTTCTTTGATTGGAGCAGCTAAGGACTGGTTTTACTACTTACCTACTGGGCACGTGTCTAGCTGGATTTCCATGAAGAAGGCGTTTCTAGAGAAATACTTTCCATCCTCCAGAACTGCAATCATCAGGAAAAGTATATGTGGCATTCAGCAAGTGGTGGGGGAAACACTTTATGACTACTGGGAGAGATTCAACAAACTTTGCTCCAGTTGCCCACAACACCAAATTAGCGAGCAGCTCCTCATCCAGTACTTTTATGAGGGACTATTACAGATGGATAGGATTATGATTGATGCTATAGCTAGAGGAGCCCTAGTCAACAAAACGCCAAATCAAGCTAGGGAGCTTATTTCGAACATGGAAGAAAATTCTCAGCAGTTTGGAAGCAGAACATTATCTACTAGAGGAGTTAATGAAGTCCAGGTGGCTTCTAATGAACAAAGGGAGATTAAGAATACATTGGTAGAGCTCACATCGGCGATTAAGCAAATGAGTCTTAATAATGCAAGTTAAAGTTCAACTCTTTCGGTACCTCCACAATCAAGTCAAGTATGAGTGTATGTGGAATTTGCTCTAGCCAGGAACACAATTCAGATTCATGTCCCAACCTTCAACAAGATGAGTCAATATCATCTTTGGTTAGGGGACAATTTCAAGCTAGGAATAACCCTTACTCTTCTACTTATAACCCTGGTTGGAGGGATCATCCAAATCTGAGGTATGGAAATTCTTTTTACCAACAAGGCCCACCACAACAACAAATTCAGCAACCCCAACAAATTTTCCAGCAAGTTCAGCCACAACAACCGTAATCACAGCAGCTAAATCAACAATTTCAGCCTCCAAATCAACAATTCCAGCAAACATTTCAGCAGCCATTTCAAGGGATTCAACAAGGTTTCCAAGAGAATCTGAATTATCCACAGCAATATCAACTTCCACAGCAGCAAGTCCAACAACAGTAGCAAAATTTTCAGCCTTGGAATCAAAGTTTTCAGCCACAAAATCAAGGATTTCAGCCCAATCAATTTCAGTCCTCACCACAACAAGTTCCATTTCAAAATTAGAATTTTCAAGGTTATAATTCTCAGCAAATTTCTCCAACATTCTAGCCAAATTATCAGCCCTATCAACAATAATTTCAGCCATCCTATCAACCCCAACATTCCTATTTTCAAGGATCTCAGCAAGGGCAACAATTTCAACAACCTACTCCTATTTTTCAAGGTCAATCAAAACCGTATGCTAATCAAGGGGGCTATGAAGGATCTGGTGAAGGAAATGCACAACAACAAAGAATAGATGAGATGTTTCAACAACTTTTACAACAACGAAGGAATGATCCTGCAATATAAAACCTCGAAAGGCAAATTGGACAATTGGCTAGTGGGATGAATCAAGGACAAGCTCAAGGATCAAGCCAATTACCTTCTCAAGTTGTTTCCAACCCAAAGGGAAATGTTAGCGCTATTACTTTGAGGAGTGGGAAGGTTACTTCAATTCGAAAGGGTCCAAGAGCAGAATTTTCTGAAAGTGGGACAACACCCTTAATTCCAGCTCAAAACAGCCATGGGAACTCTTCAAACTCAGTTGCTACCACCCCTAGACCGAGCTCAACCCCTTCACCAAGTGAACTTGTGATTTTGGGAGAGAATGATGGAGAAAACAGTGGCGAGACTAACATCACAGCAGCTACTTCAGTGGAAAAGTCAGCCTCAAATCCAGCTTTTCACGTTTCGGCTCAAGAGGAGGAAATTCCTGTTCCCTTACCTTTCCCTCATCACAAAACTCAAGCTAAGAAGCAAGTGGAGGAGGAGAAAGCTAAGGAGTATAATGAGCTAGTGAAGATGTTCAGTAAGGTAGAGATCAATGTACCCTTGTTGACTCTGATTAAACAGATTCCTATGTATGCTAAGTTCTTGAAAGATTTGTGTGTTCACAAAAAGAAGCTTAAGGAAAATGAGCTAATCAGCTTGGGGAAGAATGTTTCAGCACTGATCCACTCCATTCCTCAGAAGTGTGAAGACCCAGGGGTATTTACTGTATCTTGTGAGATAGGGAGGACCATGTTTCATGATGTTATGTTGGATTTAGGAGCTTCCATAAATGTGATGCCCAGGTCAGTATTCCAGATGCTTGGTATAGGCCCTTTGCAGCCTACTGGCGTGGTGATACAGCTAGCAGATCGGAGTCAGAGCCACCCAGCTGGTATGATTGAAGATGTTTTGGTGAAGGTAAAGGAGCTGATATTTTCAGCAGATTTTTATATTTTAGATATGGAGGGAGATTATCTCGCACACCGTTCTCCACTTATTTTAGGAAGACCATTTCTGAAGACTGCTAGAATGAAGATAGATGTTTATGCTGGTATGCTTTCGATGGAGATTGGAGATACGGTAGTTCAGTTTAGCATTTTTGATGCTATGAAGCACCCTAGAGAGGACTATTCTATTATGAGCATAGACATTTTGGATGGATTGATTGATACAGATACAGAGGCTGAGAGAGTTTCACATGAATTTTCTGGAGGAGTTGTTTCTACAGAGGAGGCTGAGGATGTGTTTAGCACAGAGGCTGAGGATATTTCAGAGTTTATTTCGGATTCACTTTTAGTTGGTCAGGATATTCTATGTGTAGGGGATTACACAGAGTCCCAGGGATTACCCATTTTTATTGAGGTTTCAGAGGACTCAGAGCATAGGTATGGTAGTGTAGGGGATTTCACAAAGCCTTAGGGATCACTCATACCTATTGAGCAGGGACAGATTGAGCTTAAACCATTACCAGGCCACTTGAAGTATGTGTACTTAGGAGAGGAGCAGAATTTTCCAGTTATTATTGCACAGCATTTGGGATCAGAGCAGGAGGAGAAATTATTACAAGTCCTGAGGCATTATAAGAAGGCAATTGGGTGGACTTTATCAGATTTATCAGGTATTAGCCTAGCTATATGTATGCACAGGATATTCTTGGAAGAAAATATGAAACCCGTGAGGCAACCACAAAGAAGACTCAACCCACTCATTCTGGATGTTGTAAAGAAAGAGGTGACTCGACTTCTTCAGGCAGGTATTATTTACCCTATTTTTGACAGTCAGTGGGTTAGTCCCATACACTTGGTGCCCAAGAAATTCGGGGTGACAGTGGTGGCAGATGAAAGCAATGAATTAGTGCCCACCAGAGTTAAGAATTCCTGGAGAGTCTGCATTGATTACAGAAAGCTCAACAAGGTTACCAGGAAAGATCACTTCCCTTTACCCTTTATTGATCAGATGCTTGAAAGACTGGCAGGGAAGTCACATTATTGTTTTTTAGATGGTTATTCAGGCTACTTTCAGATTTGTATAGATCCAGAGGACCAGGAGAAGACTACCTTCACTTGCCCCTTTGGCACTTTCGCCTACAGACGGATGCCTTTTGGACTCTGCAACGCACCCGGTACATTTCAGAGATGCATGGTAAGCATATTTGGTGAGTTGCTAGAGCACTGTATGGAAGTATTCATGGATGATTTTTCAGTTTATGGCACGTCTTTTGATTCATGCTTAGAAAATTTGTCTAGGGTGTTACACCGTTGCATTGAAACTAATCTTGTCCTTAATTTTGAAAAATGTCACTTCATGGTAGAGCATGGTATTGTACTTGGACATATAGTCTCTAGGAGAGGTATAGAGGTAGATCCTGCAAAAATTAGTGTTATCTCTTCTTTATCTTACCCCGTATGCGTACGGGATGTTCGTGCTTTCCTTGGACATGTAGGATTCTACCGCAGATTTATTAGAGACTTCAGCTTGATTGCTCGGCCCTTGACAAAACTTTTGCAAAAAGATGTTGCATTTTGCTTTGATGATAATTGCAAGGAAGCTTTTCACAAGCTCAGGGAGGCTCTTACCTCTGCTCCTATTATTAAATGACCTGATTGGAATTTGCCATTTGAATTAATGTGTGATGCATCTAATTTTGCAGTGGGAGCTGTACTAGCACAGAGGGTGGATGGAGCACCTCATGTCATATGCTATGCTTCAAAAACCCTTGATGCCGGCCAAGCAAACTACACTACCACTGAGAAGGAGCTTCTTGCCATTGTTTTTGCTTTGGATCGTTTTAGGTCTTACTTATTGTGCTCACATGTTATTATCTTCTCTGATCATGCAGCTCTGAAATACTTGTTGAAGAAACCTGATGCAAAACCTAGACTGATTAGATGGATGCTCCTGCTTCAAGAATTTGACTTGGAGATTAGAGACAGAAGTGGCAAGGAAAACCTAGTTGCAGATCATTTAAGTAGAATTGAAGGAGAAGGATCTTCTACCACCATTGATGATGATTTTAGAGATGAGCACCTTGTTGCAGTACATGGTCAGACACCTTGGTATGCAGACCTAGTTAATTTCTTAGTTGCACATGTTTTTCCTACACACTTTTCTAAGGGTCAAAAAGATAAATTTAAAAGCAATGCAAAATTTTATGTGTGGGATGATCCTTATCTATGGAAATTTTGTAATGATCAAATAATTAGGAGATGTGTACCAGATCATGAGTTTACTTCTGTACTTACATTTTGTCATTCATCAGCTTGTGGGGGGCATTTTGGACCCCAGAGAACTTCTAGGAAGGTGCTAGAGTGTGGATTATATTGACCCACCTTATTTCATGATAAAATATGTTTTTTTTATAAAAATTATGATAGATGTTAGCGAACTGGAAACATAGGAGCAAGAAATGAGATGCCCCAAAACACTATGCTTTTTTGTGAGATTATTGATGTTTAGGGAATAGATTTTATGAGACCTTTTCCTACATCTTATGGTTATTTGCACATTTTACACGCTGTGGATTATGTTTCAAAATGGGTAGAGGCCATTCCCTTTAAGACTGATGATTCTTCTGTTGTGGTGAGTTTTGTTAGGTCACACATTTTCTGCAGGTTTGGAATTCCAAGGACAATAATAAGTGACCAAGGATCTCATTTTTGCAATAAACTCATGAAAGCCTTGCTAAATAAATATGGGGTTGTACATAAAGTTTCCACATCCTATCACCCCCAAACAAATGGACAGGCTGAGATTTCAAACAGAGAGATCAAATCCGTTTTGGAGAAGACTATTGGACCTACCAGAAAAGATTGGAGCAAGAGATTAGATGATGCACTTTGGGCGTACAGAACTGCATACAAGACCCTGATTGGCATGTCCCCTTACCGTTTGGTCTATGGCAAAGCTTGTCATCTTCCCGTGGAAATAGAGCACAAAGCATATTGGGCAGTAAAGGCATGTAATTTCGATGCTAACAAAGGGGGAGAAGAGAGAAAATTACAACTTCAAGAGCTTGAGGAGATTAGGCTAGAAGCCTTCGAAAATTCAAGGATCTACAAGGAAAAGACCAAAAACTTCCATGACAAGCACATCTTGAAGAAGGGCTTCCAAATTGGTGACAAGGTATTATTGTACAAATCAAGACTCAAATTGATAAAAGGTAAGTTAAGGTCAAGGTGGGAAGGTCCATTCATTGTAACGAATATTTTTCCCTATGGTGTTGTGGAAATTCAAGATGTATCTAATGGTTTTATTTGGAAAGTCAATGACCACCGGCTTAAGAGGTACTTTGAAGAATTAAAGGAGCTAGAGGTGGTTGGTTTGGATATGAACGAGGCTATCTACCCAACTTAAGGGGAGTTCACTTTTCATACACTTACATGTCATTGTATATATCATTTTCATATTCTAGAAGTAATTTTCTTTTAAAATGAGTTCTTGCTAATAAATGTGTGAGTAGAGTAGAATGAATAAATAGACATTGTAAATACCATGTTATTTCTTTTGACACTTTTTCTTAATGAATAGGAATAAATGTATCCCTTAAGGTTATCTTCATAGCATTTTAGAGTCTCTTGAAAATAAATTAAATTTGGTTGTTAAAACTTAGGGTTTGAGCTCATGGATGAAATCTTGGATGCTTGAGTACTACTTGGCCATAGATACTTGATCTTGAGGACTTGAGATGAATCATTTGTACCTAGTGAGGATTAGCTTTATTTTTGTGACACATACATGTGAATGTACTCTAGAACTTGTTTAGGTTCTTTCAAAACCATATTTCGATGATTGGATCACATTTATAGCGGTGAGTCATTTTGTTTCTTATCTCATATCAATTTTCGTAAATTTCCCTTGTATCACTTCATATTTCTCATTCCTTACCTAATCTTCATGTTGCTTTTAACTTCACTTTTCTATGGACTTGGAAGTTTGGGAATGTTTCTTGATGTACTTTGCCCGAGACGGACAAAAGATTAAGTGTGGGGGAGATTGTTAGTGTTTTGGAAGCATTTTGTATCAAAGATGCATTTCATATTCAAGGAGGAAAAATTCTTTGAGGTGGAGGCCAAAAGGTGCCAAATTGAGTTGAGTTGGTATCAAGAATAAGCAAGAAGTTGTGGTTAAGGATGGAAACAATTGAGGCATTTAGATTTCTCATCATTCTTTGATGATCCAAGTGGCACGTAATGAAAATGTAACGACCCGCCTTCTGGTACTAAGCTTCAAGGCGGATCGCTACTAACTACTAACTGACTAATTACTGATTTCTAATAATGCTAAACCAACCGGGAGAATTTTAAAAATTCTTATTTTACTATTTACTGAACTAACAATTCATAAACATGTTGAGAGTACTAACTAGCCCAAAATAAAGCAAAACTTTTATTTTATTACCCTTGGCAGGATTCAATCCCCCAACCTCTGGGTTGTATGGCTAAAGCACTAACTAGCTGCTCTACACCAATTTTGTTTTACACAGTACCAGTCGACTGCTATATGCCAGTCGACTGGTCGGGCCACAGAATGTTTCTATGCCCGATACCAGTCGACTGGTATTTTCCCAGTTGACTGGTAATTCTGAAATCCCAGTTTTCAGATTTGCTAGAATTTACCAAACTTGAGCCACAATGTACCAAAATCATATCTAACAAGCAGAATGACATAAATAAAGTTCCACGACTATTCTAAGACATTTATTACATGTTTTTGGAGGGTTTCTAGCATGTATAACAACTTAGAAATCATAAAATCAACATGTAGAAGCAATAACATAAACGTGCCAAGTTCGTTTCAACTTCTTATTGAAACTATTCATCATTCATATCTAAGGGCATTCTTAGCTACTACATGTCATTCTATATGGTGCATATATCTTAAAACAAGCATATCCTATGTATTTAGCATGTAAATCAAAAGTATCAAGTTCTTATCTCTAAAGCTTAAGCATGGATCTAAATTACCATATTGCAAGTAGTAACTCATATCATTCAACATTCGCTAAGCAAGTATTAACACAGGTAAATAAACTACTTTAATATACTAGGCACCACAAATAACGAGTCTAATTAAGTTCATACATGGTTCACATAACCAATTGCGAAAAAACTAAAGGAGCATAATAAAGACTTTCTATGCTTTGCTAGTTCCGAAGACTTTTATTCCAACTCCACCACCACACACACTTTGCATCAAGCCCGCCGCCTCCGCTACTAGTGCTTTCCTTTACCTGTATCTGCAGTATAAGGAAATGCAAACTAATAAGCATAAAGCTTAGTAAGTACCATCTAGCCTCACAAAACTATGAAAACTCGAATTATGCTTTTGTAAAACATGCTATGCACATACATGCTCATATCCATAAGTAATCATGCTAGGCTCATGCTAAAATACATATCATAGAATGTCATGGCATATAACTGAGACATGGCACATACTGAACTAAATCTGAAAAGTAAGCTATAGCATGACATACATATCTGAACTGGAACTGAAACTAACTAACATAAAACTAATTATTGAATTCACCACATGCTAATATGAATTTCTGAAAACTAAATACATATAATAGGTGAAAATAATAATCAACTGCTGTAGGCCCGGCAATGTACCAACTGTGCGCACATCCGTAATAAACCCGAGGTAGCAAATCCCGAATCCATTAGGGTTCTACTAGGTTATCTAAACCTAGGGGCAACTAGGAGCCCATCCCATACTAGGTTATCTAAACCTAGAGGAAACTTGGAGCCTATCCCTGGACCGAAGCCCGGTATAATGCCAACTGAAAATAAAATAGTTCTTTTATACTTTTCTTTTTCTCTTCTGATTCTTGCTTTTACTAGGTTATCCAAACCTAGGGGCAACTAGGAGCCCATCCCGTTGGACCTTGGTCCCAATCATAAACTGGAGCAAGAATTTCTATTCTTTAATGCTTTCTATAGCATTAACTGAACTGAACATTTTAACAAACACCTAATGTGCGTGCTTGTTCATAATTTACGATTTCTAATCGTAAAGCATAAATACAAGGAAATAAAGCATATGAAAAATCAACCGAAACTACTTATACTGCAGGTGAGGGATACTTACATTCTGCGCTAGGTTTCCTTACGAATATAATATGAAATCTCCGAGGGAACGTCGAACTTCAACGTTTTTCTTGCTCCTTGGCGTTCTCCTCACGTCTACGAGAATTCTCGTAGAGAATAGGGCCTCTTGGGACCTTCCCTTCGTTTTCCCCTTGTCTTGGGCGGCAAGAGAAGAGGAGGAGAGGAAGAGGCGCAAGAGAGGGAGAGAGAAGAGAGTCTCAGGAGAGGGAGAGGAAGAAAATCGTGGAGAGAGAGGGAGGTGTCGGCGCTGAGAGAAGGTGAGGAAAAGAGTGAATCTAAAAACCCTAAGTTCCCCTTTTATACTCATGGGAAAATTTAACTAACTTTGCCTTATTTATCTTTTCCTCTATTCAATATAAATGAAAACAGACTAGCCCACTTGGTAAGTCTTTTCCCTTCTCTAGTGTTGGTCTAGGGATCAAATCCCACTTATGTGTTTTTTCTTTTTTATCCCTTTTTGCCACTTTCGTTTATGGAAAAATTCTATAAAAATATCCATAAATTCGAAATAAATTCTAAGATATTTCGAAAATTAGTTTCGAGAATTTTCGGGTGTTACAGAAAAAAAAACAGAAATCTGCAATGAAGGAAAAGAATGGCACGCAGTGAAAAAAAACTGTGCCAAAGAAGAGAAAAAAAACTGTGAAATTATATTGGGACCGAAGTGGTTTGGATCAAGTTGGAATTATGGAGTTAGAATCAGCAACACATTGTTAGAGACTGATTTAAAGCTGTGTAATTGGAAGTCAAGGCAGGGAATTGGTGCCAAAACAGAAAAAAAAAGAAATCTGTGAGGGTTAGTAATTGAAGTACAGCTGGACTAATGTGAGCCGAAACTGAGTTTATTGCAACGGTTGCTGATAAGAACTTAAGCCAAATCACTTGACAGCTATCAGGGATTGTGGAGAGCAATTAAATTGAGAATATAAGCTAAGAATGCAGTAGAAATGAAGAGAAATCAGATGGAATGCTAGTGAGACAGATTTTGTATCAACTTGAGACTGGGTTTGATTTTTCGAAGCTATGAAGTGGGGAAATAAGTACACAAATGTATCAGAAAATGTTGAGTATCTCCACTGCTGATCAAAACAGGAAGAAATGAGGCCGCTTGGGTTTTTAGATCAGAACAGAAAAAAAAAGATGCAGTGAAGTTGAAATCCAAAACAGTTTGGATCAAAATTTTCCACTACTAGGTGATGTAACTATTTTGAAAAAAATCAGAGAATTGCAAGGATGAAGAACTTGATGACCTTTGATTCTGAAAGTGATGCCGTGAAGCTGGAAGCTGAAACAGAAAAATGATAGAGTGTGCCAACTTGTAAAAGGATAGGTATCAAGAGTAAGTTGCAAGAGTTAGTTGGTGTAGGTTGTATGTGGAGTATCTAAGTCTTTAATTGTTCTTTGGTGTCTCAAGTTCTCTGATACAAACTCTGATCCGAAATGATCCATTAGAGGATTGAGAGCAGAAAAAAAATGAAAACAGAAAAAAAAAAGAAAGAAAAGCAAAAACAAATGAAACAAAGTGTCAAGAATGAAGTTGTGGCACCATGAAGCAAGTGAACCAACTGATTGGTTTCTTTCATCCGAATCAATTTCTTGCTCTACTACAAGTCTGACCTTGCTAGAGGATAAAAAAAAATAGAAAAGGAAGAGAAGGAAGAAAGGTTGGCACGCAAGAGTGAAATTGGCACAAAGGAGTTGATGAGGTCTTTTCATCAAATTTTTGAAGGGCAATGCCAAAGCCTCACTCCATTACACTTTTGACTTCATTATGAGGACTGACAAGGGAGCAAAGTGCATTGAAAATATCCTTGAGCATCCAAGTCTTCCACTTTATCAAATTTGCTATTTTCTTGGGTTTTACCTCATTTTTACCATTTCATATATCTTTCTTTTGCTTGATGAATTTCTGTAGATATAGATCTAAATCATGAATAATGGTGGAGAGTAGATAACAAGCAAGTCTATGGTAGTGCAAAAAGCATGTGTGTATGAGTGAGCTCGATTTTTATCATGTACTTAGAACTTAGGAAGAGAGCCACCAAAAACTTCCCTTGAAAGGCTTAGTGAGTAAATTCATCTCAATGAATCATGAAGGATGAAAAGGCCAAGTTGTTGATTTAAGGACAAGATACTAGTCCATAGAACTTAGATTTTTGAGAATTGACAACCCTAGGTAATTTCTTTTCAATTGCTTCTACTTATGTTTGAGAAAAGCTAGGGGATACATATTTAGTACTTTTCGCGAGACGCTCAAGCTTAAGTGTGGGGGAGTTGATAAGTATCATTTTATTGATCATTTCATATGCTAAAATCCGTGTTTGACCCATATTTTACTTGCGTAATTATGGATTTACCCAAGGTTCTAGGATTTACATTTATTTTAGACCTAATTACAAATTTTGATATATTTGAATTGTTTTGTCACTAAATTGTTGATATACTTTTGTAGGCATGGAAGGATCATGGACCTAGGTCATGTTGGGTCAAAGTTGAGTCAAAAGTGGGCTGGATCAAGTGATCAAGCGTCGACTAATATGGGCCGTCCGATGCAAGAACGGTTAGATTTAGACCATCTGAGAACTTCTGATAAACCCTCAATCCGAGCTGGGATTAAGGCTAATCGAGCGATCAGATCAAGATCTGAAGGTTTCGTCCAAATCAGAAATCATTTAATCGTCGGATCAGGCTAGGGAGAAGCTAGACCGTTCGTTCGAAGATCAAGGGGATTTGAACCATCCGTTGCAAATCTGACAGATCTGAGCTACCCCGAGATAGATAATGACCCTTGATCAAGATCTGGGAAGTTTGAGTCAAATCGGACGAAGATCAGCCGTTGGATGGAATTGAAATGATCTGAGCTGTCCACTGCTTAACTACTTAAACGACACTCTACTCCCAATCACAAGTCGCGTCTTCGCCAGTTCGTAGCTGAGTTCTTCTCGTTTACTTCACTTGTTCTTCATTTCTTCGACGATTTTTCTATCTGAAGGCGTGGCCATCTCGATCACAACCTTGGAACACGATCTGGATCATTAGAAGAAGGTTTCCGTTGAGATTCTAGCTCGGATTTGCATCGGAACAGAGTGGATTGAGGGTTTCATCCATTTCTGTGATATGATCGATTCAATGGCGATCGCGTGCCTTTTTCTTCCATCGGAGCTTACTGGAGGGGTCCTCTGGTATTCTTTGATCATCACCAAATCATTACCATACCTCGACATCGCGAGATCGAGGAGATCGGATTGGTTTTCTCCAGTTGAGTAAAGTCTGTGAGCAGAGTCAAAATTGAAGTTGTTTTCTCATTAATTTGTGGAGCTGAAGGGGTTCTTGGCTTGCTCTTGTGTGACGGCAAGGAGGTCTTGAGATAAGGGAATGATCGAGGCTTAGTTTCTTAATGCATTTTCTTTTGCTTTAGCTGTAATTTCAGTTCTGCAAACCAACTCTGTTTCTGCACTTTTATCAGCTGCTTTAGTCTCATTCTCTGAATTGTTCTTTCTTAATTAGGGTTAAATTCTATAAGTAGTTAACTAGGAAGCTTGTCTAGTGAACAATTGATTTCAATTCCAGTCCATTTCAAGGTTTAGTTCTCGCGTATCAAAAGTTTAGCTGCGTATCAGTCTTTGTTTTGCAATTTCAGTTATAGTTTCTGCCTTCGTATCATTTGTTTTAGTTCGTTTACTTGAATTGTTTTAGCTTTAATTAGGTTTCATTCTGCAAGGTAATCAGCTAGAGAGCTTGTTTAGTGGATGATTGTCCTAAATTTCTGTTTAAGTCATGTTTCATTGCTTGCGTATCAGTGCTTAGTTGCGTATCAATCCCTTCTTCAGTTTCTGAATTTTGTTTCAAACAGCTTTTAGTTCTTCTCTTGCATTTATCCATTGTAGCTTGTCTCATTCGTATAGCAACTGGAGTCAACTTATGGGTAATAGTTCTTATTGCATTTTGCTTTTCAATTATGCAAGTTAGTGTGTCATTTCTGCTATCAGATTTATTTCTGCAAGTTTAGTTTTTTTGAAGTTTGAATAAAGTTCACATTAGATTTTCTTCATCTCTTCTGCAAATTAGGTTGATGCATTCAATGTCAGTTTGTTGAGTTTTATTTCTGCATTAGATCTCAACTCATCAACCTTTCAGGTTTACTAAGTATCAATCCTTGAATTGATCTCTGAGTTTTTGCTACCAGTGAGTTCATAATAGCTGAAATTATGCTAAGTAGCCATTAGCTTTCCTGATTTTCGATTAGTGAATCAAGTTCAGCTTGTAATTGCCAGCTTAAGCACTCAATCTGTTATTGCATTTCATCTCTGTCTTCAAGTTATTTCTGCATAACATTTTGGTTCTGAACTCTTGTTTTGCATTAATTTGCTTTTGAAATCTGCTTGTAAGTGGTTCACTTCTCGGTCATTTGCTTCACATAGATTGAAGTTCTGTTTTAATTCAAAATTGTAGCTTGCCATATCTGATCTTTGTATCAACTTTTCCTTTGCGTATCAGCTATTCATAGCTGAAGTGTGTGTCAGTTTCCCTTCTTGATAACAGTTTGTTTAGCATTCAGCTTATTTCGAGACTAAATTTCTGAAGTTGAACACAAGGTGTAGTGCGCTATTGCGTTTTGTATCAGTTCAATTCCTAAAGGTTGCAGATTTGCATTAGTTGATTGAAGTTGTCATTTGGTTGAGATCAATTAATTGCCATCACCTTGTTTTAGTCAATTAGTTAAGCTTACTTTCTTTTCATTGCATTTTCAATTCTAACTAAACCCAAAACCCAAGTTCTATTTGAAACCCAAAAAAAAAAAATATCAACGACACATAAACTCAAGTATCGAATCGAACCGTCTCAACTAGCCCTAGGAAAAGGACGACCTGTGGCCCCTTTACTACGTTTTCATCTTTGCTAGCAAAAAGGGTTTCCAGCTTTACAAATATCTAAATTTGAGACCCACATTCATGACACTTAGTTCGGGTCCATCAACCATCCGGCCTGGGGTGGCTGAAAAAGTACTCGTAAATGGAATCTAGGGTGACATCCAAGAATGGAACTGGTAAACGGGCTGGAAGGGTAGGAAACAGGGACAAGCTATTCGGTGAACGCCGAAAGCCCAGATACTCTGAGAAAGTAGAGTATGTAAAATCTAGGTCTTTCTTGGCCACCCGAGTAGTGTACACATGAATGCCAGCAGTGGAATAAAGGTTGTTACAGAATTCGGAGACCAAGTCGACATTGATCTCGCGTTCCATAAAAAGAAAAGACTCCATATTATAGAATTCGATGATCTATTTGACCGTGGGACAATTGTCGTAGACAAAAGATCTATCTACGTTACGACAAGGGAGAGGCTTAAAGGTAGTGTTGAGGAACTTCTGTTCGAAGTAGGAACTCACAAATCTAGAACTACCAGAGGGTTGGGGTCTTTGAGAGGGTCTAGATGATGATGAACCTTTTCCCTTGGAGGTCCCCTCGGCAGGTTCTTTGCCTTTGGAAGATTTCCTAAGGGTTGGAATAGGAGGACACTGTTGGGACCGGGTGCATGTTGACAAGGATACGGGTTCGTAAAATTTTAAATTTTTACGTGCAGCGGAAGAATTAGCATAAAATAATTTCTCAGATTATTTTAATCACGTATCTATCATGCAACCTTATGATGTGTGGACATGATCATAAATTAAAATTTTGCGAAAAAGTAAACTAATTTACTTAGTACCTCGCGTAACTCGAAGTAAGGGACGAGATCCAACCGTAGGGTCCCTTGGAAGCTCCGCCTCTATTCGCGTCCACG
The DNA here is from genome assembly GCA_024364735.1 of Boesenbergia rotunda. Lineage (NCBI taxonomy): Eukaryota > Viridiplantae > Streptophyta > Magnoliopsida > Zingiberales > Zingiberaceae > Boesenbergia > Boesenbergia rotunda. The sequence continues at coordinate 356,557 of JAGFNQ010002085.1, read as the reverse complement.
CCGAGTTCTCTTCGGGATGACTTCGCAAAGTCACGAGTTTTGTGGCGACGAGAACTACTAGATTCTCTAAAGGCACAACTAGAAGATCAAGAGAGAAGAAAGGAAACTAACCACCAAGAAACGGAATCTAAATTCCAAGAAGGAAGGAGTTGCGATCCGCTTCTTCTTCTTCTTCTTTGGCTCCTCCATGGTGGATGTTGCTCACGCCAACCCTAGGTTGTGTGATGATGGTGCGCCGGCCCTAGGAGAGGTGGACGCCGGCCCTAGGAGGAGTTAGGGGCGCCGGCCCTAGGAGGAGGAGAAGGGGAGAGAATAAGAGAGAGAGGGAGAGAACTACTTGATCTCTTGATAACTCAATTGGGAAATTCAAGGCTTGCCTTTGGTTCCTTTATATAGTAGCCTCTCCCTTGCCAAGTCTCCCTATTAACGAAATTTTCATAAGAAATTTATCCTATAAATTTTCTTATGAATTATTCCGTTTAAGCCAAGTTTTATTATAACTAACTTTATAATAAAACAAATACAACTCTCCTTTTATTATGGAATAAATTTTACAAGAAATTTATAAATTTTCTTATTATGGAAAAATCAATTCATAATTGATTTTATAAAATTAAAATAAACCATTCCATGGATCATTTTAATTTCCATAAAAAGAATAAATTTCTATAAACTTCTTTATATAAATTTCTTTATACAAATTTATTTATCCATAATTTATAAAACAAATCGCGCTAGATTTATTTTATTAATTAAACCAAATTAATTGGTTTCTCCCCTTTGTTGTGGCCGGCCAAACCAAAGAGGGTTGGCACCCTCTTTGGCCGGCCAAACCGAGCCGATCCCATCTCAAATTAAACTCATTTAATTCGCCCAATAAGCCTTCAAAAGACTTAGCCATTTTAAGCTTCCGTTGCGCCTCTGATTAACTCAGATTCGACTTATTTCTCTTGATCGGAAAATCCAATTTTCAACTCGTTTTAAATCCCTCGGATTACTCGTAGTGCGTGTGACTAAATAGGCTTTCGATTTATGTTGGTCGTCTATAATCAACCAATTATAGAATGATCCTGAGTGGCACCTAGTAGTACATCATGACCCCCAATTAATCGAAAGATCAACGGTTGACCTTAGAAGTTATTCTGAAACCCTTCAGCAGCTCTAATGAATCGTGCCCCATTCCCTTCACCATCTTATACCCACTTGGTTCAGGACATGTTCTGTGTGTGTCAGTCCCCACTAGGCTGACTACGTCACACCTAGCCCAAGTAGTGTCTTTCTCATCCTTTGGATTTCTAATTACTCTCATGTATTTAAGAGACTCATACTCTAAACATGACATGCTCTGGCCAGAGGCTTTGAGTAACAATCCGACGATAGGCCTTGGTATACATCTCCTCACAAGGAGTGGTGAATCCTTTGTAGGCTGTTCAAACATCTTCGGGCACTTCGGCTTATACCCATCCATCCTGGGTCCACACCTCCTTGGAGATGCTTGCTTAAGATGTTAAAGTATAAGTCTCCATGACCAAGATGACTTGAACACTGCAAGTCAAAGGAACATCTCACTTAAGCTGCGGTAAGAACTTCACTGACCTGTCTATGTATAGACTACCATGTGAAGTTTTACAGTCAGTTACTCCAATGAACTAGTTCCCTTAACTAGCATCCATGATTATCTCCGGACATCCCAATGTCATCAGCCAGTGAGAATCAGCTGATTAGAGAATAACCCATGCTAGTCTCAACAGAATTGATAGTGTCCGTTTTAATCAATTCATCGACTAGGGATATTTTCAATACTTCACAATTGCACATGTAGAGATAATCACTAGTTGTGATCCCATCACAAATTCTCTTATGCTGTGAATTATATTGCGAACATTCAGTAGATGAGTTTAAGATCCCAATCAAATACACAAATATGTATACTCAAATAGTGAATTTTCATTTATTAAAATAAATGTTTACAATCATAAGGCGATTGCCTTAGGACACTTCTCTCATATCACTAACAGACACGACAACAAATAAATGATCAAGCGAAGGTTGATTTGATCATGTAATCAGTGACACAAGAAAAACATAGAAAATTAAGGACACGACATTGAATTGATCAAGTGAATAAAAACAATGACCAAATGAAGTTCACACAGAATGATCAGATGAAATTAGGTTTTACTAGTGAGGTTAAGGAAAATGAACAATTGATCATCATGGCAAGTAAAATGATTAACGAGGTTAAGAGTAAGGTCACGACACAGGCACGACAAGGTCATGGCAAAACACACCACAATGTGAAACATGAAGATTAGCAGATCATTAGGAAGCACACAAATCATAATAACTGCAAGAATGATAAACACACTCACTTGGGTGCCATCGAGTGAGATTGGTTGAGAGAAACACTTTCTGAAACCTGCGCAAGAGGGGATCTGAACGCAGGAGTTGAACTCAATGTCTCGAGCAGGAGAGAAGCTCGACAGCTTGTGGAGACAACACAGAGTGCTTCACACATGGCTCGCTGAGACAACACAGAGGACTCAAGCTCAAACTCGCAAAAACAAATCTCGCTGAACACTCAGAGAGCTCGCACGAAGGAAGAAGAAGAAAAAGAGAGGACACTAGAACTTGCAGGAAGAAGATGAAGGAAGGCTGCGATTTGCTCAGGTAGAAGGGTCGGCTAGGGTTTGGAGGTATAAGGGTATGAAGTTAATAGGTTGGTGGACCGATCCACCAACCAAATTTAATGCGATCGATCGGATCATCGTTCGATCTAGGAGTGCCCAGATCGTTCAGGGAACATCTTGATCGGTCTGGCTGGGTCCTGATCGGTGGGGAGACCAATCAGGGAAGACCTTGATCGGTCTGTCGATCGATCAGGGAGCGAACAGAGAGTTCGCGAGAATTTTTGGGAACCTTCTGATCGGTCGGTGGACCAATCAGAAGGGTGGCCAGATCAGTCTGTGGACTGAACAAATTCAAGACAGAATGATTTCTATAGATTGTCATGGAATTTCGTAATCGGTCTGTATGACCGATCAGGCCAACTCCTGATCGGTCCGGTGACCAATCAGGGAGGTCCCTGATCGGTCTGCAGATCGATCAGGGATCGAACAGAGTGGACAGATGGTTCTGTGAGCTCTCTGATCGGTCTGTGGACCGATCAACCAACTCTTGATCGGTCTGTGGACCGATCATATATCAGACACCCTCTGAAATCACAGTTTCAGACATCCTTTCGATATCAGAAACCATCAGATGGATGCTTATCGATCCAGGATGTGTTCCCTCGACTAGAATTGATCCTTTAACAAGAATCAAGAGTCCTTATGGATTTAACAACCTCTCCGTTGTAAAAACAAGAACCCAACCAATGAAGTCATAATCAATCAAAACATCCATCCAATTTGAAACAAGTTTGTATCAAAATAGGTCTCAAATCAAGTTTCCTTGATTGAAATGTCCAAGTATGATCATGGAACCAAGTACACATGTATTATGCATTGGGTTTCCCCATACTTGGTCAACTTACTGATTTTTGTCATTTTGAGTAATTAGGTTGATCCTAGCATCTCACCCCATTTCTAGCAAACAAAAACATTTTGTTAAACCTTATAGTTTGTGTGAGATGTTCCCAAGTTGCCCAATAATTGCTCCCCAATAATTTGAAATGATCATGAAGGGTTTTGTTTTCTTTTCAAACCTATGAAGCACGACACATTCCCAACTCCCTTCTTGAGAAACTAAACTCATTCTCGGGGAGTAGTTTAGTGAAAATGTCTGCTAGATTTGATTTTGACTCTACATGTGAGAGTACAATATCTCCTCTAGCAACATGATCTCTAATGATGTGGTGACGCACTTCAATGTGCTTGGTCCTTGAATGATGGACTCGATTTTTTGTTATGTTTATCGTGCTTATGTTGTCACACAACACTTGCACACCCTTGTAGATTAATCCAAAGTCCTCTAGTGTGTGAATTATCCACAACAATTGCGATACACTCTCTCCTATGGCGATATATTCTGCCTTGGTCATGGAGAGAGCAATACAATATTGCTTCCGACTTGACCAACTCACTAATGATGATCCTAAGAATTGGCAACCCCCACTTGTTCTCTTCCGATCTAACTTGCAACCAGCATAGTCGGAATCGGTGTAGCCAATTAAGTCAAATGACTCGGTATGGGGGTACCAAAGACCTACTCAAATTGTGCCTTTAAGGTATCTTAGAATTCTTTTAACGGCAATCAAGTATATCAGGGCGACTAGCTGTGAGGTATAACAAACTACCTATCATACTCTGATATTGGGTTAGGTCAACAGGCTTCCCACTCTCATCATTGTCTAACCTTGTGTTTGTCGCCATTGGAGTGGTTACCTTTTTAGAATCACTCATATTAAATTTTCGGAGCATCTCTTTAGTGCATTTCGATTGGTGCACTTGGATTCCATCTCGAGTTTGTTTGATTTCGAGTCCAAGGAAGAAAGTCAATTCTCCCACTAGACTCATCTCAAATTCACTCTCCATGTGTCCAATAAATTCATTCAAATAACCCTTATTGTTGGAGCCACAAATTATGTCATCGACATATACTTGGGCTACAAATATATTGTCACCATCTCGTCGTAGAAATAGTGTAGGGTCTATTTGTCCACGTACGAAGCCTTTTTCAATTAGAAATGTCAACAACCTCTCATACCAAGCACGAGGTGCTTGTTTAAGGCCGTAAAGTGCCTTCTTAAGCTTGAACACATGGTTTGGAAATTCGAAATTTTCAAACCCTGGAGGTTGTTCGACATAGACCTCTTCTCTTATGAAACCATTTAGGAAGGCCGATTTAATATCCATTTGATAGAGTTTGAAACCTATATGTGCTGTAAATGCAAGCATCAATCGAATAGATTCTAATCGTGCCACGGGAGCATAGGTCTCATCGTAATTAAGACCTTCAACTTGACTATAGCCGTTGGCTACCAAGCGTGCCTTGTTTCTTACGATTTCTCCCTTATGGTTCAATTTATTTTTGAAGACCCATTTGGTTCCAATAATGGTGGTATTCTTAGGTCTAGGAACTAAGTCCAAACTTGGCTTCTCTCAAATTAACCTAATTTGTCTTGCATAGCAATGATCCAATCGGGATCATGCAATGCCTCGTCAATTTTCCTAGGTTCAATTTCTGAAATTAGGGCAACCTCATTAGCCACATTCCTAAAGAATATCTGGTTCTAACCCCTTGATGGATGTCTCCAACAATTTGGTTTTGGGGATAACTAGAGGCTAACCTAGTTTGCCTTGGTGTTGGAGGTGCTTCTTGGATGGTGTCACTAGACACAGGCTCAGCCTCAGGGTCCGGCTGAACTACTTGTTGTCTAGGCTCACCGTCATCAGATTCATCAGCACCATCTCCAACACTTGGACTCCCATCTAAACTTAGTTTCCTAAGTTCGAATTGAACTCCGACTACATCTTCTGATTGATCAATTGCTTTTGGAATTTCTTCAAAAACAACATCAGAATATTCTTCGACCAATTTAGACTTTTTGTTGTAGACTCGATAAGCCTTTCTGACAATGGAGTACCTTCATCAACTTTCGTTGTGAACATTCCAAGATGGTCCTTGGTGTTTAGAATGAACACCTTACACCCAAACACCTTTAGATATTTAACTGTAGGTGGTTTTCCAAACCAAAGTTCGTGAGGAGTCTTTCCTAAAAATCTGTGAATGAGGACTCGATTTTGCACATAGCAAGCTGTGTTCACAGCTTCAACCCATAAGTAACTCGGTAAAGAGTACTCATTGAGCATGCTTCGTGCAGCCTCTTGTAAGCCTCGGTTCTTCCTCTCTATAGCACCATTTTGCTGTGGTGTTCTAGGAGTGGAGAACTCGTGTCTATAGCCTCTCTCTTGGTAAAATTCTAGAAATCTTTAGTTTTGAAATTCTCCTCCATGATCACTCCTAATTGTTTTAATTGTTGTTGATTTTTCATTTTCAATTCTTCTACAAAATGAAATAAAAACATCTAGGGTTTCATCCTTATATTTTAGAAAATATGTCCAAGTGTATCTAGTAAAGTTATCAATAATCACAAAATAATACCTACTACCATTCAAAGATATAATTGTGCTACAATCAAATAAATCCATGTGTAGTAAATCTAAAGCAGTAGAGGTACTTACATCACTTTTACCTTTGTGTGAAGATTTCGTTTGCTTACCCATTTGACATGCATCACAAAGCTTGTCCTTTTCATACTTGATTCTTGGTAAACCATGAACTAGTCCCTTGTTGGCCAATTTCCGGATGTTCTTCATGTTCACATGTGCCAATCTCCGGTGCCAAAGGGTAGACTCATCTTCTCTTGACATGAAACACTTTGCAGAAGCATTAATAGCACTTTTAAAAGAAACTTGATAAATATTTTCTATCCTTGTGCCTACTAGTACCGTGTCAAGTGTGTCATTTTGTCTAACTAGACATTGACTTGAATGAAAATCAATTGTGTAACCCGCATCACACAATTGACTGACACTTAGGAGATTAAAAGTCATCCCCATGACTAGAAGGATATTCTTAATTCTAAGACATTCGGATATTTGAATGTCTCCTATCCCTACAACTGTAACACCCGTTTTTTTTAAAAACGACGTTATGCTAACGTACTTAGGGCATGTGAACATCGTAAGGCAGCGGAATACTCAAATCTTACACATACATGCACCTAACTATCCTTCCTAACATGGTGACATTGAACTTAGCATAGTAACTTCATACTTAGCATCATAGCATACTTAACATCATATCATACTTAACACCATATCATAAAGTCACCTAAGTCATTCAGTAAGCACATAAGTAGCAAACGTAAAGTTTTAGCTTAAGACTTGTAAATGTATCTCTTCCTTGGCCAAGTCACTACCACACACATATCCTTGTCCCTCCTGCTGCTTCCCCCTATTGTCCTCTTGCTTGATCTGCGGTACAAGGAAACAAGACTATAAGTACATAGGCTTAGTAAGACTCTTTCCTACTCACTAAAACCATTCGTCACTTAAACATAAGCACACAAAACATTTACATAACTTGGTGCTTGGCATGAATCATAAGCATAAGACTTCAACCATTCTTAACGATATCTACACATGGCATACATATAGACATAAAGGAACATACTTAACATGGCATGACACATGGCATACATATAACATAAAAGCATAATTAACATGGCATGATACATGACATACATACAAACATAAAAATATATTTAACATGGCATAATTCCTAGCATGGCATATGGGCATCTTCTTAACATAAACATAAGACTTTCTCTATCATGCATAATTTCTTAACATGAAACATAAGCATAAAACATTACTATCATCATAACATGAATGAATGCATGAGGCAAATGCATATACATAAGGATGCTTACTTTTAAAACCATACTTTTAAATACTTAAACATCATCATAACATCATTGGGGGTCCCCGGCTTGTACCACATACATACATCATAAGCGCGCATCCCTAAGTAGATACGAGGTAGCGAGCCCCGACCTACTAGGGTAAGGACAACATAGTCGGTAGTCCCAGAACCGGGGCGTTCTTAAGGTGCCCATCCCTGTTGCACAGCTTCGGTAGTGCCAGAACCGTGGACAGCATAGTCGGTAGTCCAGAATCGGGGTGTTCTTAAGGTGCCCATCCCTTGGACCCATACTTCGGTCCGGTACAAGCCCATTCATAAAGTAAAATACTTCATATGCCTCATCATTCATACATCATGGCATGCATCTTTATTCATAAAACATGGCATGCATCTTCATTCATAAACATAACATGTGTAACGACCCGGCCCGTCTACCGGCCCATTTACCGGTCCTCATGACCGTCGTACCGTCGTACCGTCAACCATCGACTGTGTCGTCATTCATAAACATGGCATGCACCTTTATTCATAAAACATAACATGCACTTTCATTCATAAACATAACATGCATCTTCATTTATAAACATAACATGCATCTTCATTTATAAACATAACATGCATCTTCATTTATAGAACATGGCCTACTTACATAAACATCATTCTTATTTCTAGTGCTTGCATGATCATGGCATATAAGGTAAGCATTGCATTATATTCATTGAACATGACATGTTTGCATAGACAATTATCCTAATCCATAGAGTTTGCATGATCATGATATATATAAGGTAAACATTGTATTTCATACATAAGCATGGTATTCATCCCAAGCATACATAAGTAGGACTTCCATAAACATACTACCTACCCTTCAAGTGCATGGCATAGAACACAAGACATTCATAAATAAACCCTATTAAGGATGACATCCAATCATAAACATAAAACATAAAATATGGTGCTTAGGGTTAGGGGTATAGGTAACTTAATTTCTACTACATGCTTGAACCTTTATATATACTTCATAAATAAGTATAAACCATCATTCTTCAAACCCTAACTCCTCCCAAATCCTATTTACCTTGCTTGGCCGAAACCTATAAGGAAGGGTTCCATCATTCAATTAACATGTAAGATAACATAAGGTAAAGAAACAACCATACATTACCTATAAGACCATGGGAAGCCATTAGGGCTCATGATTAGGGTTATCCCTAACCTTTAGCCCTCCTTCTTAGGGCTGGCCGAAACCCTACAAGGCCATGGTTGCATGGAAAAATTCCATAAAATCCCCAATCAAACATTAAACACCAACCATACCCTACCATAGGGGCCATTGGACCCCTTACTTGAGGTAAGCCCTAACTTCTTGCCCTAGAACCCTCTTGGCCGAAACTTCTAGGGTCACAAGACCTTGTGAAAATTCACACAATTCACTTTAAACCTCCTTTTGAATCATGGGGATACCCAAAGTACATACTTGAAAGGTTAGGCCCAATTCAAACCAAGGAATCATGGTGAGAGTCCCAAACCCTAAGGGGTCTTTAGGGTACTCCAAAAATTCCCCAAAAATTATATTTATTCTATATTCATCATGGTAACACATTAGAAAGCATGAGAGGGATTTTTGACATCCCCTTGGACCCAAATCCCATAGTGGCCGAAACCTTTAGGGTTTTTTTTTGATAAAAGGAATATTTTATTCCTGAAAAGAAAATCCATATTAGAAGGGGGACTAGACCTAACCTTCTAATATAGAATTATAGCGACCCAAAATGATTTACAGTTAAGTAAAGAAAATTATAAACGCCGGCTGTCTATATGAATCTATACAATTATAAGCCGGTTTTATTAATTCAAGTCTAAAGTTAGAATTAATCTCTAGCAGCATCCCTTTCCCTTTGGCTTTTTAGCAGCCTTCAGATATCCCTTGAAGATGTGTATCAGCACCTTTAGTCTTTTGATTCCCAGGATCTCTAAACATATACCGTAGTGCTCGAAATATATCAGTCGTCCCCATTTGTCAATCGCCTCAAAAATTATCTCCTCAAAGCTCCTCCCCATCTTTGCTTTTGCTCTGTATCATATTTCCTTTCTATTGAATGAAACTTAATTGCCTCAGACTGAATGTTGAGATACGTCGATATGATTATAAGGAAGCCGAAACCTTTAGGGTTAGGTTCATGGGTTTTCTCTTTTTTTCCCCACATAAAATCGCATACAAGACTTTCATATCATGTTAAACTTCAAAAAAAGCCATTATACCACAGGTGAGGGAGTCTTACCTTAGGGTATCTTGGTTTTAGACCTTAGGTTTGGGAGAAGGATGAAGACCTTTGTGCTTTTTAACCACCTCTAGCCTTTGTAACCTTGAACAAGAATCTTGGATCTTGAAGGAGTGGACTTCTTGTGGACTTTTTCCGAAGGAAAACCCCTCCTATGGGGTTCGGCTAGAAGGAGGAAGAAGGAGAAGAAATGTGGCTTGGTGGATGAGGAGAAGAGAAATGAACCTTAATGGTTAAGTTATCTCTTATTTATGCACCATGAAGAGGGGTAAGTGAAGAGACATGGTGCCTTCTCTCATGTGACTCTTCACTTCCTCTAGCCTTAACAAGAATTTACTTCATTCCCTCATAGCACTCCCTTGCTAGGTGAATTGGTTAGTGCATGGATGGTTGTAGACTAGGTTCAAGGTTCAATCCTTGGTGCATGCACTTTATTTTTATTTTCTTTTTATTTCATTTTTTTCCTTATTTTCGAAAATTCCCTAAAACTCACCCCATAATCATGCTAAAATTCCTAATTAAGATTCTTTTATATTTATATTAAATTCTACCTAATTAAAACCCATTTTTGGAGCCCATAGAAGGCCCATTAGTACTTAACTTCTCAATTTAAATAGGAAAATCATGCTAAAACTCACCCATAATCATACTAATATTCCTAATTAAAATCCATTTATATTTATATTAAATTTTGCCTAATATCTACCAATAATCATGGTACTAGAAAGCCCATATAAGGCCCGTTAGTACTTAGTTTCTCCATTTAAATGAGAAAATCATGGATAACTAGGCTAAAGTTCGTACTAGTATCTCTAGGTTCCTCAAAACTATCTAGACATGATCAATATTTTTAAAGAAAATATTGAGAGGATTTTGCGGGTCGTTACAACAACCTTAAGGCTACCATTGTTACCAAAAGATACATTACCTCTACTTTTGCTTTGTAGGGTAGTGAACAAAGATTTATCACTGGTCATATGTTTGGAGCACCCACTATCAACGAACCAAGTTGATAGATGCTCCCCCTCAATCAAAGCCTACACAATATGAAAAATGGAAGATTTAGGTACCCAAATCTTGGGACCTAAAGCATCTACAATGCATGACTTAGACACTCATGCCTTGACCACTTTCTTTTGAACCCTAGAAGTCTTAGGTGATCTAACATGAGTCCTAGACATCAAAGAAACGAAAGTTGGTTCTTGAGGTCGGTAACCTATACCGTCCTTGTTGTAAACCGCTCTTTGAGCTTTTAGAATCATATCCAAAGTCTTAGAGCTAGTTGAGAATTTCTCAAGAAGACTCTTGAGTTTCTCAACGTCACTCTTTAAGGCTTTGTTTTCATCTTCTAAGACTTCAATATGCAAATCATCAAGATCCTTATCCTTAGAGGATCTCAATTGTTCTACTTCTACTTTTAATGATTTAACCTTTTCTTTAGACTTCTTTAACAATTCGGTTAAGCATGCAATAGTTCTATAACATTTGTCTAATTCGGGAGAAATTAGCTCTTCATCATCCGAAGATGATGAAGCCACGTTTGAGGAGTCCATGGATTCATCACTGCTCTCCTCATCTTCAATAGCCATGAGAGCTACAGGGCGAGTACTCTTCTCCTCCTTTTCTTCTTCGAATGAGCTAGAAGAAGATTCATCCCACGTGGTCTTTAAAGCCTTCTTCTTCTTCTTCGATTTCTCCTCCTTCTTCTTTAGCTTTGGGCATTCACTCTTGTAGTGCCCTTTCTTGCTACACTCAAAGCAAGTAACATTAGTCTTATCAACTTTAACTTCACTAGGGTTACCTTTCCCTTTGTAGCGGCAGCTCTTCCTTATCATCCTCCTTATGAAATTAGCCATCTCGGATGAAGATGACTTGCTACCATCCTCCTCGGACTCGGACTCGGATGAAGAGGGAGAAACCTCCTTCTCCTTCTTCTTCTCCTTCTTCTTTTCCTTCTTCTTCTTGGTCTTGTCCCCTGCCACAAGAGCAATCCCTTTCTCCTTGGAGCCTTTGTTAGCCATTTCGTGTAGCTCCATTTCACAAAACAAATCATCCAATTTAACAATTGACAAATCCTTGGAAACCTTGTAGGCATCCACCATGGATGACCATAAGGTATTTCTTGGAAAGACTTTTAGAACGTACCTCACAAGGTCACGGTTCTCGACCTTTTCATCAATGGAGTGGAGACCATTGAGAATTTCTTTGAACTAGCCATGAAGTTCACTTACCGTCTCGGACTCCTTCATGATTAGGTTTTGTAGTTGGTTGAGGGACAAGTCCCTCTTGGCTATCCTTGAGTCCCGGGTGCCTTCATGAAGCTTGATGAGCTTGTTCCATAGATCCTTGGCGCTTGTGAAGGGACCAACTTTGATTAGTTGGTCCTTGGTCATCCCGCATTGCAAGGTGACCACTGCCTTTGCGTCGGCTTCTCCTTTCCGAGTTTGCTCAGCCGACCATCGCGAGGACTCCAACCCTTTTCCCTCAGCGTCTCTTGGAGGGATGAATCATTCCTTCATGGAGAACCACATTCCAATATCGGTCTTGAGGTAGTACTCCATGCGAGATCTCCAATACTGAAAATTTGATCCGTCGAAGAAGGGTGGTCTGGTAGTGCTAAATCCTTCTCTCATTTCCATTCTTGTTGACTCTCGGGTGTTAGTCTGTTTGAGCAGAGCCCCAAGCTTTAATATCACTTGTTGGAACTTGGATGTCTATAGAGGGGCGGGGGGTGAATGTAGCTAGACACCAAATCTTCAGCTCTTTCAGTAGTTTCTGCACTTGAAGCTTAGCAACAGCGGAAGCACGCAAGTAGGAAACAGAAATGCAGAAATCAAAGAACACCAAAAACCCTAAATGAGAATATACAAGGTTCGGGGATAACTTGCCCCTACTCCTTGGTGTGCCCGTAAGGTGGGTGATCCCTTGATTGTCGGCAGATCAAGCCCTGGAAAATCCGGATATCAAATCCTCCTTCTCGGTGGAGAAACCTCTCCACAGCAGTTTCAACAAAGTAAAGAAATTAATGACAATGAAACCCAAGAAGACTTACAGAGCACTCGGACAGAAGGAACACAAGAACTCTACACCGAGCTCCACCCAGCACAAACCTCACGCAAGAACTCCCTACTCTTCGTGTCTGGTTGCTGATGGACTCGCCAAGCTCTCTGCCTCTTCCAAGCGCTCAAGTTTGCAGTGTCTCAACAAATTGCCTCAAGGATCAGAATGATTTGCAAGAGTTCGCTTGAAGCTTCAGAGTGATTGCCAAAGGGATGAAGAGTTGTTGCTAAAGAAAAGATCCCTTCTCATCTTCGCCAGCCAACACTTAACCTGCTGCCCTTTGCCAGGTCACCAGACGCTCCTCTGCAGCTCACCAGCTGCTCATCTACAACAGCCCAGCTACCCCTGACCTCTTCTGGACACCCTCCAGTGGAGCCCCAGGTTAGCTTCCCAGCCGTTCACCATAAGATAGAAGACGTTGTATCCTGCGAAAGGAAAACAACCAAACCTGCCGTAGCGAAAGCCTCCAGTTGACTCTCCTTGAGTAATCCTGAGTTACCTGCACACTTAGCAGTTGTTTATCATAGCAAATCAACAGAGAATCAATTAACAGATGATCAGAGCAGATATCAGTAGTGTTCAGAAGGAAATCAGAACGCGATCAGAAGTCTGACAGCGAATTTGAATTAAAGTTCAGCTACTGATCGGTCTACAGACTGATCAAAGAGGACCCTGATTGGTCACCAGTCTGATCAAGGTAAGCCCTGAATGATCAGGCTCCAGCCTGATTGGTCCATAGAGAGAAAGATGGGATCACGGATTTCTTGTGAGCGGTCACACTGACCGATCACAGATCGTGGATCGGTCACCGGACCGATCTAACATTTGCTGGAGGAATTCTAGCTCTCGCAGGCCAAAGCGTCTGATCGGTCACCTGACCAATCAGGTTGTGCCCTGATCGGTCTGGTGACCGATCAGGATCCAACTTGATCGGTCAGGATGAGGAACTCGCGATATTTGATCGGTCAGCTGGACCGATCAAGGTTTCTCACAAAGCCTACTGATCACTCTCTGATCGTTAACCAAAATGATCAAAAGCCAAACAGAATCCATTCTGTTTTCTCACTGATCGGTCACCAGACCGATCAGACGTCCTTGGTTCGGTCACCAGACCAATCCACAATAGGGAGTTCGTGCCAACTCCCTGATCGGTCACCATACCGATCCAGCGACTCCCAATTCAACTCTAAGTCAAGAGAACGGCTCCCTAGCCTTCTCTGACTCATCCTGGTCCACCGGACCAAGACTCCGTGCCCAGCTTCACTCACCGGGACTTCATTTAACCTAGCTTCACTCGCTAGGACCTAGCTTCACTCACCAGGGTTTCGGTCACCTAGCTTCACTCGCTAGGACCCGGCTTCACTCACTGGGATTTCAGTTACCTGACTTCACTCACCATGACCCGGCTTCACTCACCAGGGTTTCATTCAACCTAGCTTCACTCACTAGGGTTTCGGTCACCCGGCTTCACTCACCAGGACCTGGCTTCACTCACCGGGATTTCATCCAACCTAGCTTCACTCGCTAGGACCTGACTTCACTCACCAGGGTTTCGATCACCCGACTTCACTCACCGGGAGTTGTGCCTAGTCCCCGACCAGTACTTAAACCAGACTCATCTTATTAACCTAAACTCAAATTGGTGTCAACACCAAAACAATAATCAGGGTCAGACTGCATCAACATCGGGTGCCTGAGTGCTGTAGTGGCATATCCAATCAACAATCGCAAATTCAGCTTTGCCAAAACTGAGAGACCCTGCACTGGGGCGCTCGAGACCTCTCATGTAACGCCCGTTTTTTTTTTCTTTCCATAAAGCGGCGTTACGTTAACATACTTACTTAGGGCATGTAGACATCATAATGCAGCGGAAACCTTTAGACTTACACCTACATGCACTTACTACCATTCCTAGCATCATAACATGGGAACTTGACGTATTAACTTTATACTTAGCATCATATCATACTTAGCATCATGTCATATTTTTGCATCATGTCATACTTAGCCTCGTGTCATACTTTAGCATCATGTCATAGAGTCATATTCAAGTACTTAATAGTAAAGGCAAAGTTCTATCATAAGACCAGCAAACATATGGTCTCTTGGCCAAGTCACTATCACACACATTCTTTGACGCCCTCCTGCTGCTTCCTTACTGTCCCCTGGCGTGATCTGCGGTATAAGGACAATAAGACTATAAGCACACAGGCTTAGTAAGACTCTTTCCTACTCACTAAAATCATTCATCAATTATCATGAGCATATGAAACATTAGCATACTTAGTGCTTTACTTAGAACATAAGCCTTATCATCACATAGCATACATTCATCATGACATAGCCATAGCTTCATCACATTCATAGCATGACATAAACATAACCATAAGACATTCATGGCATAGCATAATACTTGGCATAGACATCAACATCGTAAACATCCATAGCATGACATAATACTTGGCATAGACATAACATAATAAACATAACCTTACAACCATTCTTAGCATGAACCTAAATAAAATCATGGCATTCTATCTTAGCACAAACCACTTAAATCATGGTCCAAACTTAACATGGGCATAAATAAGATCATGGCATTCTAACTTAGCATAAACATAATTAAATCATGGTATCCTAAACTAGCAAAATATCATGGCATTCTAACTTAGCATAACATAATTAAATCATGACATAAACATAAATGAATCATGGCATAAACATAGTTACATCATGGCATAAACATAAATAAATCATGGCATAAACACAAATAAATCATGGCATAAACCTAATTACATCATGGCATAAACATAAATAAATCATGGCATAAACATAGATAAATCATGGCATAAACCTAATTACATCATGGCATAAACATAAATAAATCATGGCATAAACATAGATAAATCATGGCATAAACCTAATTACATCATGGCATAAACATAAATAAATCATGGCATAAACCTAATTACATCATGGTATAAACATAAATAAATCATGGCATAAACATAGATAAATCATGGCATAAACCTAATTACATCATGGCATAAACATAAATAAATCATGGCATAAACATAGATAAATCATGGCATAAACCTAATTACATCATGGCATAAACATAAATAAATCATGGCATAAACATAATTACATCATGACATAAACATAAATAAATCATGGCATAACCATACCTTCATAAACATACCTTTCATAAACATACTTTTCATAACATAATGCATAACATGGATGGATGCATGTGGCAAATGCATATATATATATAAGGATACTTAACCTTTTAAAACATACTTTTAATGCTTAAACATATTCATCATATCATTGGGCCCTGGCTTGTACCACATACATACATCATAAGCGCGCATCCCTAAGTAAATCCGAGGTAGCTAGCCTCGACCTACTAGGGTAAGGACAGCATAGTCTGTAGTCCCCGAACCGAGGCGTTCTTAAGGTGCCCATCCCTGTTGCACAGCTTCGGTAGTGCCAGAACCGTGGACAGCATAGTCGGTAGTCCAGAACCGCGGCGTTCTTAAGGTGCCCATCCCTTGGACACATACTTCGGTCCGGTACAAGCCCGTTCATAAAATAAAATACTTTACATGCTTCATCATTCATGAGACATTCATGACATACTTAACATAGCATACTTGTTACGGCTCGGCCCGTCTACCGGCCCATTTACCGGTCCTTTCGACCGTCGTACCATCAACCATCGTCCGTGCCGTTTAGCATATTTATGCCTTAAAGACATAAGCATCATTTTTCATTCATCATACTTGTCATTCATCATCATTCATTCATCATACTTAACATCATCATTATGCCCTAAAGGCATGTACTTTAACCTTATTCATAAAACATGGCATACTTACATCTTATTCATAAAACATGGCATATCATTCATAAACATGACATATCATTCATAAACATTCATAAACATGGCATATCATTCATAAACATGACATATCATTCATCATTCATAAGACATGGCATACTTACATATTATTCACAAATCATGGTACATGTCTAAACATCTATGACTTATCCTATAATTCATGACATACAAACTAAAGGTTTGGTTAACATAGAACTTCTTCCATCTTACTTAAACATATATCTTGGTAACTCATACACATATACTAGGCCATAGGAACCCCTTTGGTTCCCTACTTAAGCCCAACCCTAATCCTTTAACCCTAAACTTTCTCTCGACCGAAACTTCAAGGCCATGGGGGTATGGAAAAATTCCATTAAAACCCCAAATCAATTGCTTAAACATCAACCATACCTTACCATAGGGCCATTGGGGCCCTTACTTGAAATAAGTCCTAACTTCCCACCCTATTAGAGTACTTGGCCAAAACCTATAGGGTCTCAAAGCTATGTGAAACATTCACATAAACACCCTCCATCTCTCTTATATCATGTTAATACATCAAACACATGCTTGGGGTTTTAGACCCAACTCCACCCATGAGGTCTTGTTGTTGGCCGAAATCCTAGGGTACTCTAGGGTACCCCAAAAATTCCCAAAAATTATACTTAACTTCTAAACATCATAAGGGAACATCAAATAACATTATCATGATTTTTAACATATTTATAGACATTTAAATCATGCTGGCCGAAACCTATAAACATAGGGACCTTGGTTTTGTCCCTTTCATGTTGTCCGAATCCCTAGAGTGTCCTAGGGTACTCCAAAAATTCCCAAAAATTATACTTAATGTCTACACATCATAAGGGAACATAAAATAACATTATCATGATTTTTAACATATTTATAGACATTTAAATCATGCTGGCCGGAACCTATAAACATAGGGACCTTGGTTTTGTCCCTTTCATGTTGGCCGAATCCCTAGAGTGTCCTAGGGTACTCCAAAAATTCCCAAAAATTATACTTAATGTCTACAAATCATAAGGGAACATAAAATAACATTATCATGATTTTTAACATATTTATTGACATTTAAATCATGCTGGCCGAAACCTATAAACATAGGGACCTTGGTTTTGTCCCTTTCATGTTGGCCGAATCCCTAGAGTGTCCTAGGGTACTCCAAAAATTCCCAAAAATTATACTTAATGTCTACACATCATAAGGGAACATCAAATAAAATTATCTTGATTTTTAACATATTAATATACATTTAAATCATGCTGGCCGAAACCTATAAACATAGGGACCTTGGTTTTTTCTTTCCTTTCAACATCACATCCAAAAACTAACCCATATATCATACTAAAAATCATGGAAATCATAGATAACTATTATACCACAGTTGAGGGAGTCTTACCTTGGGGTTTCTAAATTTTTAGACCTTGGATGGGGAGAAGGAAGAAGACTTGATGTCTCTTGACCACACCTAGTCCTTGAATCCTTGTAAGAACATTAGATCTTGGGTGATGGAGCCTTGGTGGAAGCTTTTCCAAGGGGGAACTCTTCCTTAGAGTTTCGGCTAGAATGAGGAGGGAGGAGGGGAGCAAATTCACTTGATGATGAAGAGAAGTAACACCCCAGACCCCCTCTTTATAGCTCCTTTAAAGAGGCAAATGAAGAGTTTTCCATGGCCCTTCATCTTCTTCTACTACTTAACCATCATCCACTTCCTTTCCTCATAAGAATTCCTTGCTAGGTGAGTTGGTTAAAGCATTCATGGTTGTACAAGAGGTCCAAGGTTCAATCCTAGGCCCATGCACCTTTATTTTTATTTTATTTTTATTTTTATTTTATTTAAACCCCTTTTTCTTATTTTCGAAAATTCCCTTCTATTTCGAAAATTCCCCTAAAATCCTCCATAATTATGATAATATTCATAAATAAAATTCTTTTATATTTATATAAAATTAACCTAATTAATACCTATTTTTGGAGCCCATTTAAAGCCCATTAGTACTTAATTTCTCGATTTAAGTAAGAAAATTAAGCTAAGACTTACCTCTAATCATGCTAATATTTCTAATTAAATCCTATTTATATTTATACTAATTTTTCCTAAACTATTTATGTTTATACTAATTTTTCCCCAAAATCCAACAATAATTATGGTGCTAGAAAGGCCCATATAAGGCCCATTAGTACTTAGTTTTCTCAATTTAAATGAGAAAACATGGATTTTCTAGCCCAAAGTTCTCCTTAATATTTCTAGGTCCCTTGGAAAATTATTTAAACATGCTTAATATTTTAATAAAATATTAAGAGAATTTTTCGGGTCGTTACAATCCCCCATACCTCTTGAAAGTTCGTCCTCGAACTTAGAATAACTCCTGGTACTTGCGCTTCATCTCGTCCTCGCGTTCCCAGGTAACTTCTTCGAACCGTTGACTTTACCATAAGACTTTGACTAAAGGTACCTCCTTATTCCTTAGCTTCTTGACTTCCCTATCCAAAATCTAAATAGGTCTGCTTTCATAACTCATGTCACAAATTTTTGTTTCTCCAATATGTCCTTAAACAACATCGGTGCTAGTATCATTAATAGCTCTATGATGTAATTATACGCATATATCATAATTATATACTTATTATAATCATGGGTAAACCTAATAATAGTATGCTTCCGAAATATTAGTTACATGGGCTATGAATTATATTAGCTAATGGTTATTATATGATAAGTGAGATCGTATTTATTATATTACCATAAAATATCTTAAGGTAATCTTTATATATTATATATAAGATAATAGGGAAACATACGTTGATAATACTAATATTTATATTAGTACAAAGATATAGTGGACCCATAATCTATAATAAGTGTTAATATAATTAGGACACTACCCTATGCGTATCATTTTAGGTTATACCGTATGACATATACCATTAATTATATTAGTATTAGTATAATGGAACTAATACTATACGCTAGCATAGGTGAGAGTGTTATAATCTTATGTATGTAGACTATCATATAATTTCCTACATGAGACTATATTATAGGTTATACATAATATCATAACTTATAGTTATTTATCATATACATTATAGGTATAATACCTATAATTTTGCTTAAGGAAATAATATGTATAAGTGACAACTTATAGGTTGAGATGATACATATCAACGTGTATGTAGGCTCATAATAAAACCTATATGATAGATGAATTATGACAATACTTATATGCTAAGGATTTGGTATGGTTATATTTATAATAATCTTATATTAGTACGCACTCTCATATTATTATCATTTGCTTTATGTAATATAATATAATTATATTATATGATTGGTAACTCATATAATGTACAGGTTATATACTAGGTTCACCTTAATTACTAAGATTATGATGGTGCTCAATTAATACCATGTTTATGAACATAAGGTTGAGTCACACTTATGACTAATTATATTATGACTAACTTAGACCTAATGTATCAGGCAGAATACTTATACATGATGGTCTTATGATGTGACTTAAGATAGGTTGTGATATAAGGTATATTGAGCGTCAGGTCAGGCGATGAAGTAGTCTCATTAATTCTGTTACTCTGTCTTCTAGCTATGTTTTCCTTCATAGAGGATAGGTATGGATATATGAGTTATTGTTATTCCTACCCCCATACTAAATTCTAAATAATTAATTCCTAAACTAAGATAAAGTATCATTCGTCGTTACATATCGTAACGTACTTTTCATCATAATTACCATTCATACTTGCATATCTTAAAATCATAAAACATCTTAATACTGTTAGATATGTAAAGAGGTACTTACTTGGAAGCGGCAGGAAGAGGCTTGATGTGTGTGTAGTGAGATGGTAACTGCTCTGATACCAACCTGTAACGCCCGTTTTTTTTTTCTTTCCATAAAGCGGCGTTACGTTAACATACTTACTTAGGGCATGTAGACATCATAATGCAGCGGAAACCTTTAGACTTACACCTACATGCACTTACTACCATTCCTAGCATCATAACATGGGAACTTGACGTATTAACTTTATACTTAGCATCATATCATACTTAGCATCATGTCATATTTTTGCATCATGTCATACTTAGCCTCGTGTCATACTTTAGCATCATGTCATAGAGTCATATTCAAGTACTTAATAGTAAAGGCAAAGTTCTATCATAAGACCAGCAAACATATGGTCTCTTGGCCAAGTCACTATCACACACATTCTTTGACGCCCTCCTGCTGCTTCCTTACTGTCCCCTTGCGTGATCTGCGGTATAAGGACAATAAGACTATAAGCACACAGGCTTAGTAAGACTCTTTCCTACTCACTAAAATCATTCATCAATTATCATGAGCATATGAAACATTAGCATACTTAGTGCTTTACTTAGAACATAAGCCTTATCATCACATAGCATACTTTCATCATGACATAGCCATAGCTTCATCACATTCATAGCATGACATAAACATAACCATAAGACATTCATGGCATAGCATAATACTTGGCATAGACATCAACATCGTAAACATCCATAGCATGGCATAATACTTGGCATAGACATAACATAATAAACATAATAATACTTGGCATAGACATAACATAATAAACATAACCTCACAACCATTCTTAGCATGAACCTAAATAAAATCATGGCATTCTATCTTAGCACAAACCACTTAAATCATGGTCCAAACTTAACATGGTCATAAATAAGATCATGGCATTCTAACTTAGCATAAACATAATTAAATCATGGTATCCTAAACTAGAAAAATATCATGGCATTCTAACTTAGCATAACATAATTAAATCAAGACATAAACATAAATGAATCATGGCATAAACATAGTTACATCATGGCATAAACATAAATAAATCATGGCATAAACACAAATAAATCATGGCATAAACCTAATTACATCATGGCATAAACATAAATAAATCACGGCAAAAACATAGATAAATCATGGCATAAACCTAATTACATCATGGCATAAACATAAATAAATCATGGCATAAACATAGATAAATCATGGCATAAACCTAATTACATCATGGCATAAACATAAATAAATCATGGCATAAACCTAATTACATCATGGTATAAACATAAATAAATCATGGCATAAACATAAATAAATCATGGCATAAACCTAATTACATCATGGCATAAACATAAATAAATCATGGCATAAACATAGATAAATCATGGCATAAACCTAATTACATAATGGCATAAACATAAATAAATCATGGCATAAACATAATTACATCATGGCATAAACATAAATAAATCATGGCATAACCATACCTTCATAAACATACCTTTCATAAACATACTTTTCATAACATAATGCATAACATGGATGGATGCATGTGGCAAATGCATATATATAAATAAGGATGCTTAACCTTTGAAAACATACTTTTAATGCTTAAACATATTCATCATATCATTGGGCCCTGGCTTGTACCACATACATACATCATAAGCGCGCATCCCTAAGTAAATCCGAGGTAGCTAGCCTCGACCTACTAGGGTAAGGACAGCATAGTCGGTAGTCCCCGAACCGAGGCGTTCTTAAGGTGCCCATCCCTGTTGCACAGCTTCGGTAGTGCCAGAACCGTGGACAGCATAGTCGGTAGTCCAGAACCGGGGCGTTCTTAAGGTGCCCATCCCTTGGACACATACTTCGGTCCGGTACAAGCCCATTCATAAAATAAAATACTTTACATGCTTCATCATTCATGAGACATTCATGACATACTTAACATAGCATACTTGTTACGGCTCGGCCCGTCTACTGGCCCATTTACCGGTCCTTTCGACCGTCGTACCGTCAACCATCGACCGTGCCGTTTAGCATATTTATGCCTTAAAGACATAAGCATCATTTTTCATTCATCATACTTGTCATTCATCATCATTCATTCATCATACTTAACATCATCATTATGCCCTAAAGGCATGTACTTTAACCTTATTCATAAAACATGGCATACTTACATCTTATTCATAAAACATGGCATATCATTCATAAACAAGGCATAACATTCATAAACATTCATAAACATGGCATATCATTCATAAACATGACATATCATTCATCATTCATAAGACATGGCATAGTTACATATTATTCACAAATCATGGTACATGTCTAAACATCTATGACTTATCCTATAATTCATGACATACAAACTAAAGGTTTGGTTAACATAGAACTTCTTCCATCTTACTTAAACATATATCTTGGTAACTCATACACATATACTAGGCCATAGGAACCCCTTTGGTTCCCTACTTAAGCCCAACCCTAATCCTTTAACCCTAAACTTGCTCTCGACAGAAACTTCAAGGCCATGGGGGTATGGAAAAATTCCATTAAAACCCCAAATCAATTGCTTAAACATCAACCATACCTTACCATAGGGCCATTGGGGCCCTTACTTGAAATAAGTCCTAACTTCCCACCCTATTAGGGTACTTGGCCGAAACCTATAGGGTCTCAAAGCTATGTGAAACATTCACATAAACACCCTCCATCTCTCTTATATCATGTTAATACATCAAACACATGCTTGGGGTTTTAGACCCAACTCCACCCATGAGGTCTTGTTGTTGGCCGAAATCCTAGGGTACTCTAGGGTACCCCAAAAATTCCCAAAAATTATACTTAACTTCTAAAAATCATAAGGGAACATCAAATAACATTATCATGATTTTTAACATATTTATAGACATTTAAATCATGCTGGCCGAAACCTATAAACATAGGGACCTTGGTTTTGTCCCTTTCATGTTGGCCGAATCCCTAGAGTGTCCTAGGGTACTCCAAAAATTCCCAAAAATTATACTTAACATCTACACATCATAAGGGAACATAAAATAACATTATCATGATTTTTAACATATTTATAGACTTTTAAATCATGCTGGCCGAAACCTATAAACATAGAGACCTTGGTTTTGTCCCTTTCATGTTGGCCGAATCCCTAGAGTGTCCTAGGGTACTCCAAAAATTCCCAAAAATTATACTTAACATCTACACATCATAAGGGAACATCAAATAATATTATCATGATTTTTAACATATTTATAGACATTTAAATCATGCTGGCCGGAACCTATAAACATAGGGACCTTGGTTTTGTCCCTTTCATGTTGGCCGAATCCCTTGAGTGTCCTAGGGTACTACAAAAATTCCCAAAAATTATACTTAATGTCTACACATCATAAGGGAACATCGAATATCATTATCATGATTTTTAACATATTTATAGACATTTAAATCATGCTGGCCAAAACCTATAAACATAGGGACCTTGGTTTTTTCTTTCCTTTCAACATCACATCCAAAAACTAACCCATATATCATACTAAAAATCATGGAAATCATAGATAACTATTATACCACAGGTGAGGGAGTCTTACCTTGGGGTTTCTAAATTTTTAGACCTTGGATGGAGAGAAGGAAGAAGACTTGATGTCTCTTGACCACACCTAGTCCTTGAATCCTTGTAAGAACTTTAGATCTTGGGTGATGGAGCCTTGGTGGAAGCTTTTCCAAGGGGGAACTCTTCCTTAGAGTTTCGGCTAGAATGAGGAGGGAGGAGGGGAGCAAATGCACTTGATGATGAAGAGAAGTAACCCCCCAAACCCCCTCTTTATAGCTCCTTTAAAGAGGCAAATGAAGAGTTTTCCATGGCCCTTCATCTTCTTCTACTACTTAACCATCATCCAATTCCTTTTCTCATAAGAATTCCTTGCTAGGTGAGTTAGTTAAAGCATTCATGGTTGTACAAGAGGTCCAAGCTTCAATCTTTGGCCCATGCACCTTTATTTTTATTTTATTTTTATTTTTATTTTATTTAAACCCCTTTTTCTTATTTTTGAAAATTCCCTTCTATTTCGAAAATTCCCCTAAAATCTTCCATAATTATGCTAATATTCCTAAATAAAATTCTTTTATATTTATATAAAATTAACCTAATTAATACCTATTTTTGGAGCCCATTTAAAGTCCATTAGTACCTAATTTCTCGATTTAAGTAAGAAAATTAAGCTAAGACTTACCTCTAATCATGCTAATATTTCTAATTAAATCCTATTTATATTTATACTAATTTTTCCTAAACTATTTATGTTTATACTAATTTTTCCCTAAAATCCAACAATAATTATGGTGCTAGAAAGGCCCATATAAGGCCCATTATTACTTAGTTTTCTCAATTTAAATGAGAAAATATGGATTTTCTAGCCCAAAGTTCTCCTTAATATTTCTAGGTCCCTTGGAAAATTATTTAAACATGCTTAATATTTTAATAAAATATTAAGAGAATTTTTCGGGTCGTTACATCTCAAGCGCCTATAGACTCGGGCGTCTATATACTCGAGCGCCCTTGAGGTTGCTGGGTCAACTTCTTGGGTTGCAACACAGGTTAGTTCAAATGCAATAAATGATATATGAAATATATGCATGTACGACAGCCAGAGCTGACTGATCCTGACTTTGGATTTCAAAAGGAAATCCTAGGTCGGGCCGACGCCTACTGTTTCTATTAGATCGATTTCATACGCTAGAGGGGGGGGTGAATAGCGTTTTTCGATTCTTCTTGTACCTACGTTGTTAGTTGCACAAGCAGAAATACAAAAGAATAAAACTAACAACGAAAAGCAACGCTAACAAACCAGATTTACTTGGTATCCACCTCGGACGGGTGACTAATCCAAGAATCCGTCGGTAGATCACTCCCCGGATAACCTCCGGCGAGCTCTTGTCGCTTCTTGTGGGTGGAGAACCCTCACCACAACACCTTTAGAAGACCTGAGCATAATGACTACTATCTTGCCTTTAACCTAGACAAGATTCGTCGAGAATCTTAGCCACCATGAAGACCTCTTTAAATAGGACTCGGGCTGAAACCCTTGCCACCAGTCGACTACTCCTAGGGCAGTTGACTGGTCCCACTGAAAATCGACCGTTGAAACCCCAACGTTCGAATTTTCAGCCAACTCTCCAGCCACCTACCAGTCGACTGCTCCCAGGGCAGTCGACTGGTCCCCAGCCAGAACATTTCTGTGAGTTTCATCAGTCGACTGCCCCCAGGCCAGTCGGCTGGTCTACTCACTCACCTAAGGTTATCCTTCCCGAGTACATTCCACTCTCCACTTGAATCCTAGGATTTACCGAGCACAATCTGTTGGATCGAGAAACACGATAGAGGGGGGGGGTGAATATTGTGAAAATCTTTTCGGATAAGAAATATGAGAAAATACGCAGCGGAATTAAATCAAACACACAAAGAACGCAAGAAGTTTTACTTGGTTCGGAGTCGCAGTCGGCTCCTACTGCAAGGCCCACGGTCCTTGACCGTTTACTACGGGCAATTCTATATTCGCGCAAAGGTTTACAGATTTTGATACAAGAATAATGCAATAATTAAAAGAATACACTTTTCATAACCGACACCCGGTGTAGATCGTACTTCGGAGCAGAGGGTCGTCGCCGGCGCTAGAGTCTCGAGATCGGAGTTTGCCAGAGAAGAGTGCTTGAACGAAAAGCTTAGAGGCGTTGGAAAATTGTGTTTTGAAGCCTTGGGGGTCAAGCCCCTTTTATAGTGCTCCTGGGGGCGTCTGGGACGTCGTGGGTGCTTGACACGTGGATTCTGATCGGAGAAACTTCATCCGTAGCTCGGTCAGAGCTTACCCCTTCGAATCGTCCTTGGAGCTGACTGGGGCGCTCGGGACCTCTCGGGCGCCTAGCTTGACTGGCTGGCTTTGTGGTTGATTTTGCTTCGACTCCTCTTTGGCTTTGACCTTGGGCGCCCGGGACCTCCCCGGCGCCTAGCCCAGCTGTCTGCCCCTCTCCTTTGGGGCGTTCTAAGCTGCAGAAACACACTCCTTCGGTCCCTGCATCCAAGGTTAGTTCCAAAACAACCAAAGCAAGAATATTAGTCCATTTTTACAGCCGTAGCTGTCTTGGTTCTGACTTCGGGTCTCCCAAATGGAACGCTAGGTCGAACCGACACCTAATGTTCCCTCGACAGGGAACGCGTCCTCACCTACTCCTCTCGGGAGAATTTACCTTTTGCCAACCGGCTCCTCCGGTTGGACTTTTACCCGATCCACTTGACCAGGTCTTCGTGCCCAGTCCTCGACCAGGACTTCGTGCCCACCCTCCGAGCAGGTCTTCGGTGCCAAGCCCCTTGCCAGGACTTCGTGCCCAGTCCTCAACCAGGACTTCGTGCCCAACTTCCGAGTAGGTCTTCGGTGCCCAGCCCCTTGACCAGGTCTTCATTGCCCAGCCCTTTGCCAGGACATCTTGCCTAGTGTACCTAGGACTTCTTCCTACACACTTAGTAAACACATAAGATAACAATAACATCTTAACTCTTGAACCCTTTGCCATTATCAAAACCCAGGTTTGACTTAGGTGCGACCTGCACCAACACAATCACACAACACTCGTACCCACACGACTCAACTGAGTCCTCATCCGCAGCCTCGACTATTGCCTTCGCGCCCTCTTCATCTTCGGCTCCCGCCCCTCGGATGCACGCAAGCCTCCAGCTTGCCTCCATGCCATCTTTCATGCATGCCTCGAATGTTAGTGATATGAGAGAAGTGTCCTAAGGCAATCGCCTTATGATTGTAATCATTTATTTTAATAAATGAATATTCACTATTTGAGTATACATGTTTATGTATTTGATTGAGATCTTAAACTCATTTATTGAATGTCCGCAATACAATTCACAGCATGAGAGAATTTGTGATGAATTCACAACTAGTGATTATCTCTACATGTGCAATTGTGAAGTATTGAAATTGTCCCTAGTCAATGAATTGATAAATACAGACACTATCAATTCTGTTGAGACTAGCATGGGTTATTCTCTAATCAGCTGATTCACACTGGCTGGTGACATTGAGATGTCCGGAGATAAACATGAATGCTAGTTAAGGGAACTAGTTCATTGGAGTGACTGGATGTAAAACTTCATATGGTAGTCTACATATATATATGTCAGTGAAGTTCTTACTGCAGCTTAAGTGTGATGTTCCTGACTTGCGGTATTCAAGTTATCTTGGTCATGGAGACTTATACTTTGACATCTTAAGCAAGCATCTCCAAGGAGGTGTGGACCCGGGATGATTGGATATAAGCCGAAGTGCCCGAAGATGTTTGAACAACCTACAAAGGATTCACCATTCCTTGCGAGGAGATGTATACTCGAGGCCTATCGTCGGATTGTTACTCGAAGCCTCTGGCCAGAGCATGACATGTTCAGAGTATGAATCTCATAAATACATGAGAGTAATTAGAATCCGTAGGACGAGAAAACGTTACTTGGGCTAGGTGAGACGTAGTCAGCCTAGTGGGGACTGACACACATAGACCATGTCCTGAACCAAGTGGGTAAGGGAATGGGGCACGATTCATTATAGCTGCTGAAGGGTTTCAGAATTGTTTTTGAGGTCAACCGTTGATCTTTCGATTAATTGGGGATCATGATGTACTACTAGGTGCCACTCATGATCGTTCTATAATTAATTGATTAATTATAGACGGCCAACATAAATTGAAAGCCTATTTAGTCACACGCACTACGAGTAACCCGAGGGATTTAAAATGAGTTGAAAATTAGATTTTCCAATCAAGAGAGATTAAGTTTGTTTGAGCCAAACGATAAGTCGAATCTGAATTTTTCAGAGACGCATCGGAAGCGTAAAATGCCTAAGTCTTTTGAAGACTTAATAGATGAATTAAATAAGTTTAATTCATTGGGGCTTGGCTTGGATGGGCCGGCCAAAGAGAGTCTCCATCCTCTTTGCTTGGCCGACCACAACAAAGGGAGAGAACGAAGTTTTTGGTTCAATTTATAAAATAAACCAAGTGTGGTTTGTTTTATAAAATTATGGATGATATAAATTTTTATATAATAAACCAAGATTTGATTTATTTTTCATGGAAATTAAAATGAGTCATGGATTGGTTTATTTTATAAAATCAATCATGGATTGATTTTCCATGATAAGGAAATTTATTCTATAAGAGTGAAGAGACTTGATTGATTTTTATCATGAATTAAAATATGATTTTAACCATGATATAAAATCAAACTTGGCATGATGGAATAAGTTATTTCATATTTGAGAGGCTTGATGGTTGAGAGACCACTATATAAAGGACCCAAGGCAAGGCTTGGGTGTGTGAATCATAGAGATGAAGGCATAGACTCTCTCCCTCTCTTTCTCTCCTTCTCTTCTCCCCTTCTTGCCGTTCGCCAACCAGCCCCAAGAAGGAGCACCAGCCGACCATCCTTTTGAGGTTAGTCTTCCAACTTCTCTCTTGGTTTTTCTCATCGTGTTCTCGGAGAATCTAGTAGTTCCCGAGAACACAAAACTCGTGGCTTTGCGAAGTCATCCCGAAGATACTCGGCGTGGACGCGAAGAGAGGCGGAGCTTCCAAGGGACGTTTACGGTTGGATCTCATCCCTTCCTTCGAGTTACGCGAGGTAATATGTAAATTAGTTTACGTTTCTACGAAATTTCAAATATATGATCAGGTCTACACAAGATAAAATTGCATGCTTAGATGTGTGGTTAAATGATTTAGATAAATTATTTATGTAAAAACCTTCCACTGCACATAATTAATTTTAAAATTACGAACCCGCATCCATTTCAACATGCACCCGGTCCCAACAGTGGTATCAGAGCTGAGGTTTGTGTTTGACATAATTATATAATTGTTTTGTGGAAAGCTTTATCATGATCTCAATTTTGGAAAATTTTCAATTATGAAAACTTTCCAATTATGGTAAATTTTCGATTTAGAAATTTCAAATTTGGAAATCCTCATGATATTTCGTAAACTTTAGAAATATCTCTATTTATGAAATTTTATGATAACTGTGAAAACTTTCATTTTTTTGAAACTTTCCAATTTTGGAAATTTTCCAATTTTGGAAAAATGTAAGTTTTCTTTGTACCAGAAACTTACAATTATTCTGAAAATCTTTTATTTTTGGAAATTTTCCATTTATGGAAAGCTCGCAATTTTGGGCACTTTCTTTCAAGAAAGTCTAGACAAATTATGGGAATATTAATTGGCATTTAAATTTATAATTAGAAATTAAATTATTTATAAAATTATTTATTTTGGATTGAGCCTCGGGGAGCCATCCAAATTAAGTTATTGATATTAATTTTCCTTAAATAAAATATGTGATCAAATCTTGGAAGTTTTTGAGTTGATTCTCAAACGATAATTTCCTTATTTGATTTATGAGGTGATGCTCTTACATATTATTGTCTCCAAAATTAATTTGGAAAATTATTTCCTATAGAGTATATTTCTTTAAATAAGATTTTCATGAAAATAATATGTAGTTGAATTAAGGGAATCTGTCTCTTAATTTAATAAGATTTGATTTAGAGAAATCAAAGTCTTAAACATATTATTTCCGAAATTGATTATGATAATTCAGGAAATTATTTCCCAAAACAATTCCTTGAATAAAGTATGAAATTAGAATAAGGAAATCCGGTTCCTAATTCAATTAATGAGACTTGATAAATTAAGTCACATACATACTTTATTAAGGAAATCATTAGAACATGACATAATTATATGTCATGAATGTGCATAAAAGAAAAGGATGAGACCCAAAACCCCTTACAAAATATTAAGGCCAACACCTTCCATTAATATGGTTAGAACCGGAGTTTTGTTACTCGTTTGGGTTGATGGACACATCCATGCCCGGCTTGAACCTCAACATGTTCAAACCATGGAATTAGTTTATGATTAATATAGTTGGAGTCAGAGGTCAATCCTTAGTTTTGGTTGTTGGACACATCCAAGCCTGACTAAACGGTTGAATGAGCTCCAACCATATTAAAACTATTTCTTGATTAATGGATCAGTCTTAAGCTTGGAGCATCGATTTGTTGTGCCACAACCAAGGTCGATGTAAAGAGAGGTGCAGTTGGGTGCTATGTATATTGTTGCATACTTGTTAATGAGTTAACAACCCAATGATTTATGCAAACATTCAATTAGTTGATAGCATAATGTGATAGTTACATATGTATAATATGTAATCGGTATAATTACCTAGCTTCATAGCTAAGAATAACTTGATGAACTCTAGCCATGGTTGTTCTTATCTATGGTTGGATATCAACATATTTGGAGATGTTTCTACGATCTCCCGAATTGATAAAAAGGGTTATTCAATTCGAAAAATAAATAGGATTTAATTAATGTATATTGATGCATTCTTTATCATTCTCATCACATAACCTCAATTTGTATTTCTAGGATAATCACCTGATCATGTCTTCTCTGAATTTGCGTTCCATTTTGGACACTAATAAGCTGACTGTGCCCAACTTCATGGGCTGGCTTCGAAACCTGAGGATAGTCCTCAAGACAGAAAAGCTTGCTTATGTCCTTGAAGAACAACTTCCCAACCATCCTCCTGAAGATGCAACTCCTGAACAGTTAGTGGCCTATCAGAAACATGTGGCCGATTCTGAACTTGCGAGTTGCGTCATACTGGCCGCTATGGTACCTGAGCTACAAAAGCAGCATGAGCATATGGATGCTCATACCATCGTCTTCCATCTTCATGAGCTGTTTGACGAGCAGGCGAGATCCGAAAGGTTTGAGGTCTCCAGACTCCTCTTCACCTCTAAGATGCAGGAAGGCACTTCTGTTTCAAAGTTTGTGTTGAAGATGTTGGGGTACATTGAGCGACTACGCACATTCAGATTTGCAATGGATCACGAACTAAGTATTGACTTAATTCTGCATTGTTTGCCCAAGAGTTACTCACAGTTTGTGATGAACTATCGGATGAACAAACTGGAGACTACCATTCCTAAGTTGCATAACCTGCTGAAGACTGTAGAGCCTTCAGTAAAGCAGGATCAGAAGATGGTACTGTTAGTTGGTTCCTCAAAGAAAGGCTCTAAAAGGAAGCCCAAAGAACAAAATAAGGGAAGGAAGAAAAAGGCCAAAAAGATTGAAAAGGCACCAAAAGGCACTTGCCATCACTGCGGCAAGGAGGGCCACTGGCGAAGAAACTGCAACGTTTATCTTGAGTCCTTGAAGAAGAAGGCATCCGATGCCCCATCCTCTTCAGGTATCTTTGTTATTGAATGTCACTCTATTTCCTCGTACACCTGGGTACTTAATAGTGGGTGTAGCTCACATATATGTAATGACATACAGGGGCTAAGGAATAGAAGAAGACTCGTTGAGGGAGAAGCGAATTTACGAGTTGGTAATGGAGCAAAGATTGCTGTTGTTGCCATCGGAACATATTTGCTAAAGCTCCCTACTGGACTTGTCTTAGAATTAGATAATTGTTATTTTGTTTCTTCGTTAATAAAGAACATTGTATCTATTTCATGCTTGAATGAAAAGGGTTATCATTTAACTTTTAGTAACAATTACTGTTACATAACTTTAAATGATGTTCTTTATGGGACCGGAACATTATGGAATGGTATCTACACGTTAGATTTATCCGGTGACGTTTTCAATATCGAAGTTAGCAACAAACATGCTCGAATAGATAATCAAATAGACTCCTATATGTGGCATTGTCGTCTTGGCCATGTAAGCAAGAAACGCATGACCAAATTACACCGATGTGAAATTCTGGAATCATTTGAACCTGGTTCATTTGATACATGCGAATCATGCTTAAAAGGCAAGATGACCAAATTACCCTTTTCCGAAAAAGGTAAACCAGTGGGAGAATTGCTTGGTCTAATACATACTGATGTATGTGGACCAATGTCAACTCTTGCACAAGGAGGCTATAGCTACTTCATTACCTTTATCGATGATCACTCACGATTCGGGTATGTGTTCTTAATGAAACACAAATCTGAAGCTTTTGAGAAATTCAAAGAGTTCAGAAGTGAAGTAGAGAAATAGCTTGGCAAAAGTATTAAGATACTTCGATCCGATCGGGGTGGTGAATACTTAAGTCAAGAGTTTCAAGATTATCTTAGGGACAATGGGATATTGTCTCAATGGACTCCGCCATATACACCACAGCATAATGGTGTATCTGAGAGGCGTAACCGAACCTTGATGGACATGGTTAGATCTATGATGAATCATGCAACTCTTCCAAAATCCTTTTGGGGCTATGCGCTTAAGACAGCTGTTTACTTACTAAACAGAGTCCCGACCAAGGTAGTCTCTACTACTCCATATGAGACGTGGAATAGTAAGAAACCTCATTTATCTCACCTAAAGATATGGGGTTGTCCTGCTTATGTAAAGCGGACTGTATCAGACAAATTGGATGCTAAGTCTGATAAATGTCTATTTATTGGATACCCTAAGGAAACGAAAGGTTACCAATTCTATCATCCCTTGGAACAAAAGGTGTTTGTTTCCAAGGCATGCTGTATTTCTAGAAAAAGAATTTCTTTTACAAGAAAACAGTGGGAGTAGCATTGAACTTGAAGAAGTTCAAGAAACTCCAATAGACATTACAGAGACACCTAGTCTAGACCCACAACCAATAACTCATAATGATGAGCTATCAGTTGGACCTAAAACAACACCACTGCTTCATAGGTCTGATAGGACACGTAATATTCCAGAGAGATACGGATTTCTCATAAGTGAATCGAACGACGTGTTACTCATTAACGATGACGAACCTATCAGTTATGAAGATGTTCTAAAAAATTCAGAAAGGGATAAATGGCTTGAAGCCATGAAGTCGGAAATGGATTCCATGTACGAAAATCAAGTATGGGACTTGGTTAACCTACCTGAAGGGATTAAGCTCATAGGGTGCAAGTGAGTTTTCAAGAAGAAAACCGACATGGAAGGTAATGTTGTTACCTTTAAGGCAAGATTAGTGGCAAAAGGATATCGTCAGAAACAAGGAATTAATTATGACGAAACCTATTCGTCAGTAGCTATGCTTAAATCCATTCGGATGCTCCTGGCCATAGCAGCTCATTATGATTATGAGATATGGCAAATGGATGTGAAAACAGCTTTCCTTAATGGAAACCTGCTTGAGGATGTATACATGATACAACCTGAAGGTTTCACATCGGTTAATAAAACCAATGTATGCATGCTTCGACGATCCATATATGGACTACAGCAAGCATCCAGGAGCTGGAACATCCGTTTTGATGAGACAATCAAAGAGTTTGATTTCTCACAAAATCCTGAAGAACCTTGTGTGTACAAGAAGGTTAGTGGGAGTGCAGTCATATTCCTAGTGTTATATGTCGATGACATATTACTTATAGGAAACGATATATCAGTCTTACTGTTAGTTAAAATTTGATTGTCCAAAACTTTCTCCATGATAGACCAGGGAGAAGCAACCTATATCCTTGGGATTAGAATCTATAGAGATATATCAAAATGGTTGCTAGGTCTTTCGCAGTCTACATATATAGACCGAGTGCTAGAAAGGTTTAGCATGTCGGAATCCAAGAAAGGTTACCTTCCCATCAGGCATGGGATCAACCTTTCGAAGTCTATGTGTCCGCGCACAGATGATGAGAGGATTTGCATGAGTAAGATTCCTTATGCATCCGCGATAGAATCTATCATGTATGCTATGTTATGTACTAGGCCCGATGTATCGTATGCTCTGAGCGTCACAAGCAGATACTAGTTTGATCCAGGAATAGATCATTGGGCGGTTGTCAAGACAATCCTCAAGTACTTAAGAAGCATTAAGGATGTGTTCCTAATATATGGAGAAAGTGATATGGTAATACGTGGGTATACAAATGCCAGTTTCCAAACAAATAAGGATGACTCCAAATCTCAGTCCGGATACGTATTTATTTTGAATGGAGGCGCAATAAGTTGGAAGAGTTCCAAGCAAGATACTGTAGCCGATTCTACCACGGAAGCAGAATATATTGCAGCATCGGAAGCAGTCTGGATCAAGAAGTTTGTCTCAGAACTTGGTGTGGTTCCAACCATTGATGAAGCAATACCGGTTTACTGCGACAACAATGGAGCTATTTCACAAGCGAAGGAACCAAGGTCTCATCAGCGATCCAAACATGTGCTTTGCCGCTATCATCTAATCAGAGAGATTATAAGTAGGAATGATATACAAATTGAGAAAATTCCCACTGAAAGGAATTTAGCGGATCCTTTAACTAAGGCCTTGCCTCAAAGCAAGTTTGAGGGTCATGTTAGAACCTGTGGTATTGGGCACCGTAGCGATTGGCATTAGGCCAAGTGGGAGTTTGTTAGTGATATGAGAGAAGTGTCCTAAGACAATCGCCTTATGATTGTAACCATTTATTTTAATAAATGAATATTCACTATTTGAGTATATATGTTTGTGTATTTGATTGAGATCTTAAACTCATTTACTGAATGTCTGTAATATAATTCATAGCATGAGAGAATTTGTGATGAATTCACAACTAGTGATTATCTATACATGTGCAATTGTGAAGTATTGAAATTGTCCCTAGTCGATGAATTGATAAATATGGACACTATCAATTCTGTTGAGACTAGCATGGGTTATTCTCTAATCAGCTGATTCTCATTGGCTGGTGACATTGAGATGCCCGGAGATAAACATGAATGCTAGTTAGGGGAACTAGTTCATTGGAGTGACTGGCTATAAAACTTCATATGGTAGTCTACATATAGATATGCCAGTGAAGTTCTTACTGCAGCTTAAGTACGATGTTCCTTTGACTTATGGTGTTCAAGTCATCTTGGTTATGGAGACTTATACTTTGACATCTTAAGCAAGCATCTCCAAGGAGGTGTGGACCAGGGAAGATTGGGTATAAGCCGAAGTGCCCGAAGATGTTTGAACAACCTACAAAGGATTCACCACTCCTTGCGAGAAGATGTATACCCGAGGCCTATCGTTGGATTGATACTCGAAGCCTCTGGCCAGAGCATGACATGTTCAGAGTATGAATCTCTTAAATATATGAGAGTAATTAGAATCCGTAGGACAAGAAAACGTTACTTGGGCTAGGTGTGACGTAGTCAGCCTAGTGGGGACTGACACACATAGACCATGTCCTGAACCAAGTGGGTATAAGATGGTGAAGGGAATGGGACACGATTCATTATAGCTGCTGAAGGGTTTCAGAATTGTTTCTGAGGACAACTGTTGATCTTTCGATTAAATCGAAAGCCTATTTAGTCACACGCACTACGAGTAATTCGAGGGATTTAAAACAAGTTGAAAATTGGATTTTCCAATCAAGAGAGATTAAGTTTGGTTGAGCCAAACGATAAGTCGAATCTGAATTTTTTAGAGACGCTTAGGAAGCGTAAAATGTCTAAGTCTTTTGGAGACTTAATAGATGAATTAAATAAGTTTAATTCATTGGGGCTTGGCTTGGATGGGCCGGCCAAAGAGGGCCTCCATCCTCTTTGCTTGGCCGGCCACAACAAAGGGAGAGAATCAAGTTTTTGGTTCAATTTATAAAATAAACCAAGTGTGGTTTGTTTTATAAAATTATGGATGATATAAATTTTTATATAATAAACCAAGGTTTGGTTTATTTTTCATGGAAATTAAAATGAGTCATGGATTGGTTTATTTTATAAAATCAATCATGGATTGATTTTCCATGATAAGGAAATTTATTCCATAAGAGTGAAGAGACTTGATTGATTTTTATCATGAATTAAAATATGATTTTAACCATGATATAAAATCAAACTTGGCATGATGGAATAAGTTATTCCATATTTGAGAGGCTTGATGGTTGAGAGACCACTATATAAAGGACCCAAGGCAAGGCTTGGGTGTGTGAATCATAGAGATGAAGGCATAGACTCTCTCCCTCTCTTTCTCTCCTTCTCTTCTCCCCTTCTTGCCGTTCGCCAACCAGCCCCAAGAAGGAGCACCAGCCGACCATCCTTTTGTGGTTAGTCTTCCGACTTCTCTCTTGGTTTTTCTCATCGTGTTCTCGGAGAATCTAGTAGTTCCCGAGAACACAAAACTCGTGGCTTTGCGAAGTCATCCCGAAGATACTCGGCGTGGACGCGAATAGAGCCGGAGCTTCCAAGGGACGCTTACGGTTGGATCTAGTCCCTTCCTTCGAGTTACGCGAGGTAATATGTAAATTAGTTTACGTTTCCACAAAATTTCAAATATATGATCATGTCTACACAAGATAAAATTGCATGCTTAGATGTGTGGTTAAATGATTTAGAGAAATTATTTATGCTAAACTTTCCGCTGCACGTAATTAATTTTAAAATTACGAACCCGCATCCATGTCAACATGCACCCGGTCCCAACATCGAAGTCCACACCCGTCAGCTCATCGTCCCTGCTCTCCAAGGTTCCTCGGGTTCACACAAGCATCTAGCTTGTCTCCATGCCACCTTTCACCGTACCGAGGCCGTCCAGCCAAGTCCATATGTGTAACCTGTACAACCTGCACACTCAACATACACATATAAGAATATAAGGGTAAACCTAACTTAAACCCTTTGCCCAAACATCAAAAGACTTGATCACTCCGAATCACAGATTGCCTTATCAATCTCCCCCTTTTTGATGTTTGGCATTACGTTTAAGTTAGGAAAACAAGATATTAGTCAATAGCAAAAACCATGCTAAAACAAAGAACTGGACTTATGTTGCCAAGATTCCCTCTTGGACTTACACTGCCAATGCATATGCAATGCATGCATGGATTCTATCCCAAGGCATCCCTGTAATACCTAGTACTTTTCATATATATTAATAGGAATTTTACTGAATTTTTCTAGTATTTTTAGAAATTAAATAGGAGGAGAAAAGGAAGAAATTTTAGGCTGGGATGTTGACTGTTCAGGGTATCAGTCGACTGCTATCTTGGCAGTCGACTGGTGCCGCGGGAGAGAAAGAAAAAGAAAGAGTTAAGTGGTCGTGGAGAGATTTGATCCCGCGACCTCTCCGGTTCACGGCTAAAGCAGAAACCAGCTGGGCTAGGGTATCAAGCACAGAAAAGGGAGGAGAGAAATAATGTTGTAGTGTAGTTAGGCCTTTTCATTAAGAGGTATATTAAGCCGCTTAAGTCGCGTTGGAAAGGGGAGGCTAGGGTTGGTGGTCGGCGCGTGAACAGAGAAGAGAGGCGAGGAGAGGAGGCGGATTCAAGGGTTCTTCTTCTTCACCTTCCCCCTTGAGTAGAGAAGACCTAGGATTGCTTCCTAGGGCTAAAGGTGGAAGCTTTTCACAAGAAGGAGGGGAAAGGATTTCGTAGGGAGTTTTTCTCCCTGTTTTTGTGAGTTTTCTTCAAGACTGATGTAAGTAGATCGCTCACCTGCAATAGGAGTAGTTTCGTTTCGAAATTTCTCATTGTAGAACCCTAGTTTTCGAAAAGTAGAAGCATGGTTAAGAGAATTTTGCTATTCTATGTTTTAGCTATTAAAGTTGCATGTTTTAGCATGTTAGAAATTCAATTTGTTTGTATTGAATGTAAGTAGGCCAAGCATGATGAGTTTTTATACTTTTGAAAAGACCTAAAAGTGAATTTGAGTTAAGGAGCACACAAGATGCTCCATGGAAAGTTAAAGTGAGAAAAGTAAAGGTTTTTAGCATGAAAACATATGCAAAAATAAGTAAAGTGATAAGTTTAAGTATGGTAAGTAAGAAAAGTATTTTACTTTGAGAAAGAGACATGTACCGGGCAAATGTAAGGCCCATAGAAAGTTAGAAAGTAAAGTTCTAATGGGGTGCGGTGGCTAGCTACCTCGCAACTTATTAGAAGAAGCGCACATTGGTACACCGATACCATGGTACAATGTCAAGGCCTAAAGAGAAAGTTGATTATTATTTTCAAGTATACAAGTATATGTGTGAGTGTTTCTTTTATTAGTAAGTGTTTTTAGTTCATGTGTAATTTGATACATTGCAAGCATGATAAAGTATTTCAAGTTGTAAGCATGTTTAGTTGTAAGTATTCTGAGCAAGTAAAGTTTTTAAAGCATCCTTTGAAATGAGCATGTTTAGTATCGATATGTGATTTTTGTGAGTAGGTATTTACTTACTAAGCATTGTGCTTATTAGTTGCATTTTTTCCTTCTATTGCAGATAAAGGAAAAGAAAAGGTGTAAGTTGGGAGGCGACAGGACTTGCATTGGTGCTCAGTGGCGGTGGAACCGTGGAAGAGTGTTTGGGTTGAGTATTAGTAAAGTTAAATGTTTAGAAACATATAGTTTCATGTCTTAGTTGTGTTGAGTATGAATAACCTATTTTAATTCCGCATGAAGTCAAGAGTTGGTACAAACTTTAGCCTAAAGTCATATAGATTTTCATAACTTGTTAAATCTCGCAAAAGTCCTAATTTCAAGTTTATGGATTTGTTTTGATTGGCTAAATTGTTTAGAAAACTAGTATAGAGTATAGAAATGGTGTCATGATTTTGTATGGCTCGAAAGTATGTGTTTGGTGAATGTTTGGAGATGAAATTCAGATTCTGAAATGCAGGTTTTCAGGCGTGCCAGTCGACTGGTACAGGACCAGTCGACTGCCCTATCGAACAGTAGCTTCTGTTCGATGCACCAGTTGACTGCTAAGAGGCCAGTCGACTGGTGCCGCGCCCAGAAACTTGCTGTGGCCGATACCAGTTGACTGGCTATATAGCAGTCGACTGGTACCATTTGAAAGGAAATGGTATAGAGCAGCTGGTTAGTGCTCTAGTGTTACAACTAAGAGGTCTAGGGGTCAATTCCTTGCAAAGCAAATAAAATGAAAGTTGTTTTGTTTTTTTTGAAAAAAAAAGAGAAGGAAGAAAAAAAATTTAGAGCATGTTAAAGGAAGTCAAGTAATAGTAACTTGAAGCTAAGTAAGTAACGAAAGGTGGGTCGTCACAGAGTGGTATCAGAGCAAAGTTCCATCCTTCCGCCACACTGACATCAAGCATCAATCCTGCCGCCTGCCAAGTAAGAAGTTCATATGTTATAGTTTTGCATGCTTTTTATTATTGACTGCTAGTATCAGTAAGTGCATGATGAAGAAGTTCATATGTTATAGTTTTGCATGTTTTTTTATTATTGACTGCTAGTATCAGTATGTGCATGATGAAGAAGTTCATATGTTGTAGTTTTGTATACTTTTCATTATTGACTGCTAGTGTCAGAAAGTGAAAGATGATAAGTAAGTATGTTAGTATTATTATATACGAATATGTGTAGAGAGATAGTGAAGTAAGTTAGTAAGAGATAATGAGCATTTATTTCTTATTTATTTTCTGTACACCATAGAGCAAGAGAGATGGCAAGAGGACGTCCCAGGATTGTCCGCAACGAGGAGCAAGCTCCTAGAGAACAGGAGTCAACTGAGTCAGTACCACCCACAGATCTTCAAGGAGTGGTGGCCCAGCTTCAGAGGCAACTTGCTGAGCAGCAGCAAGTCATTGCTGCCTTGATGGCTAATCAGCAAGCCACCCCTGTTGCCACGCCAGTGGCGCCAGTGGCACAAGTAGTGACACCAGCGGTGACAGAGACTCCCCCAGTACCTCTGACAAGAGAAGTGAGACAGGAAGCATACCTGATCCAGTGGCAGAGACTGAAGCCCGAGAATTTTTCTGGCACAAGTGAACCATGGGATGCTCAGGCATGGTTCAAAACGGTGGAAAGTATAATGGAGTTACTGGACTGGCCCGAGGTGGAGAAGATAAAGTGCACATCCTTCTGCCTTACTGGAGATGCTAGGATGTGGTGGGAAAGAGTGAAAGCTAAGAGGAATGTGAATCAGATGACCTGGGCTGACTTTGAAGCAGAATTTCTGGAAGAGTACTTTCACATGAAAGTGACAAACAAGCACTATGATGAATTTACTGAGTTCCGTCAAGGAGATCTGACTGTAGATGAAGCAGTGAAGAAATTCAATCGACTAGCTCGCTTGTGCCCAGAGCTAGTTAGTACTGAGAAGGAGAGAGTTAGGCTGATGCTCAAGATGCTGAGGCCCCAGATAGCTTTGAACGTGGCCGGCAGTGGTAACAGACCACAAACTTCAGAGGAGTTAGTAAGTAGTGCTTTGATCACTGAGCACTACTTAAACAGTATAAGGGTTACACGTGCGCAACAACAACAGACCTCAGCTCAGAAGTCCCAAGGGAGTACACAGAATCAACAGAA
This sequence comes from Boesenbergia rotunda, assembly GCA_024364735.1. NCBI lineage: Eukaryota > Viridiplantae > Streptophyta > Magnoliopsida > Zingiberales > Zingiberaceae > Boesenbergia > Boesenbergia rotunda. The sequence continues at coordinate 315,716 of JAGFNQ010002085.1, read as the reverse complement.
CTGGAAAGGAAATTCAAGCAAGAGAAAGCAGGGGGACCAGAAGACTTCTGAGGGAAATAAAGGAGGCACCTCAAGCAAGCAGCCTAAGTATCCTCCTTGCCCAAAGTGTGGAAAGACACATCCTGGAGCGTGTCGTCAGGGCATGAGTGGATGCCATATATGTGGAGCAGAGGGACACATGATGAAGGCTTGCCCTAACAAGTCAAGTGTTGGAGCTTGCTATATATGTGGAGTAGTAGGGCACATGGCCAAGGCTTGTCCTAAAGCAAAGCAACCTCCACCACAGTTTCTTCAGTACGGAGGTGGACCTGCTCAGCTGCACCAGATGCAGCCGGTTATGGAGGGACCTTATTACAGCCAGATGAGGATGGAAGCCCCACCAGCCACAACCAATGCCAGGATTTTCTCCATTAGCAAGGAAGATGTGGCAAATGCTCCTACTGTGGTCACAGGTCGAATACTCATCTCATCTCAGTATGCTATTGTGTTATTCGATACTGGGGCAACCCATTCTTTTGTATCTATACTATTCTCTAAAAAGCTAGGGATCCCACCAGAGAGTTTAAATCCGGAGTTTCTAATAACTCTACCATCAGGAGAAGTTATGGCCTCTACTCAGAGGCTAAGGGCAGTACCAATCTGGATTTCCAACCGAGAGCTCTACAGTGACTTGGTAGTCCTTGAGATGAAGGATTACGATGTCATTCTAGGGATGGACTTCTTGAGCAAGTACAATGCTTCTATAGACTGCCGCAAGAGAAAAGTCAAGTTCACACCAGAAGCAGAACCTTCATTTGAGTTTATTGGAGACCCAAGGAGAAAGACAAAGAGGTTCCTATCTACCTTGCAAGCTCAGAGAATGTTAGAGAAGGGGTGCTCTGGTTTTCTAGCTCATATAGTGGATGCAAGTCAAGGAGAAGGATTGAAGAGAGAAGAAGTGAGGGTAGTCTGTGACTATCCTGAAGTGTTTCCTGAAGAGTTACCAGGACTCCCTCCCAATCGGAAAATTGAGTTTGAAATTGAGTTGGCCCCAGGAACCAACCCAATTTCGAAAGCACCTTATCGCATGGCGCCAGCAGAACTGAATGAATTGCAAGAACAATTGCAAGAGCTGCTTGACAAGGGTTTCATCCGCCCTAGTCATTCACCTTGGGGAGCTCCTGTACTGTTTGTCAAGAAGAAAGATGGATCTATGCGAATGTGCATAGATTATCGAGCTTTGAATAAAGTAACCATCAAGAACAGATATCCTTTGCCAAGGATCGATGATTTGTTTGATCAGCTGAAGGGAGCTACAGTGTTCTCCAAGATAGATCTGCGATCAGGTTACCATCAGCTCAGAGTGAAGGAGAGTGATGTGCCAAGGACTGCTTTCAGTACAAGATATGGGCACTATGAGTTTGTGGTTATGCCCTTTGGAGTGACGAACGCCCCTGCGACGTTTATGGATCTAATGAATAGAGTATTCAAGGATTTTCTGGACAAGTTCGTTATTGTCTTCATTGATGATATCCTAGTGTATTCAAAGACTCAGAAAGAACATGAAGAACACCTGAAGATAGTGTTGCAAACCTTACACCAAAAGGAGTTGTACGCCAAATTCTCAAAGTGTGAGTTTTGGCTTGATCAGGTGGCCTTCCTAGGCCACATTATTTCCAAGGAAGGTATTATGGTAGACCCAGCCAAGATTGAAGCAGTTAGTAACTGGAGTCAACCAAAGAATGCTAGTGAGATCAGAAGTTTTCTGGGTTTGGCAGGGTACTACAGAAGGTTTGTGGAGGACTTTTCAAGAATAGCTTCACCACTTACAGCCCTTACCAGAAAGAATAAGAAGTATGAGTGGACTGAAGACTGTGAGCAGAGTTTTCTTGAGTTGAAGAAGAGACTGACAAGCGCTCCTATCCTTACAGTACCCGAAGGTGATAAGAGCTTTGATATATACAGTGATGCATCAAAGCTAGGACTTGGAGCAGTCCTTATGCAAGAAGGTAGAGTCATAGCTTATGCTTCCAGGCAACTCAAGGACTATGAAAAGAATTACCCCACTCATGATCTGGAGTTGGCAGCTGTAGTCTTTGCTCTAAAGATATGGAGGCATTACTTGTATGGAGTGCAGTGTAAGATTTATACAGATCACCAGAGTCTGAAATATTTCTTCACTCAGAAAGACCTCAATATGAGACAGCGAAGGTGGCTCGAGTTAGTGAAGGACTATGACTGTGAGATTCTTTACCACCCTGGTAAGGCAAATAGAGTAGCAGATGCACTGAGTAGAAAGACTTGTGCCACTTTGATGTCCTTATCATCATTGGCACCACCATTACAGAAGGAGATAGTAGAGTATGGAGTGGAGATTATTGATGGGCAGCTAGCCCTATTGACACTAGAGTCAACTTTGCTTGAAGAGATACAGAAAGAGCAAGCTGAGGATTCTGATATCCAAAGGATCACGCAGGAGATGCAAGAAGGAGAGAGTAAGGAGTTTAGAGTATCTGACAGTGGGATACTCTACTATGGTGACCGTTTATGTGTCCCCAATCATGAAGAGCTGAGAAAGAAGATTCTTGAAGAAGCCCATGGAACTCCCTACTCAATGCATCCTGGTTCCACTAAGATGTACCAGGATTTGAAAGGAAGATTTTGGTGGTCAGGGATGAAGAGAGACATAGCTAAGTATGTCAGCACCTGCCTGACATGTCAGAGAGTTAAAGCAGAACACCAGAGACCAGGAGGTGTTCTACAGCCCATTCAGATTCCAGAGTGGAAATGGGAAGACATAGCCATGGATTTCATAGTTGGTTTACCAAAGACAACTAATGGCTATGATGCTATTTGGGTGATAGTAGACAGATTGACCAAGTCTGCCCACTTTTTGGCAATCAGAGTGTCTTACTCAATTGAAAAGTTAGCTCAATTATATGTGCAGGAAGTGATCCGGCTACATGGAGTCCCGAAGACCATTATCTCTGATAGGGATGGTCGTTTCACTTCACACTTTTGGGAGTGCGTACAGACAGCGTTAGGCACCAAACTGAAATTCAGCACAGCTTTCCATCCCCAGACTGATGGACAGACAGAGAGAGTGAATCAGGTTCTAGAAGATATGCTCAGAGCTTGTGCATTGGACTTCAAGGGCAGTTGGTGCAAGTATTTATGTTTAGCTGAGTTTGCCTACAACAACAGTTACCAAGCCACTATTGGTATGACACCCTATGAAGCTCTTTATGGTAGGAAGTGCAGATCTCCCCTCTGTTGGTATGAAGGTAGTGAGAAGAAAGAAATGGGGTCACAGACTGATCTCATAGATGATACCACAGAAGCTATAAGGAGTATCCGCCAGAGGATAGAGACTGCTCAGAGTAGGCAGAAGAGCTACGCCGATGTACGCCGTAGGCCGTTAGAGTTTGAGGTTGGGGATACAGTTTTCCTCAAAGTAGCTCCTATGAAGGGTGTGATAAGATTTGGCAAGAAAGGCAAGCTAAGTCCTCGATACGTAGGACCCTACCCAGTGACGAAAAGAGTTGGCAAAGTAGCTTATGAGTTGGAGCTACCCTCAGAGATGTCAGCAATACACAATGTGTTCCATGTCTCAATGCTAAAGAAGCATATCCCAGATGCCAACCAAGTGATTGAGCCACAGATGATACAAGTGCATGAAGATCTCAGTTATGAAAGTCGACCTATTCAGATAATAGATCGAGCAGTTAAGAAGCTGAGGAATAAAGTGGTACCATTAGTGAAAGTGTTATGGCTGAATCAGAAGCATGAAGAGGCAACTTGGGAAGCAGAAGATAGCATGAGGCAAAAGTATCCGGAGCTGTTCTAAGTTCGAGGACGAACGTTTTATAAGGTGAGGGGGATTGTAATACCCAGTACTTTTCATATATATTAATAGGAATTTTACTGAATTTTTCTAGTATTTTTAGAAATTAAATAGGAGGAGAAAAGGAAGAAATTTTAGGCTGGGAAGTTGACTGTTCAGGGTATCAGTCGACTGCTATCTTGGCAGTCGACTGGTGCCGCGGGAGAGAAAGAAAAAGAAAGAGTTAAGTGGTCGTGGAGAGATTTGATCCCGCGACCTCTCCGGTTCACGGCTAAAGCAGAAACCAGCTGGGCTAGGGTATCAAGCACAGAAAAGGGAGGAGAGAAATAATGTTGTAGTGTAGTTAGGCCTTTTCATTAAGAGGTATATTAAGCCGCTTAAGTCGCGTTGGAAAGGGGAGGCTAGGGTTGGTGGTCGGCGCGTGAACAGAGAAGAGAGGCGAGGAGAGGAGGCGGATTCAAGGGTTCTTCTTCTTCACCTTCCCCCTTGAGTAGAGAAGACCTAGGATTGCTTCCTAGGGCTAAAGGTGGAAGCTTTTCACAAGAAGGAGGGGAAAGGATTTCGTAGGGAGTTTTTCTCCCTGTTTTTGTGAGTTTTCTTCAAGACTGATGTAAGTAGATCGCTCACCTGCAATAGGAGTAGTTCGTTTCGAAATTTCTCATTGTAGAACCCTAGTTTTCGAAAAGTAGAAGCATGGTTAAGAGAATTTTGCTATTCTATGTTTTAGCTATTAAAGTTGCATGTTTTAGCATGTTAGAAATTCAATTTGTTTGTATTGAATGTAAGTAGGCCAAGCATGATGAGTTTTTATACTTTTGAAAAGACCTAAAAGTGAATTTGAGTTAAGGAGCACACAAGATGCTCCATGGAAAGTTAAAGTGAGAAAAGTAAAGGTTTTTAGCATGAAAACATATGCAAAAATAAGTAAAGTGATAAGTTTAAGTATGGTAAGTAAGAAAAGTATTTTACTTTGAGAAAGAGACATGTACCGGGCAAATGTAAGGCCCATAGAAAGTTAGAAAGTAAAGTTCTAATGGGGTGCGGTGGCTAGCTACCTCGCAACTTATTAGAAGAAGCGCGCATTGGTACACCGATACCATGGTACAATGTCAAGGCCTAAAGAGAAAGTTGATTATTATTTTCAAGTATACAAGTATATGTGTGAGTGTTTCTTTTATTAGTAAGTGTTTTTAGTTCATGTGTAATTTGATACATTGCAAGCATGATAAAGTATTTCAAGTTGTAAGCATGTTTAGTTGTAAGTATTCTGAGCAAGTAAAGTTTTTAAAGCATCCTTTGAAATGAGCATGTTTAGTATCGATATGTGATTTTTGTCAGTAGGGATTTACTTACTAAGCATTATGCTTATTAGTTGCATTTTTCCTTCTATTGCAGATAAAGGAAAAGAAAAGGTGTAAGTTGGGAGGCGACAGGACTTGCATTGGTGCTCAGTGGCGGTGGAACCGTGGAAGAGTGTTTGGGTTGAGTATTAGTAAAGTTAAATGTTTAGAAACATATAGTTTCATGTCTTAGTTGTGTTGAGTATGAATAACCTATTTTAATTCCGCATGAAGTCAAGAGTTGGTACAAACTTTAGCCTAAAGTCATATAGATTTTCATAACTTGTTAAATCTCGCAAAAGTCCTAATTTCAAGTTTATGGATTCGTTTTGATTGGCTAAATTGTTTAGAAAACTAGTATAGAGTATAGAAATGGTGTCATGATTTTGTATGGCTCGAAAGTATGTGTTTGGTGAATGTTTGGAGATGAAATTCAGATTCTGAAATGCAGGTTTTCAGGCATGCCAGTCGACTGGTACAGGACCAGTCGACTGCCCTATCGAACAGTAGCTTCTGTTCGATGCACCAGTTGACTGCCAAGAGGCCAGTCGAGTGGTGCCGCGCCCAGAAACTTGCTGTGGCCGATACCAGTTGACTGGCTATATAGCAGTCGACTGGTACCATTTGAAAGGAAATGGTATAGAGCAGCTGGTTAGTGCTCTAGTGTTACAACTAAGAGGTCTAGGGGTTAATTCCTTGCAAAGCAAATAAAATGAAAGTTGTTTTGTTTTTTTTGAAAAAAAAAGAGAAGGAAGAAAAAAAATTTAGAGCATGTTAAAGGAAGTCAAGTAGTAATAACTTGAAGCTAAGTAAGTAACGAAAGGTGGGTCGTCACAATCCCACACCTAACCCTCCAAGTTAGGATTTTCTACACCTAACTCACAAAGTTAGGAATTTTCACCAAAATGGACTTTTTAAAGCTTCTCCCATGCTCCCCCTACATTGTGTAGGACTGGTGCCTTCGATAGAGGGGGGGGTGAATATCGATTGCGAAAAACCTTTCGGAAATCTTTCGAATCTTCGTTCTAGATTCAGAGTTAGTAGCAGCGGAAAACAAACAAAACGAAGAAAACAATAATACAAGGACACGCGGGATTTATTTACTTGGTTCCCGACCCCCCTGGGTCAGTACGTCCAAGGCCTATGTACTCGGCGTGAGTCCACTAATGGTCTCCTTCCGGAATTTCCGAAGGCGGAGAAAACCCGTCTTACAGTTTACAATCACAAACAATAATATAATAGTTAAGTGCAGAATAAATAAAAGCGAACCGAACAAAAAACTTGAAACTCGGCCGATCTGGACCTCCGAAGTGCCGCGCACTTCCTCCTGGAGCCTCCCGGTCGTAGAGCCTTGTTTCTAGCGCGTTGTCGTCGATCGGAATGATCAAAATCGCTCTTGGAAGTTGTGTCTGAAGCTGAGGGGTCGAAGCCCCTTATATAGGCCTCCTGGGGGCGCCCCGGTCGCTGGGGGCGCCCCGCAAGACTCAGTCAACTCTTATCCTTGCACCTACCTCGTCGCTGGTGATAAGATGGTTGACCAGGGCGCCCCGGATTCTCCGGGCGCCCCCGTGGAGGCTTATCCTGTGTTCTGGCTTCGAAACAGCAAAACAGCTACTAATTAGGGCGCCCCGGACGCTCCGGGCGCCCCGGTTGACACCTGTTCTGCATATACCACGAAACCTGCCTTTTTAATACTACCTGGGGGCGCCCCCCTTGTTGGGGGCGCCCTGGTTGCATGGGGGCGCCCCCAACACTGGGGGCGCTCCCAAGACTGGGGCTGCACCCTGCGCTTTGGTTCTTATTACCTGCAAAAAAACACAAAGCATATATGCATATAATATTAAGCTTAAGGACTTGGTTCGGACTTCGGATTTGCACGAAACCCTAGGTCGAACCGGCACGAGTTCTTATCCCTGAGAACTCACCCTTCACCTACTCCTTTCAGGAGACGGTTGCCACCCGGTCCTTCGGGTGGACTTTTGCTTAGCTTCCGATACTTCGGATCTCGAGACGCCCGAACCCCGACCCGTCTCTACTCCTGTCCTTAGTCATCGCTCAGCTAAGTTGCTCAGTCCCTTGGACCAAGACTTCATTACCTAGCAATCCTTCGCCAGGTGCCTAGCAGTCCTTCGCCAGGTCTTCTATGCCTAGCAGCCCTTCGCTAGGTGCCTAGCATCCCTTCGCTAGGTCTTCTATGCCTAGTAGTCCTTCACTAGGTGCCTAGCAGCCCTTCGCTAGGTCTTCTATGCCTAGTAGTCCTTCACTAGGTGCCTAGCAGCCCTTCGCTTGGTCTTAGGGTTACGATACCTAGCAGCCCTTCGCTAGGTACCTAACATCCCTTCGTTAGGTCTTAAGGTTACAATACCTAGCAGCCTTTCGCTAGGTGCCTAGCAGCCCTTCGCTAGGTCTTGGGGGTTCGATACCTAGTTTAACTAGGACTTTTCTTCAGCTTTGGTTACTTCACTTTTGCTCCCCTTTGTCTATTCATTGTATCACTGACTTAAGTATATTGTCAAACATTAAAACACTTAAAGAGGAATATCATTGATGCAACTTGCACCAACACATTGAACTTACAAATGCATTTTAAAAACCTCTCCAAGGTTCCCCTTATGCCAAGAATAGAGCAACCATGCTCCCCCTTAATCTCAGCTCCCCCTAAACCTAGGGTTTCTTGCAAAGGAGTGTTTGGTTTCCCAACTTAAACCCAACACTTCTCCCCCTTTGCCTAACATCAAAAAGACCCCAATAATATCCTAATTATTGGTTCTTTTAATCCCCAATGATCCTAAACAACGTGTACTAGACCCCCATACACTTGTTTCTCATCATTTGGACACATATCAGCTGCTGGATACCCACACCAGCCCTGACCAGTCGACTGATACTTTAAAATATCAGTTTTTCTGGTCAATTTCAGAATTGTGCCAGAAATTCTACAAATCTCCCAAAATTTCCAAATTTTATGGAGAACTTTGTGGTACCCATACCTACTTGGAAAAAATACATCCAACCATGTATCTATCATCATTCCCATGTTTGACACAAAACCCAAAAATTTCTTATGAAAATTAAGGCAAACATGGAGGCACCCTCCCCCTTAACCTATGCCTTCTCCCAATTTTCAATTTACTAAGGTCAAGTTCTTCCCAACTTGACACCATAACACCAAGGTTATGTTTCACCCAACTTAACACCAAGTTCTTGTTGGATCGGAGAAAATGATAGAGGGGGGGGGGGTGAATATCGTTATAAAATTTTTCGGAGTAGAAGAGTAAATGGGTAGCGAAAAATCACAGAATACACGCGAACACCAATCAAATTTACTTGGTTTGGAGTCGAGTTCGGCTCCTACTCCAAGGCTCACGGTCCTTAACCATTTACTTTGGGTAATTCTATATTCGATAAAGTTTTTACAAGATGATAGTACAGAAATAGAATTGAAAATTTAAATCACAACACTTTCATAAATTGAAATTTTATCGACACCCGAGGTAGATCGAATTCCGAAGCAGAGGGTCATCGTCGGTGCTGGAATCTCGAAATCAAACTTTGCCGGGGCGCAGCGCTTGAGCAAAAGTGTCTGGAGAGTTGAGAGCATTGGATGTCGAAGCCTTGGGGGTGAACCCCCTTTTATAGCACCCATACGGGCGCCTGAGTCGATGGGGGCACCTAACATGTGGCCTTCCCTGAGCGAACCCTTATCCACAGGCTCGGGCACCATTTATCCATCTCCTCTTGGGCGCCTGAGCTGATAGGGGCGCCCGTGACCTCACGGGCGCCTGATCTGCCTTGGTCCAGAGGCTTCGTTGCTGTGGTTGGTGTTTTCCCTTCACACTGGGGCGCCCATATCTTTACGGGCGCCCGAGTCCTTCCAGGCGCCTAGCCCCAGTGTGGCACCACACTTGTAGAAGACCAATCCTTCGATCCTGCAACAAAGGTTAGTACCAAAACACAACAAGCAAATGTGTGAGCCATTAGTTACAGCCGTAGCTGTCTTGGTTCTGACTTTGGGTCACCCAAATGGAACCCTAGGTCGAACTGACGCCTACTGTTCCCTCGACAAGGAACCCGTCCTCACCTACTCCTCTCAGGAGAGTTTACCTTTTGCCAACCGGCTCCTCCAGTTGTACTTTTGCACAATCCACTTGACCAGGTCTTCGTACCCAACTTCCGGTTAGGTCTTCGGAGCCTAGCCTGTTGCCAGGACTTCTTGCCCAGTCTTTGTTAGTGATATGAGAAAAGTGTCCTAAGGCAATCGCCTTATGATTGCAATCATTTATTTTAATAAATGAATATTCACTATTTGAGTATACATGTTTATGTATTTGATTGAGATCTTAAACTCATTTATTGAATATTCGCAATATAATTCACAGCATGAGAGAATTTGTGATGAATTCATAACTAGTGATTATCTCTACATGTGCAATTGTGAAGTATTGAAATTGTCCCTAGTCGATGAATTGATAAATACAGACACTATCAATTCTGTTGAGACTAGCATGGGTTATTCTCTAATCAGCTGATTCTCACAGGCTGGTGACATTGGGATGTCCGGAGATAAACATGAATGCTAGTTAAGGGAACTAGTTCATTGGAGTGACTAGCTGTAAAACTTCATATGGTAGTCTACATATAGATATGTCAATGAAGTTCTTACTGCAGCTTAAGTGCGATGTTCCTTTGACTTGCGGTGTTCAAGTCATCTTGGTCATGGAGACTTATACTTTGACATCTTAAGCAAGCATCTCCAAGGAGGTGTGGACCCAGGATGATTGGGTATAAGCCGAAGTGCATGAAGATGTTTAAACAACCTTCAAAGGATTCACCACTCCTTGCGAGGAGATGTATACCCAAGGCCTATTGTCGTATTGTTGTTCAAAGCCTCTGGCCAGAGCATGACATGTTCAGAGTATGAATCTCTTAAATATATAAGAGTAATTAGAATCCGTAGGACGAGAAAACGTTACTTGGGCTAGGTGTGACGTAGTCAGCCTAGTGGGGACTGACACACATAGAACATATCCTGAACCAAGTGGGTATAAGATGGTGAAGGGAATGGAGCATGATTCATTATAACTGCTGAAGGATTTCAGAATTGTTTCTGAGGTCAACCGTTGATCTTTCGATTAATTGAGGATCATGATGTACTACTAGGTGCCACTCATGATCGTTCTATAATTGATTAATTATAGACGGCCAACATAAATCGAAAGCCTATTTAGTCACACACACTACGAGTAATCTGAGGGATTTAAAACGAGTTGAAAATTAGATTTTCCAATCAAGAGAGATTAGGTTTGGTTGGGCCAAACGATAAGTCGAATCTGAATTTTTCAGAGACGCATCGGAAGCGTAAAATGGATAAGTCTTTTGAAGACTTAATCTCTTTCCTCTTTGCTTGGCCGGCCACAACAAAGGGAGAGAACCAAGTTTTTGGTTCAATTTATAAAATAAACAAAGTGTGGTTTGTTTTATAAAATTATGAATGATATAAAATTTTTACATAATAAACCAAGGTTTGGTTTATTTTTCATGGAAATTAAAATGAACCATGGATTAGTTTATTTTATTTTATAAAATTAATTATGGATTGATTTACCATGATAAGAAAATTTATTCCATAAGAAAAAAGAGACTTGGTTGATTTTTATCATGAATTAAAAAATGATAAAACTTGGAATGATGGAATAAGTCATAGAAAATTTATTCCATAAGAAAAAGGAGACTTGGCGGTTAAGAGGCCACTATATAAAGGACCCAAGGCAAGGCTTGGAAAATCAATCGAAGTATTCTTGCCTAGGCTCTCTCCCTCTCCTCCCTTCTTCCTCTTGGCCGGCCACAAGGTTCTTCTCCCTTCTTCTTGCTGTGAGCACAAGGAGAAGCACCGAGGCGACGATGTTCTTCCGTTGGGACGATCTTCCTCTACAGCCATCATCACCTTGGGATTGGGCGCAAGTCATCTTCCTCCTTCTCGCCGGAATTGCGATTCCGGCTAACCTTGGTAGTGAGTTTTTCCGATGTGATTACTTCTCTCTTGGTTTTTCTTGTCGCATTCTCGGAGAATCTATTAGTTCTCGAGAACACGAAACTCGTGGCTTTGCGAAGTCATCCCGAAGATACTCGGCGTGGACGCGAATAGAGGCGGAGCTTCTGAGGGACGCTTACGGTTGGATCTCGTCCCTTCCTTCGAGTTACGCGAGGTAATAAGTAAATTAGTTTACGTTTCTGCAAAATTTTAAATATATGATCATGTCTACACTAGATAAAGTTGCATGCTTAGATGTGTGATTAAATAATTTGAGAAATTATTTATGCTAAACCTTCCGCTGCACGTAATTAATTTTAAAATTACGAACCCGCATCCATGTCAACATGCACCCGGTCCCAACAGTCATGGACCAGGACTTCATTGCCAACTTACGGTCAGGTCATCTTGCCCAGTCCTCGACTAAGACTTCTTTGCCCAGCCCTATGCCAGGACTTCTTGCCTAGATTAACTAGGATTTTCCTGCACACTTGAGTAACTTTATTAGATCACAATAACACCTTAACATCTGAACCCTTTGCCATTATCAAAACCCAGATTTGATTTAGGTGCTGCCTGCACCAACCATCTCTCCCTTTTTGATTTATGGCAACACGGTTCAAAAAGTTAAGTTAAAGAAACAAGCAATGTAAAAGATATGTAATTTCCTCCCCCTGAGTTTTTTAAAAATAAGTGGGGTTTTTGAAAACACTTCTAAGTCCTTGATTATCCTTAAAAATTATTTTCCAAAAAGATTTTTTTTCAGGTTTTCAACACTTAGAAAATTTTCAAAAAGATTTTCAAGTTAGAGAAAAATTTTTTTCAAAAAAACTTTAAGTTGAACAAATTTTGGGTTAAGTACTTAGAAAATTTTTAAAATGAATTTTGAGTTAAGCACTTAAATAATTTTTCAAAATAAATTTGAGTTAAGCACTTAGGATATTTTTCAAAAATAATTTTGAGTTAAGTACTTAGGAAAATTTTTAAAAATAAATTTGAGTTAAGCACTTAGAAAAGATTTCAAAAAAATTTGAGTTGCTTCTGATTTGAAAACAAGTATTTTCATTTCTTTACTATTTGAAAAAGGAGATAAAAGATTTTGAAAAAAAATTAAAAAAACTTGTTTTGAAAAAAATAAAAAAAACTTCTTTTCTCTCCTTTCCTTTCTCTCCCCCATTGCTATATATCAAAAAAAAAATTATTATAGCAAAAAAAAGAGTAAGGAATGTAAAGTTCTGTATTGAACCAATTCTAAGCATAAACTGGACCAAATCAATTTAGATTTTGTCTTTCGGGTCTTGTCTAACCCAGTTTGCTACTTACTAACTGTCATAAACAGTAGCTTTTGCTAGGGTTAATCAAGTTAAGTGATCTGATCATGTTAGATTTTTTAGGCTTGACACTTAACCTAATTACTGTTCAATTGGTATTTATTGCCCCAATTACTGCAGATGCACTGACTTATAACATCTTGAATCAAGGCATAGACCTAAGCATCTCAACCCAGTCTAGGTTGCCAATCAAAAGTACCCTACGGTGCTTGTGAGATGTTGGCTTCTAGATCTATAGGTGCATGCGGTTCTAGGGTTAGGGCCTAAGCTAAGTCCATTTGCGAAAAAGCCTTAGTTTTGAAGGGGTTAAGTTTTTTAAAAAAAAACTAAGTCAAAAAATCATTTTAATTTTCAAGACTAAAAAAACATTAATTAAATAACAGATAAGAAATAAAACAGTTTTTAAAAAAACACATGTAGAGTAGTCCTATCCTACTAAGCATAACCCTAACTGCCTTCTTAGTGAGCTAAACTTAGCATTAGGTAAGGGTTTGGTGAAGATATCAGCTAAGTTTGATTTTGAGTCTACATGCTTAAGGACTATTTCACCCCTGGCTACATGATCCCTTACGAAGTGATGTTTAACCTCTATATGTTTTGTTCTAGAGTGTTGGATTGGATTCTTAGTTAGATTGATTGAACTTAAGTTATCAATGTAGACTTGGGTTTGAGTGTAATCATGCTGGAAGTCCTTAAGGGTGTGCATCATCCATAAGAGTTGTGTTACACACTCTCCTAAAGCAACATATTCTGCTTCGGTTGTAGATATAGCTACGCAGTGTTGCTTTCTACTGCACCAACTGACTAAACTATTTCCTAAAAGTTGGCAGCTTTTACTTGTACTCTTTCTATCTAGTTTGCATCTAGCATAGTCAGAATCAGAGTATCCTGACAAGTCAAAGGTTGAGGTCCTAGGATACCAAATCCCTACATTTAGGGTGCCCTTAATGTATCTAAGTATTCTTTTTAGGGTTGCTAAGTGCGTTTCCTTAGCACAGGTTTGGTATCTAGCACACTTTCCTACAGAGAATAGGATATCAGGTCTTCTAGCTGTAAGGTAAAGTAGACTTCCAATCATACTTCGATATAGCTTAAGGTCTACAGGTATACCATCAGGGTCATTATCAATTTTTACATTTGTGGACATAGGAGCACTTATGCTTTTGGAGTTATACATTTTAAATTTCTTTATTAGCTCCTTAGCATATTTGGATTGGTGAACATAATTTCCATCCCTAGTTTGCTTAATTTGTAGTCATAAAAAGAAGTTGAGCTCACCAACTAAGCTCATTTCGAATTCGTTTTCCATTATTTTTACAAATTCTTTTAAGAAGTTTGAGTTGGTGGATCCGAAAATTATATCGTCAACATAGATTTGGGCAATGAAAATGTCTTTTTCTAAGGTTTTGACAAATAGAGTTGAGTCAATTTGTCCTTGGTTAAATTCCTTAGAAATAAGGTAAGTTGATAGGCGTTCATACCATGCTCTAGGTGCTTGTTTTAGTCCATAAAGTGCTTTATTAAGTTTGAAAATGTAGTCAGGTTTTTCTAGGTCCTCAAAGCCTGGGGGTTACCCTACATAGACTTCTTCTTTGATGAACCCATTTAGAAAGGCTGACTTAACATCCATTTGGTAAAGTTTGAATCCTCTATGGGTAGCAAAGGCTAACATCATTCTAATGGACTCATGTCTAGCTACTGGAGCATAGGTTTCGTCATAGTCTAACCCTTCGACTTGACTGAATCCTTTAGCGACTAAGTAGATTTTGTTTCTAACTATTTTCCCTTGGTCATTTTGTTTGTTCCTAAATACCCACTTTGTATCTATAATAGATTTGCCCTCAGGTTTAGGTACTAGTTCCTAGACTTGGTTTCTCTCAAATTGGGCTAGTTCCTCTTGCATTGCTATGATCCAATCGGGATCAGGTAGGGCTTCCTCTATAGTCTTAGGTTCAATTTTCGAAATTAGTGCGATCTGACTAAGATTTCTATAAGAAGACCTAGTTCTGACTCCTAAGGTTGGATCACCCATAATTTGATCAGACGGGTGTCTGAGTCTGGGTTTCTTGGTTCTTCTAGAACTTGGTAATGACCAGGCCTCTCGGCCCCTTGGGCGGCCAAATCTCTCATTTGACGGCCCCTCTAGGCGACCCTCGGCCCCTTGGGCGGCCAAATCTCATTTGGCGGCCCCTTTGGCGACCCTTGGCCGTGCCGTTACTCACTAGGACTTCCCACCCCTGGCCAGTGGATTTTTGCCTTTCTCAGGATTCGAACTCTAGACCTCCAGGATAAGTACTAGAGTTCATGAATCCTGATACCAATTGAGCTATAGCTCACTTGGTACCAGGATTCAGGAACTATTGTACTTGTCCTGGAGGTCAAGGGTTCGAATCCTGGGGAAGACAAAAACCCACTGCCAGGGGTGGGAAGACCATAGGGTCGCCGGCCTAGAGGGTTGCCTGCGGGGACCATAGAGGCGGGGCCGCTACATAAAAAAGGCGCCTTTTATTGTAACGACCCGGCCCCTCGGTCCCTTGGGCGGCCCAACTGGCGGCCCACTTGGCAGCCCAACTGGCGGTCCCTTGGGCGGCCCAACTGGCGGCCCACTAGGCGACCCCTTATGTCGTCAACCGACGACTATTGGCCGTGCCGTTACTCACAAGTACTTCCCACCCCTGGCCAGTGGATTTTGCCTTTCTCAGGATTCGAACTCTAGACCTCCAGGATAAGTACTAGAGTTCATGAATCCTGATACCAATTGAGCTATATAGCTCAATTGGTATCAGGATTCATGAACTCTAGTACTTATCCTGGAGGTCTAGAGTTCGAATCCTGAGAAAGGCAAAAATCCACTGGCCAGGGGTGGGAAGTACTTGTGAGTAACGGCATGGCCAATAGTCGTCGGTTGACGACATAAGGGGTCGCCTAGTGGGGCGCCAGTTGGGCCGCCCAAGGGACCGCCAATTGGGCTGCCAAGTGGGCCGCCAGTTGGGCCGCCCAAGGGGCCGAGGGGCCGTGTCGTTACAATAAAAGGCGCCTTTTTATTGTAACGACCCGACCCCTTGGCCCCTTGGGCGGCCCAACTGGCGACCCACTTGGCGGCCCAACTGGCGGTCCCTTGGGCGGCCCAACTGGCGCCCCACTTGGCGACCCCTTATGTCGTCAACCGACGATCATTGGCCGTGCCGTTACTCACAAGTACTTTCCACCCCTGGCCAGTGGATTTTTGCCTTCCTCAGGATTCGAACTCTAGACCTCCAGGATAAGTACTAGAGTTTATGAATCCTGATACCAATTGAGCTACAGCTCAATTGGTACCAGGATTCAGAAACTTTAGTACTTAGCCTGGAGGTCTAGAGTTCGAATCCTGGGAAAGGCAAAAACCCACTGCCAGGGGTGGGAAGACCGTAGGGTCTCGGGACTAGAGGGTTGCCTGCGGGGACCATAGAGGCCGAGATCGCTACAATAAAAAGGCGCCTTTTTATTGTAACGACCCAGCCCCTCGACCCCTTGGGCGGCCCAACTGGCGGCCGACTTGGCGGCCCTCGGCCCCTTGGGCGGCCAAATCCTATTTGGCGGCCCCTTTGGCGACCTCTTGGGCGGTCGTTACTCACAAGTACTTCCCACCCCTGACCAGTGGATTTTTGCCTTCCTCAGGATTCGAACTCTAGACCTCCAGGATAAGTACTAGAGTTTATGAATCCTGATACCAATTGAGCTACAGCTCAATTTGTATCAGGATTAATAAACTCTAGTACTTATCCTGGAGGTCTAGAGTTCGAATCCTGAGGAAGGCAAAAATCCACTGGCCAGGGGTGGGAAGTACTTGTGAGTAACGACCGCCCAAGAGGTCGCCAAAGGGGCCGCCAAATAGGATTTGGCCGCCCAAGGGGCCAAGGGCCGCCAAGTGGGCCACCAGTTGGGCCGCCCAAGGGGTCGAGGGGTCGGGTCGTTACAATAAAAAGGCGCCTTTTTATTTTAACGACACGGTCCCTCAACCCATTGGTGACCAAATCAACATTTGGTGGCCCAACAACTTGGCCCGTAGGCCCAACAACCTGGCGGCCAAATCAACATTTGGCGGCCCAACTATGTCGTCGACCAACAATCGATGTCGACGACTAACAACCGTGTCGTTACTCACTAGGACTTCCCACACCTGGCCAGTGGATTTTTGCCTTTCTCAGGATTCGAACTCTAGACCTCCAGGATAAGTACTAGAGTTTATGAATCCAGATACCAATTGAGCTATAGCTTAATTGGTATCAGGATTCATAAACTCTAGTACTTATCCTGGAGGTCTAGAGTTCGAATCCTGAGGAAGGCAAAAATCCATTGGCCAGGGGTGGGAAGTACTTGTGAGTAACGGCACGGCCAATGGTCGTCGGTTGACGACATAAGGGGTCGCCAAATGGGCCGCCAGTTGGGCTGCCCATGGGACCGCCAGTTGGGCCGCCAAGTGGGCCGCCCAAGGGGCCGAGGGGCCGGGTCATTACAATAAAAGGCGCCTTTTATTGTAACGACCCGGCCCTTGGCCCCTTGGCCCTTGGGCGGCCCAACTGGCGGCCCACTTGGCGGCCCAACTGGCGGTCCCTTGGGAGGCCCAACTGGCGGCCCATTTGGCGACCCCTTATATCGTCAACCGACGACCATTGGCCGTGCCGTTACTCACAAGTACTTTCCACCCCTGGCCAGTTGATTTTTGCCTTCCTCAGGATTCGAACTCTAGACCTCCAGGATAAGTACTAGAGTTTATGAATCCTGATACCAATTGAGCTGTAGCTCAATTGGTATCAGGATTCATAAACTCTAGTACTTATCCTGGAGGTCTAGAGTTCGAATCCTGAGGAAGGCAAAAATCCACTGGCCAGGGGTGGAAAGTACTTGTGAGTAACGGCACGGCCAATGGTCGTCGGTTGACGACATAAGGGGTCGCCAAGTGGGCCGCCAGTTGGGCCGCCCAAGGGGCCAAGGGGCCGGGTCGTTACACAACCTCCGGTCTGACTAGACGGTTTGATTCAGTATTTTGTTCAATTATTTGGGTTGGTTCGATTGTTGGTTCAGTTGATGCAGTAGTTGGTTCAAGAGTCAGTTTATCTAGAGGTTCAACTAGTGGTTCAACTGATGGTTTAATAAGTGGCTCGTTTTCCTCTTGATCAAGATTTGATGGGTTCAGGTTGTTAGATTTTGGATTAGTTTCTTCGTCAAAGATTAAATTCGTTGTTTCTTCAATTTTATTAGTTTGTTTATTGTAGACCCTATATGCCCTACTTGTTGTTGAATATCCTAAGAATATTCCTGGAGTTGTCTTAGACTGAAATTTACCTAGGTAGTCCTTGGTGTTAAGAATATGTACTTTGCATCCGAAGACCCTTAGGTAATGTAAGTTTGACAGTCTATGGTAATATAGCTCATATGGAGTTTTATTATGTCTGTTGTTAATTAGGACCCTATTTTGGATATAGCAAGTCGTACTTATTGCTTCTGGCCAAAATTGGTTAGCTAGGTTGAATTCATTGAGCATGGTCCTAGCGACTTCTTGTAGGGTTGTATTTTTCCTTTCTACTATCCCATTTTACTGGGGGGTTCTAGGACACGAAAATTCATGAATATACCCGTTTATTCTACAAATTTCGTCAAACCTTTGATTCTCAAACTCTCCCTCGTGATTACTCCTAAGTCTTTTGATTTTGGTGTCATTTCGATTTTCAATCATCTTACATAAGTCAATAAATAGGTTTAGGGTTTCATCCTTAGTTTTTAGGAACCTAACCCATGTAAACCTAGAGTAATCATCGATAATGACTAAGCAGTACCGGTTTCCGCTTAGTGACTTGGCTCCATGTGAATCAAATGGGTCAAGGTGCAGGGGCTCAAGTGTGGTTTGAGTTAGGTCTGATTGAATTGACTTGTGATTAGACTTGGTTTATTTACCTTGGTTGTATGAATTACATATTGTGTTTTCATAGTTCCTAATTTTTGGTACTCCTTTAATTAGACCAAGTTGGGTGATTTTTGAAATTAGTCTGACATTAGTGTGATTTAATCTCCTATGCCAGAGGTTGGATTCTTCTAACTGAGTTAAGAGGCATTTAGGTACTAAAGGTAAATTGATAGTATAAACATTATTTTTCCTTGTGCCCTTAAGCATGACTTCTGAGTCTTGAAGATTTCTAATTAGGCAGTTAGAGTTGGTAAAGGTAACTACATAGCCAGTATCACATAATTGTCTTATACTAAGCAAATTAAATTTAAAGTTCTCAACCAAGAGCACCTTTTTAATTACAAAATCGGATTTGAGTTCAATGTTACTTGACCCAATGACTTTGAGTGTAGCATTATTGCCAAATGCTATTGAGCCTAGGTTTATGAACTTGAGTTTGGTAAATTTTAATTTGTCTCCAGTCATGTGTCTAGAGCATCCGCTATCCAACATCCATTGGTCCAAATCTTTATGTTCCTACACATAAAGTATTTATTGATTTGGATCCAATTAGAATTTAAGGAAAGCTTAAATTGATTTTCACAACCTAATCTGTCTCACCCAATCTAGAGTTATCAATCACGTTAACCTTATGGGTTTTGTGAGACATGTTTTAACAGAAATAAAGATTTTAATTTGAAATCATGGTTAAATTTTGAAAGGTTAAATTAATTTGAAGAAAAAAATTTAATTAAGTTTTAAGTTTATTTTGAAAAGTGATTGAATCTAAGATTAATTGAAATTTATGTTAGATTTTAATCTGACAATAGTGAAGTGAATTTGATTTTCAATTATTGGCTTCCACGTCTTGGCGAGGCATTAGGCCTTCTTTGGTCATAGCCTTATTGGATCATCAACCCCTTCCTTGACAAAGCCTTTTATTGAAAATTCATCTTCAAGTTACTTCTTGAAAGAATTTGGTCTAACTAGTTTGTGTCTTGGATCGGTAGCTTCGGCTAGTTCCACCAAAATGGCTTCCCTAACGTACTATCATCTCACCTCCACCCAATACTATGTTGTTTAAATTTCAATTAAGACATTTCAGTCCTTAGTCTAACCAGTCCTAGGTCTAAGCATAGTAATTTGTAGAAAGAAATAAACAAGCAAGCATGTAATAAAATTAAGGAATTTAAAAAAAATTATCTAACTATAAAAATTATTTTTTAATTGGCTCCCCCTGGACTAAAGCCACGATAATGATTAGGCAAGATGTGAATCTTGTCCTTGGGGATTCAATACTGGTTTGGTCAGCTTGGTTGTTCAAGTAAAGCTTGGGTACCCATGCTTGAACTTTGGCTCTAGGTTGGTTCAATACAGCATAATATAATCGTTGTCTCGACTTGATTCGATATCCTAACCCAGATCGATTTAGAATGGACTTCTATTTTCCAAGGATCATATCAAGACCCTTGGAACCCGAAGTGAATCGTTCTAAAGTCACTCTGAGCTCCTTGACTTGAGTTTTCAAGGAGGAGTTCTCTTTCTCAAGCTTTTCAACTTTAGTAGAGGTTTCTGCTTGAACCTTCTCGGTCAAGGATCTGGAGTCAGCTTCCTCTTTCAAGAGTTTTACTTCCTGTCGGAGGGGTTCGACTCAGATTTTGGCTTTCGCCAAGTTACGAGATAAATAAGCTATTAATTTTGATAATTCAATTTCGGAATAACCTTTTACCGTTATTTGGCCGTTCTCCGAAATTGTGAGCCTTCCGTCGTCTGGCTCCGATTCCGATCCGGTGTCGATGTCTTCCAAAGCAGTTAAGGTGAGAAGATTTGATTGTGGGGCCTCTTCTTCTTCTTCGGAGGAAGATTCGTCGCACGTGGCTTGAAGAGCCTTCTTCCTTCGAGTCTTCTTCGTCTCCTTCAGATTCGGGCACTCCGATTTGTAGTGTCCCTTCTTGTTGCATTTGTAGCAAGTGACATTCGGTTTGGTCTTTGAAGGTTCAGCTGGATCTTTCTTTCGTCGGCTTGGTTTCCATCTGTTGGTTTGATGCTTGAGCTCCTTGTAGTAGTCCCGAGCTAGCCGCACCAACTTGGGTTGATCCCCTTCACTATCTTCTGAGTCTGAGTCTGAGTTAGACTCGGGTGCAGGTTGAGGCTTTTCCTTGGCTACCTTTCCTTGGGGTTTACCTGCAAGAAAAGTAATACTTTTCTCGGCCATAGTGTAGTTAGTCTGTTCAGTAACTCTAATTCTGAAAACAGTTCATCTAATTTAATTTTTGAAAGATCCCTAGAAACCTTGTAAGCATCTAACATAGATGCCCACAGAGTATTTCTGGGGAATACATTTATGGTATACCTGATTAGGTCACGGTTTTCTACCTTGTGACCTATTGTGTGCAGCCCGTTCATCAGCTCCTTGATTCTGGCGCGGAGCTGTGCTGCTGATTCGCCCTCATTCATCTTTATTGTGTAGAGTCTGTTCAGCAACAGATCCCTTTTGCTGATTCTGGTGTCGGAGGTACCTTCGTGCAGCTCAATCAATTTGCTCCAAAGTTCTTTGGTGCTGCTAAAAAGACTCACCCGGTTCAGCTCTTCCTTGGTTAATCCACACTGCAACATCTGAGTTGCCTTTGCATCAGCCTCGATCTTTTTCTTCAGTGAGGCGTCCCATTCAGAGTAGTGTTGTGCCACTCCTTCTGCGTGCTTGGGGATTTCGAGGCCAGAGTGGATTATTATCCACATATCTACCTGAGTTTTCAGGTGGACTTCCATCTGACTTTTCCAGTAGGAGAAATCTTCTCCACTGAAAAGCGGTGGTCTGGCTGTGCTGAAACCCTCTTGCATGGCCATAATAATTTCTAAAAAATAAGAAAAATAGAAAAATCTTGTCCCAAGACTTGGTCTTGGATTAGTAGTGCGGAAGAAAATTAATCGAAATAAAAACGATCGAGTGGTGTTGCACCAACCTCGATTAACGAGAAAAATTTGAAGAGAAAAAAATTTAAAATAATTTCATAAAATCCGAAAAACACTCAAATTGGTGGTTGCACCAGATTTGAGCCACCCGCTCTAATACCACTTGTTGGATCGGAGAAAACGATAGAGGGGGGGGGGAGTGAATATCGTTATAAAATTTTTCGGAGTAGAAGAGTAAATGCACAGCGGAAAATCACAAAATACACGCGAACACCAATCTATTTTACTTGGTTCGGAGTCGCGGCCAGCTCCTACTCCAAGGCCCATGATCCTTGACTGTTTACTTTGGGCAATTCTATATTCGATAAAGTTTTTACAAGATGATAGTATAGATATAGAATTGAAAATTTAAATCACAACACTTTCGTAAATTGAAATTTTACCGACGCCCGAGGTGGATCGAATTCCGGAGCAGAGGGTCATCGTCGGCGCTGGAATCTCAAAATCGAACATTGCCGGAGCGCAGCGCTTGAGCGAAAGTGTTTGGAGAGTTGAGAGCAATGGATGTCGAAGCTTTGGGGGTGAACCCCCTTTTATAGCACCCATACGGGTGCCTGAGTCGGTGGGGGCGCCTATCACGTGGCATTCCCTACGCGAACCCTTATCCGCAGGCTCGGTCAGCGCTTATCCATCTCCTCTTGGGCGCCTGAGCTGATGGGGGCGCCCGTGACCTCACGGGTGCCTGATCTGCCTTGGTCCAGAGGCTTCGCTGCTGTGGTTGGTGTTTTGCCTTCACATTGGGGTGCCCGTATCCTTACGGGTGCCCGAGTCCATCCAAAGACACCTCATTTGCAGAAGACCAGCCCTTCGATCCTGCAACAAAGGTTAGTACCAAAACACAACAAGCAAATGTGTTAGCCATTAGTTACAGCCGTAGCTGTCTTGGTTCTGACTTTGGGTCTCCCAAATAGAACCCTAGGTCGAACCAATGCCTACTGTTACCTCGACGGGGAACGCGTCCTCACCTACTCCTCTCAGGAGAGTTTACCTTTTGCCAACCGGCTCCTCCGGTTGGACTTTTTCCCAATCCACCTGATCAGGTCTTCGGTGCCCAGCCCGTTGCCAGGACTTCTTGCCCAGTCCTCGACTAGGACTACTTTGCCCAACTTACGGTCAGGTCTTCTTGCCCAGTCCTCGACCAGGACTTCTTTGCCTAGCCCATGACAGGACTTCTTGCCTAGATTAACTAGGACTTTCCTGCATACTTGAGTAACTTTACTAGATCACAATAATACCTTAACTTCTGAACCCTTTGTCATTATCAAAACCCAAGTTTGACTTAGGTGCTGCCTGCACCAACAGTTCTTCCTCCTTTGACACTATCTAAGAATTGCCCCAAGCAGCCTTTCCCTTATTGCTAAAAAGAACTCTACAAATCTTTAACCAATCTTAGAATTTGCAAACACATTTGTTAGAATATACCCTATCCTAGAAAAATATGATTCCATGAAAATATCAAGTGTGCTTGACTTATGGTACAACCTTTAGTTTCCTCAAGGATGACCATTTGGTATCAATTTTCAAATCTATCTATACTTCCAATTGTTTGCTAAGTCTAACCATCATAATCTGACACATGGAATTGCCCTCAACTTTTTTCTTGTTTATCTCTTAATCCTAGATTCATATGGGAAACTTTATCAATCTTCCTTGATTTTCAAAATATCAATAAAGCCTTATTAACTCATGAAATAACACTTCATTCAAGGAATATGAGATCATAATCAAGACTTTTAATCCACAGCCATAATCCTATAATCCAACTTGCAATTTCTGATTGTCCAATATGCTTTTCCATTTCAGCCTACCGACCAGTCTGATTGTCCTGGGGCAGTCGACTCCCAAACCTCACACAATATTTCTAGGCTCTAGCCAGTCGACTGCCCCCAGGGCAGTCGGCTGATTACCTGAATTTAGGTTTTTCAGCCCAAATTCCAGTAATGCCTAAATAATTCCTATAATCTCCGAAAAATCTAAAATTTTGTAGGGAGATTTGTGAAGCCTATATCTGCTTGGGAAAAATATGCTTTCCAATAAATGCACTCCAAAACCTAAGATTGACACGAAATCCAACTCTACCTAAATTGTATCATTTTAACTCCTCCAAAAGTTCTAATTTAGACTTCTTCTTGATGTATCTTCTCATTTCTGGCCATGATACATTCTTAGCACTGAATTATATGGTATTTTCCCATTAAACCTTAATTTTATCCAATATAACCTTATTTTCACCTTTTTCTCCCTAAAACTCCTTTTAATTTGCCAAAACCTAGGATTAAGACTTACTCAAGTCTTCCAATCCCTCTGGCACATTCCATCTAATTTCCTAAGAGAAAACCACTTAAGATCTATTTACCATGGACCCCAAAGGCTTCTAGAGCTCCCCCTTGAGCTCTTAGCCCTAGCCACCTCACTAGGTGACTCAATCCACGCTAGACCACATCGGTGTGCCACCGTTGATTCTTGGCCTATAAAATGAACCCTCTTAACCTTAGACACCTTGTCTTTGGTTAATTCATTTTCTTTCCCTTTGGATGACACCCCTTGCCATCCTTGGACTTCTCTTTCTTGCCATGATCATATGCCTTCCCTGCATATTTCTTTTTGTTGGCCTTGGAGACTCTAGACCGGTAACCTAAACCCGATCTATCATAGTTGGGTTTTATACTACCCAACACCATGTCTAAGCCCTTAGATCCAACTGTGAATCATTCTAGAGCCTTTTCTAAAGTATCAAGCCTTGCCCTCAAGGATTGATTTTCCCTTTCCAAGTTTCTAACCTTAGTGTCCATATGCCTACTTTGGACATTCCTAGACCTATTCATTTTTCTAGGCATATTCCTTCTCTTCTTGGGATTAATGCCATTATCCTTAGGTACACAAGTCTTAGATCTAACATGATGCATGTTTTTCTTAGGGTTATGATCTACCTTGTTAACCCTAGTCCTATCATTATATTTAAATCCATAATTGTGCACAAGTAAACAATTTTCATTAATCCTAGCATGCATGGATGGGCAATAGACACT
>JAGFNQ010002085.1:149329-280339 GCA_024364735.1 Boesenbergia rotunda | reverse complement strand
TAGAACCTTTGCTTTAAATCTTGATACATCTTGGTAGAACCAGGATGCATAGAGTATGGGGTACTGTGGGCCTCTTCTAGAATATTCTTTCTTAGTTCCTCATCATTGGGGACGCAAAGGCGGTCTCCAAAATAGAGGATGCCACTGTCTGATACTCGAAACTCTGAATTTTCTGCCTCTTGGATCCCCTGCTTGATCTTCTGGATTTCTGGGTCTTGACTTTGCTTTCTTGTATATCCACAAGCAGGGTTGACTCTAGAGTCAATGCAGAAAGTTGCCCAATTATTACCTCGACTCCAAAATTCTTTATTTCTTTCTGAAGTGGTAGAGACAGTGATGATAAGGACATCAGTGCCGCACAGGATTTTCTGCTCAGTGCATCTGCCACTTTATTAGCTTTACCTGGGTGGTAGAGGATTTCACAGTCATAATCTTTGACCAACTCTAGCCACCTGCGCTGCCTCATATTCAGATCTTTCTGAGTGAAGAAGTACTTCAAACTCTGATGGTCTGTGAAGATTCTGCACTGCACTCCATACAGGTAGTGTCTCCAGAGCTTCAGTGCAAAACCACAGCTGCTAGCTCAAGGTCGTGGGTAGGTAATTCTTCTCGTAGTCCTTGAGCTGTCTGGAGGCATATGCTATTACTTTACCATCTTGCATGAGGACAGCTCCAAGGCCCATCTTGGATGCATCACTGTAGATGTCAAAGGCCTTGTCACTCTCTGGAACAGTCAGGATGGGAGCACTGGTCAGTCTCTTCTTCAGCTCTAGAAAACTGTGCTCGCATTTATCTGACCATTCAAACTTCTTGTTCTTTCTGGTCAAAGCTGTGAGTGGAGAGGCTATCCTGGAAAAGTCCTCCACAAATTTTCTGTAATATCCTGCCAGGCCTAAGAAGCTTCTGATCTCACTGGCATTCTTGGGTCTACACCAGTTGCTGACTGCTTCTATCTTGGCTGGATCAACTTGAATGCCTTCTTTGGATACAATGTGACCTAGGAAGGTCACCTGATCTAGCCAAAACTCACACTTTGAGAATTTTGCATAGAGCTTCTCCTGCTGAAGGATCTGCAGCACTATCCTCAAGTGTGTAGCATGGTCCTCTGGAGTCTGTGAATATATGAGGATATCATCAATAAACACAATGACGAATTTATCGAGATACTCCCTAAAGATGTGGTTCATCAGCTCCATGAAGA
This sequence comes from Boesenbergia rotunda, assembly GCA_024364735.1. Taxonomy (NCBI): domain Eukaryota; kingdom Viridiplantae; phylum Streptophyta; class Magnoliopsida; order Zingiberales; family Zingiberaceae; genus Boesenbergia; species Boesenbergia rotunda. Next base: position 279,138 of record JAGFNQ010002085.1, on the reverse strand, counting down.
CTGCTGGAGCATTGGTTACTCCAAAAGGCATTACTACAAATTCGTAGTGGCCGTATCTTGTCCTGAAGGCCGTCCTGGGAATGTCACTTTCTTTAACCTTTAGCTGATGATACCCAGAACGTAGGTCTATCTTCGAGAACACTGTAGCCCCTTTGAGTTGATCAAATAAATCATCTATTCTAGGAAGGGGGTACTTGTTCTTGATGGTCACCTTGTTCAGAGCTCTGTAGTCTATGCACAGACGCATAGACCCATCCTTCTTCTTGACGAAAAGTACAGGAGCTCCCCAGGGTGAATGACTCGGGCGAATGAAGCCCTTGTCTAGTAGTTCCTGGAGTTGCTCTTGTAATTCCTTCAACTCTGCTGGAGACATACGATATGGGGCCTTCGAGACCGGACCGGTACCGGGCACTAGCTCGATCTCGAATTCCACTTCTCTGTTGGGAGGTAGTCCAGGCAATTCTTCTGGGAACACTTCTGGATATTCGCAGACTACCCGTACATCCTCCTGCTTGAGTTCTTTCTTTGCTTCTGAGTCCACTATGTGTGCAAGAAAACCAGCACACCCTTGCTCTAGCATCTGGTGGGCTGCCAAGGCTGAGAGAAATTTCTGAGTCTTCCTCCTTGGGGCTCCTTGAAATTCGAATGGTGGTTCTCCCTCTGGGCTGAAAACCACCTTCCTTCTACGGCAGTCCACTGAAGCGCTGTACTTACTGAGGAAATCCATGCCCAGTATGATGTCGAAGTCCTGCATCGCAAGGACTATCAGATCGACATATAGCTCTCGGTCTGAAATCTTGATTGGCACAGCCCGGAGCCTCTGGGTGGACTCCATGATTTCCCCTGAAGGGAGAGTTGTCAGGAATCTGGATTCCCAACTCTCTGTAGGCACCTGTAACTTACTAGCAAAAGGTACTGATACGAAAGAATGGGTCGCCCCAGTGTCAAACAGTGTAGTAGCTAAATGCTGAAAATAACTATTTGACCTGTTACGACCGTGGAGGCGCTGGCAGCTTCTTCCTTCGTGAGGGAAAAGACTCTGGCATTGGTTGGAACTGGTGCTGCTTCCAACCCTCCTGACTGATCTGAGGTCCCTCCAGTATAGTAGGCATGTAATGTAACTGAGGCTTGCCTCCATACTGTACGGACTGCTGAGGAAGTACCTTAACTTGTTTGGGCAGTCTCTGGATCTGTGTCCCTCTTGTCCACATGATAGCATCCAGTTACACCCAAAAGGCATGCTCCTGGATGGTTCCTCCCACACTTAGGACAAGGTGGATACCTAGCTTGCTTTTCTCTGGTTTCCTTTTTGGCTGCCAGGCCACTGCTTCCTTTTGTGGTTCTTATTCTTCCAGTTCTGGTTATTTGGCTGAGGCTTCTGGCCTCCTATTGTCTTGTTCTCATCAGGACTGGCTTCTGCTGTGCTTGCTGTGCCTTGATGCTATTCAGGTAGTGCTCTGAGATTAGAGCACTACTGACCAACTCCTCGCTGGTCTGGGGTCGGTGCATCCCGCTGTTCACGTTGAGTGCTATCTCCGGGTTCAGCATGCGAAGCATCAGTCTGACTCGCTCCTTCTCTGTGCTGACTAGCTCTGGGCAGAGGCGAGCTAGTCTGTTGAACTTTGCAACTGCTTCTCCCACTGGTAGGCTACCCTGTCTGAACTCCATGAAGTCCTCGAAGTGCTTGTTGGTAACCTTCATGTGGAAAAATTCCTCATAGAACTCATGCTCAAAATCTGCCCAGCTCATCTGGTTGACTATCTTCTTACTCTTGACTCGCTCCCACCACATACGAGCATCTCCAGTTAGGCAGAAGGAGGCACATTTGACCTTCTCAACCTCTGGCCAGTCAAGAAGCTCCATTGTGCTCTCTAAAGTCTTGAACCAAGCCTGGGCATCCCAGGGCTCGGTCGTGCCTGAGAAGTTTTCGGGTTTCAGCCTCTGCCACTGGACGAGGTATGCTTCTTGTCTTCGGTTCACGGCAGGGGTCTCCTGTGGGACTGGTGGAACTTCAGCCACCACTGGAGTTCCCACTCCTGCTGTGGGTGGTGTAGGGGGCACTGGGTGCTGATTCGCCATCAGTGTGGCGATGGTCTTCTGTTGTTCTGTAATCTGAGCTTGCATTTGAGCAATGACTGCCATCAGGTTTGGCTGTTCTGTGCCAGGCTCACTGTTATCTTGAACTGGAGTTCTGTTATTAGCATTAGGAGCTCGGCCTCTTCTTGCCATCTAATAATGCATAAAGAAACAAGAAATCACTACTACATCTCTAGATATAAACTTGTCTTCTTACTTAGAAATCCGATATCCATTCTAGGGATTAAACATGATTCCGTGATACTAAGGGATTAAACATGCTTCCTTGTTCTATGCACATGTGAGTAGTACTTAAGCATTTCTCTGTACTGCAATTAAATAAAGGAGCAATTTAAAAACTGAAACTTAAAGCTTTCTTACTTGAAGACGGCAAGGTTGATGCTGATGTGTGTGTGATGCTGGAGAATGGGACCTGCTCTGATACCACCTGTAGCGACCCGCCTTCTTACTGCCTTAGACGGATCGTTACTTTTCTCTACTTCTCTACTTGTGATACATGACTAAAAATACGGAAATCTTTTTTTTTAAACTTTTAAATTCTTCTAACAATCATATTCTATCTTAAGCAATCATGCATGATAACATATCACATTTACTATCTCAAAAACTCGCAAAATGGCACCATTCGAATCTGCCTCACCCAACTGAACTCTCGGGTATCAGTCGACTGATACTGTATCAGTCGACTGATAGGCCAAGTTCAGAAATCTGGGTTTCGCAGTTGCTTCAATCTCCACCAAACCTAATATTTCGAGCCATATGCAATCATGACACCATCTCCACACTCTATGACAGTTTCCTAATGAGTTTAGCCAATCAAAACGAATCCATAAACTTGGATTTAAAACTTTTATGGAAGAAAATGAACTAAACAAGTTTATATAAACTTTAACAATAGAGTTTGTACCAATCTTGACTTCTAACCATTTAAACTCATCATACAGTTCTATAACATACTATGGCATTATGAATGAGAAACAACTTTTCTAAACATACTTAAGAAATAAAAACTTGATTCAAAAAGGAAATTGATACTATCTTGGCACAAACACCTTTTTCTCTAACAAAGTATCAATATCTCTAACTACTCACTTTTCTACTTATCCAACGCAATCATAAAAATATATAAGCTAAATGAAATGACATGGAATCTTTACTCTAAGCAATTGAGCATGTAAAACTATCCAAAACTCAAATACTCTATAATCTCCATAAGCAAGAACTTGAAATTTGAATAATCTTAAACATTGCAATTCAAATAACTAAATAGTCTCGTCTCAAAGATCTCTCCATAATCAGCCACCACACACACTTTGCTCAGCACCGCCTCGTCGCCTTCCTTCAGAATTGCTTGCCTTTACCTTTATCTGCAGCAAGAGGAAAATGCAACTAGTAAGCAAAAAGCTTAGTAAGTACTATCTAGCTCACAAAAACTCGAAATATGCAAACATGCTTCTAGATCAAACTGAAAATCATATGAGATACTAATATGCTTGAAAGGAAACTAAGAACATGTATAACTCAAAACATGCATACTCAAGCAATAATAAATCTCATTTTACTTTTCTTGGCTCAACTTGAAACTTTAGCTATTCTTTAACTTTTTGAAAACTTTCTAAATTTTCGAAACTTTGCTAAAGCATATACTTGAAAATAATAATCACTTGGATCCACTGAAGACGTAAGTACCATCTGATATGCGCGTTCCCTAAAAGGTTGGGGTAGCGAGCCACCAATCCTAATAGAGCAGACCTTGGTCTACCAGGGCCAAGACCTTGGAATTGGACACCTGGATTTCTTTAACGACGCCCTTGGACGCCGAGTACTGGCCTTATAAAATAAAATAACTTTTCTTTCTTTTCTTTCTTATCTGTAAATGTCTTGGCATTTTCTGGAGCACCTTGCGTGCTAAAATCCCTAAGTCTTGACTTTTGGGGATTTTCTTAAGGCCTTGGCCTTTTCTTTTCTTTTCTTTATCTTCTCTTTTCTTTTCTCATAGCTTTTCTTGGTCCCTAATCTCATATAGGCCACTCAATAAAATATATAAGCATATAAGGAACTAAGATCACATGCAAAAACTAACAACTAAGAGAAATAACTCTTTTAAAAACTTTTAAAGGAAATTCTCGCGGAAAAACCGCCTCTTACTGCAGGTGAGCAGTACTTACATTGATATCTTGGACTTACAACCAAGATTAACGTCTAGAGCTCGGAAGAAACTTGAGATCTCGGAGAATTCTTCACGTCTACGCGTTCCTCTCGTCGCGGGGATCCCGAATATAGGATTATCTCTTGGAGAAGGGTCTCGGCCGGCCCTCTTGGCTTGGTGTTGGTGTCGCCCAAGAGAGGAGAGGGAAGAGAGGGGTCGGCGCAACTTGGGAGAGGGAGAGGGAGAGGGTTTGAGAGAAAATAAAACTTCTCTCTTTAATTAGCTATTTATACTTAAGGGGCGGATTAACTTAACTACAGCTTAAATATTTGTCTCTCCTTCCTTTTCTGTGCTTGATACCTAGCCCAGCTGGCCGCGCGCTCCCTTGGTCTCGTGGTGGTCGCGGGTTCGAGCGCCGGCTGCCCTTAATCAGTTTTTTCCATTTTTGGCTTTTTATTTTTCTTTTTCTTTTTCCAAAAATACCAAACGGACTCGGAAAATTCCATAAAAATACTCTAAAAATTCCTAAAAATATCTAGAATATTTCTAAACCATTTCTAAATAATTCTAAGGACTTTAAAAACTAAAAATGGAAATTTTGGGGCGTTACATGTCGGGCGCCCCGCATGTCTCGGGCGCCCACTGTGCCACGCCACTGAAGGCTGCTGCAGCTCACTCTCGCGAAGCCCTGAAGATGACGCTTTGACCGGTCAACCGGGCGCCCCGCGCGCGTCGAGCGCCCCCGGTCAAAGCTGATCCCGAAGATGAAGAGATCAGCCTTGACCAGAGGGCTCGCCGGATCAAGAGCCACGTGGGGGGCGCCCCGAGCATGTCGGGCGCCCCCTGCCCTATATAAAGAGGGCCTCGACCCTCTTCAATGATCATCAATTGCTTCGACGCTTCTGCGCTCTTCTGCTTCCGCGACACGCTTCAGAAATCTTCCAACTCAAGCTGACGACGTCCTACTGCTCCGAAACTTTGATCTACACCGGACGTCGGTAACGAAGAGCTCTGTATTTAAAGTTTACTATTCTGCCTTATTGTAAAATCTATTTGTAAACTTTGCGAACTTATAGAATTGCCCGCAGAAAACGGTCAACGACCGTGGGCCTTGGAGTAGGAGTCGACCTAGGCTCCGAACCAAGTAAGACGATCGTGTTAGCGTTGTTTTACTCTATTTTATTCCGCTGTGCACTTGCTCTTTTAAATCCGAACGAATTGCGACATTCACCCCCCCCTCTCTCGCAATTCTCGATCCATCATTTTGTTCTAGTGTGTTGGATTGGATTCTTAGTTAGATTGATTGAACTTATGTTATCAATGTAGACTTGGGTTTGGGTGTGATCAAGGTGGAAGTCCTTAAGGGTGTGCATCATCCATAAGAGTTGTGCTACACACCCTCTTAAAGCAACATATTCTGCTTCGGTTGTAGATAGAGCTACGCAGTGTTGCTTTCTACTGCACCAATTGACTAAACTATTTCCTAAAAGTTGGCAGCTTTTACTTGTACTCTTTCTATCTAATTTGCATCCAGCATAGTCAGAATCAGAGTATCCTGACAAGTCAAAGGTTGAGGTCCTAGGATACCAAATCCCTACATTTAGGGTGCCCTTAATGTATCTAAGTATTCTTTTTAGGGTTGCTAAGTGCGTTTCCTTAGCACAGGTTTGGTATCTAGCACACTTTCCTACAGAGAATAGGATATCAGGTCTTCTAGCTGTAAGGTAAAGTAGACTTCCAATCATACTTTGATATAGCTTAAGGTCTACAGGTTTACCTTCAGGGTCACTATCAATTTTTACATTTGTGGTCATAGGGGCACTTATGCTTTTGGAGTTATACATTTTAAATTTCTTTATTAGCTCCTTAGCATATTTGGATTGGTGAACATAATTTCCATCCCTAGTTTGCTTAATTTGTAGTCGTAAAAAGAAGTTGAGCTCACCAACTAAGCTCATTTCGAATTCGTTTTCCATTATTTTTACAAATTCTTTTAAGAAGTTTGAGTTGGTGGATCCGAAAATTATATCGTCAACATAGATTTGGGCAATGAAAATGTCTTTTTCTAAGGTTTTGACAAATAGAGTTGAGTCAATTTGTCCTTGGTTAAATTCCTTAGAAATAAGGTAAGTTAATAGGCGTTCATACCATGCTCTAGGTGCTTGTTTTAGTCCATAAAGTGCTTTATTAAGTTTGAAAATGTAGTCAGGTTTTTCTAGGTCCTCAAAGCCTGGGGGTTGCCCTACATAGACTTCTTCTTTGATGAACCCATTTAGAAGGGCTGACTTAACATCCATTTGGTAAAGTTTGAATCCTCTATGGGCTGCAAAGGCTAACATCATTCTAATGTACTCATGTCTGGCTACTGGAGCATAGGTTTCATCATAGTCTAACCCTTCGACTTGACTGAATCCTTTAGCGACTAAGTGGAATTTGTTTCTAACTATTTCCCCTTGGTCATTTCGTTTGTTCCTAAATACCCACTTAGTATCTATAATAGATTTGCCCTCAGGTTTAGGTACTAGTTCCCAAACTTGGTTTCTCTCAAATTGGGCTAGTTCCTCTTGCATTGCTATGATCCAATCGGGATCAGGTAGGGCTTCCTCTATAGTCTTAGGTTCAATTTTCGAAATTAGTGCCATCTGACTAAGATTTCTATAGGAAGACCTAGTTCCGACTCCTAAGGTTGGATCACCCATAATTTGATCAGACGGGTGACTGAGTCTGGGTTTCTTGGTTCTTCTAGAACTTGGTTCATCCTCCGGTCTGACTAGACGGTTTGATTCAGTATTTTGTTCAATTATTTGGGTTGGTTCGATTGTTGGTTCAGTTGATGCAGTAGTTGGTTCAAGAGTCAGTTTATCTAGAGGTTCAACTAGTGGTTCAACTGATGGTTCAATAAGTGGCTAGTTTTCCTCTTGATCAAGATTTGATGGGTTCAGGTTGTTAGATTTTGGATTAGTTTCTTCGTCAAAGATTAAATTCGTTGTTTCTTCAATTTTATTAGTTTGTTTATTGTAGACCCTATAGGCCCTACTTGTTGTTGAATATCCTAAGAGTATTCCTGGAGTTGTCTTAGACTGAAATTTACCTAGGTAGTCCTTGGTGTTAAGAATATGTACTTTGCATCCGAAGACCCTTAGATAATGTAAGTTTGACAGTCTATGGTAATATAGCTCATATGGAGTTTTATTATGTCTTTTGTTGATTAGGACTCTATTTTGGATATAGCAAGTCGTACTTATTGCTTCTGGCCAAAATTGGTTAGCTAGGTTGAATTCATTGAGCATGGTCCTAGCGACTTCTTGTAGGGTTCTATTTTTCCTTTCTACTATCCCATTTTACTGGGGGGTTCTAGGACACGAAAATTCATGAATATACCCGTTTATTCTATAAATTTCGTCAAACCTTTGATTCTCAAACTCTCCCTCGTGATCACTCCTAAGTCTTTTGATTTTGGTGTCATTTCGATTTTCAATCATCTTACATAAGTCAATAAATAGGTTTAGGGTTTCATCCTTAGTTTTTAGGAACCTAACCCATGTAAACCTAGAGTAATCATCGATAATGACTAAGCAGTACCGATTTTCGCTTAGTGACTTGGCTCCATGTGAATCAAATGGGTCAAGGTGCAGGGGCTCAAGTGTGGTTTGAGTTAGGTCTGATTGAATTGACTTGTGATTAGATTTGGTTTATTTACCTTGGTTGTATGAATTACATATTGTGTTTTCATAGTTCCTAATTTTTGGTACTCCTTTAATTAGACCAAGTTGGGTGATTTTTGAAATTAGTCTGACATTAGTGTGATCTAATCTCCTATGCCAGAGGTTGGATTCTTCTAACTGAGTTAAGAGGCATTTAGGTACTAAAGGTAAATTGATAGTATAAACATTATTTTTCCTATTGCCCTTAAGCATGACTTCTGAGTCTTGAAGGTTTCTAATTAGGCAGTTAGAGTTGGTAAAGGTAACTACATAGCCAGTATCACATAATTGTCTTATACTAAGCAAATTAAATTTAAAGTTCTCAGCCAAGAGTACCTTTTTAATTACAAAATTGGATTTGAGTTCAATGTTACTTGACCCAATGACTTTGAGTGTAGCATTATTACCAAATGCTACTGAGCCTAGGTTCATGAACTTGAGTTTGGTGAATTTTAATTTGTCTCCAGTCATGTGTCTGGAGCATCCGCTATCCAACATCCATCGGTCTAAATCTTTATGTTCCTACACATAAAGTATTTATTGATTTGGATCCAATTAGAATTTAAGGAAAGCTTAAATTGATTTTCACAACCTAATCTGTCTCACCCAATCTAGAGTTATCAATCACGTTAACCTTATGGGTTTTGTGAGACATGTTTTAACAGAAATAAAGATTTTAATTTGAAATCATGGTTAAATTTTGAAAGGTTAAATTAATTTTGAAGAAAAAAATTTAATTATGTTTTAAGTTTATTTTGAAAAGTGATTGAATCTAAGATTAATTAAAATTTATGTTAAATTTTAATCTGACAATAGTGAAGTGAATTTGATTTTCAATAATTGGCTTCCACGTCTTGGCGAGGCACTAGACCTTCTTTGGCCGTAGCCTTATTGGATCATCAATCCCTTCCTTGACAAAGCCTTTTATTGAAAATTCATCTTCAAGTTACTTCTTGAAAGAATTTGGTCTAACTAGTTTGTGTCTTGGATCGGTAGCTTCGGCTAGTTACACCAAAATGGCTTCCCTAACGTACTATCATCTCACCTCCACCCAATACTATGTTGTTCAAATTTCAATTAAGTCATTTCTGTCCTTAGTCTAACCAGTCCTAGGTCTAAGCATAGTAATTTGTAGAAAGAAATAAACAAGCAAGCATGTAATAAAATTAAGGAATTTAAAAAAAATTATCTAACTATAAAAATTATTTTTTAATTGGCTCCCCCTGGACTAAAGCCACGATAATGATTAGGCAAGATGTGAATCTTGTCCTTGGGGATTCAATACTGGTTTGGTCAGCTTGGTTATTCAAGCAAAGCTTGGGTACCCATGCTTGAACTTTGGCTCTAGGTTGGTTCAATACAGCTTAATAGGACCGTTGTCTCGACTTGATTAAATATCCTAACCCCGATCGATTTAGAATGGACTTCTATTTTCCAAGGATCATATCAAGACCCTTAGAAACCGAAGTGAATCGTTCTAAAGCCACTCTGAGCTCATTGACTTGAGTTTTCAAGGAGGAGTTCTCTTTCTCAAGTTTTTCAACTTGAGTAGAGGTTCCTTCTTGAACCTTCTCGGTCAAGGATCTAGAGTCAGCTTCCTCTTTCAGGAGTTTTACTTCCTGTCGGAGGGGTTCGACTCAGATTTTGGCTTTCGCCAAGTTACGAGATAAATAAGCTATTAATTTTGATAATTCAATTTCGGAATAACCTTTTACCATTATTTGGCCGTTCTCCGAAATTGTGAGCCTTCCGTCGTCTGGCTCCGATTTCGATCCGGTGTCGATGTCTTCCAAAGCGGTTAAGGTGAGAAGATTTGATTGTGGGGCCTCTTCTTCTTCTTCGGAGGAAGATTCGTCGCACGTGGCTTGAAGAGCCTTCTTCCTTCGAGTCTTCTTCGTCTCCTTCAGATTCGGGCACTCCGATTTGTAGTGTCCCTTCTTGTTGCATTCATAGCAAGTGACATTCGGTTTGGTCTTTGAAGGTTCCGCTGGATCTTCCTTTCGTCGGCTTGCTTTCCATCTGTTGGTTTGATACTTGAGCTCCTTGTAGTAGTCCCGAGCTAGCCGCACCAACTTGGGTCGATCCCCTTCACTATCTTCTGAGTCTGAGTTAGACTCGGGTGCAGGTTGAGGCTTTTCCTTGGCTACCTTTCCTTGGGGTTTACCTGCAAGAAAAGCAATACTTTTCTCGGCCATAGTGTAGTTAGTCTGTTCAGTAACTCTAATTCTGAAAACAGTTCATCTAATTTAATTTTTGAAAGATCCCTAGAAACCTTGTAAGTATCTACCATAGATGCCCACAGAGTATTTCTGGGGAATACATTTAAGGTATACCTGATTAGGTCACGGTTTTCTATCTTGTGACCTATTGTGTGCAGTCCGTTCATCAGCTCTTGGATTCTGGCGTGGAGTTGTGCTGCTGATTCGCCCTCATTCATCTTTATTGTGTAGAGTCTGTTCAGCAACAGATCCCTTTTGCTGATTGTAACGCCCGCTTTTTTTTTTCTTTTCATAAAGCGGCGTTACGTTAACATGCTTAGGGCATGTAGACATCATAATGCAGCGGAAACCTTTAACTTACACCTACACGCACTTACTACCATTTCTAACATCATAACATAGGAACTTAGCATAGTAACTTTATACTTAGCATCATATCATACTTAGCATCATGTCATTCGTAGCATCATGTCATACTTAGCATCATGTCATAGAGTCATACTCAAGCACATAATAGTAAAGGTAAAGTTCTATCATAAAACGAGCAACCATATTGCTCCTTGGCCAAGTCACTATCACACACATTCTTTGATGCCCTCCTGCTGCTTCCTTACTGTCCCCTTGCATGATCTGCGGTATAAGAAAATAAGACTATAAGCACACAGGCTTAGTAAGACTCTTTCCTACTCACTAAATCCATTCATCACTTAATCATGAGCATCTTAAACATTAACATACTTAGTGCTTTACTCAGCACATAAGTCTTCATGAGCACTTAGCATACCTTTGACATGACTTGAACATATCTTAGTCACTTTCATAGCATAGCATATACATAAACATAAAAACATTCATGGCTTGGCATAATACGTGGCATAGACATAAACATCATAAACATTCATAGCATGGCATAATTCTTGGCATAGACATAAACATAATAACATAACCTCATAAACATTCCTAACATGAACCTAAATCAAATCATGGCATCCGAACTTAGCATAAACACAATTAAATCATGGCAACATAACTTAGCATGGACATAAAAACATAGCATTCTATCCTAGCATAAACATAATTAAATCATGGCATCCTAAACTATCATGAACATAAATAAAATCATGGCATTCTAATTAACATAACATAAACCAATCATGGCATCCTAAACTATCATGAACATAAATAAAATCATGGCATTCTAATTAACATAAACATAAATAAATCATGGCATCCTAAACTATCATGCACATAAATAAAATCATGGCATTCTAATTAACATAAACATAAATAAATCATGGCATCCTAAACTATCATGAACATAACTAAAATCATGGCATCCTACTTAGCATAAACATAAATAAAATCATGGCATCCTACTTAGCATAAACATACTTTGCATCCAATTTCTTTGCATAATGTTCTTATCATAAATATAATGCATAACATGGATGGATGCATGTGGCAATTGCATATATATATATATATATATATATAGATGCTTAATCTTTAAAAACATGCTTTTAAAATATCATAACATTTCTTGGGCCCTGGCTTGTACCACATTCGTTCATCATATGCGCGCATCCCTAAGTAAATACGAGGTAGCTAATCTCGACCTACTAGGGTAAGGACAGCTTCATCGGTAGTCCCGAACCGTAAGGACAACATCATCGGTAGTCCCGAACCGTGGACAGCATCATCGGTAGTCCAGAACCGTGGACCTTACTTAGGTCCGGTACAAGCCCATAAAATAAAATAAAATGCTTTCACATGCTTTTTCATTCATCATCATTCATTCATCATACTTGTCATTCATCATCATTCATTCATCATACTTGTCATTCATCATCATTCCTTCATCATACTTAACATCATCGTTATGCCTTAAAGGCATGTACCTTAACCTCATTCATAAGACATGGCATACATACATCTTATTCATAAAACATGGCATACATACGTATCATTCATAAGACATGGCATACATGCATATTATTCATAAAACATGGCATATCATTCATAAGACATGACATACATACATATCATTCATAAATCATGGCACATGTCTAAACATCTATGACTTAACATATAATTCATGACATACACACTAAGGGTTTGGTTAACATAGAACTTCTTCCATCTTACTTAAACATATTTCTTGGTAACTTATACACAAGCATCTTTGTAGGTTTAACCCAACCCTAGCCCTAGGTTATGTCCTTGGCCGAAAGTCCCCAAGGAACCCTAGGTTCGTGAAACTTCACATAACTTCCCAACTAACATCTCATACATACATACTAGGCCATAGGGAACATTTAATCCCATACTTAAGGCCAACCCTAATCCTTTGACCCAACTCTTGCTCTTGGCCGAAACTTCAAGGCCATGGGGCATAGAAAAATTTCCAATAAAACCCCAAATCAATTGCTTAAACCCCAACCATACCTTACCATAGGGCCATTGGGACCCTTACTTGAAATAAGCCCTAACTTTCCAGCCTATTAGGGTACTTGGCCGAAACCTATAGGATCTCTAGGCCATGTGGAAGCTTCACATAATCACCCTCTATCTCTCTTATATCATGATAATACATAAGACATACACTTGGGGTTTTAGACCCAACCTTACCCATGGGGTCTTGTGGTTGGCTGAAACCCTAGGGTATCCTAGAGTACCCCAAAAATTCTCAAAAATTATATTTAACCTCTAAACATCATAAGGGAACATTAAATAACATTATACAGATTTTTATCATCATTATGGACCCTAAAACATGGTGTCCGAAACCCATAGAGATTCTAAGGTGTTGATTTTATTTCTTTCATGTTGGCCGAAACCCTAGGGTGTCTTAGGGTACTCCAAAAATTCCCAAAAATTATACTTAACCTCTAAACATCATAGGGAACATTAAATAACATTATACAGATTTTTAGCATCATTATGGACCCTAAAACATGGTGGCCGAAACCCATAGGGTTTCTAGGGTGTTGATTTTATTTCTTTCATGTTGGCCGAAACCCTAGGGTGTCTTAGGGTACTCCACAAATTCCCAAAAATTATACTTAACCTATAGAAATCATAAGAGAACATTAAACAACATTATAAAGATTTTTGGCATAATTATAGACCTTAAAATCCTTGTGGCTGAAACCCATAAACCTAGGATTCTTGATTTTCTTTCCTTTCAACATCAAATCCAAAAACCAACCAATATATCATGCTAAAAATCATGGAAATCATAAGGAACTATTATACCACAGGTGAGGGAGTCTTACTTTGGGTTTCTTGATTTTTAGACCTTAAAAAGGGAAGAAACTTGTAGAGCTCTTGACCCTTGATCCCTCCTTGCCCTTGTTGTCTTGGAAGGAACCTAGATCTTGGAGATGTGGAGTTTTTCCAAGGGAAAAACCCTCTAATGGTGGTCGGCTAGAATGAGGGGAGGAGGAGAAGAGAAAATGCAAATTGAAGGAAGAATAAGGTAACTCCCAAACCCCCCCTTTATAACCCATTAAAGAGGTAAATGAAGAGTCTCTCCATGACCCTTCATCTTCTTCTAAGCCTTAACCAATATCCACTTCATTCCCTCATAAGATTCCCTTGCTAGATGAGTTGCTTAAAGCATATATGGTTGTACAAGAGGTCCAAGGTTCTATCCTTGGCTCTTACACCTTTATTTTTATTTTATTTTTATTTCATTTATTTTATTATATAATTTTTTTCCTAAATTCCGAAAATCCCCCTAAAATCCCCCATAATTATGCTAATATTCCTAAATAAAATTATTTTATATTTATATTAATTATACCTAATTAATACCCATTTTTGGAGCCCATTTAAAGCTCATTAGTAGCTAATTTCTCCATTAAAATAGGGATAATTAGGCTAAGACTTACCCATAATCATGCTAACATGCCTAATTAAATCCTATTTATATTTATACTAATTATTACCTAAAATCCACCTATAATCATGGTACTAAAAAGCCCACATAATGCCCATTAGTACTTAGTTTTCTCAATTTAAATGAGAAAACATGGATTTTCTAGACCAAAGTTCGCATTAATATTTCTAGGTTCCTCGGAAAATTATCTAGACATGCTCAATATTTTAAGGAAATATTAAGAGAATTTTCTGGGTCGTTACACTGATTCTGGTGTCGGAGGTACCTTCGTGCAGCTCAATCAGTTTGCTCCAAAGTTCTTTGGTGCTGCTAAAAAGACCCACCCGGTTCAGCTCTTCCTTGGTTAATCCACACTGCAACATCTGAGTTGCCTTTGCATCAGCCTCGATCTTTTTCTTCAGTGAGGCGTCCCATTCAGAGTAGTGCTGTGCCACTCCTTCTGCGTGCTTGGGGATTTCGAGGCCAGAGTGGATTATTATCCACATATCTACCTGAGTTTTCAAGTGTACTTCCATCTGACTTTTCCAGTAGGAGAAATCGTGTCCACTGAAAAGCGGTGGTCTGGCTGTGCTGAAACCCTCTTGCATGGCCATAATAATTTCTGAAAAATAAGAAAAATAGAAAAATCTTGTCCCAAGACTTAGTCTTGGATTAGTAGTGCGGAAGAAAATTAATCGAAATAAAAATGATCGAGTGGTGTTGCACCAACCTCGATTAACGAGAAAAATTTGAGAGAAAAAAATTTAAAATAATTTCATAAAATCCGAAAAACACTCAAATTGGTGGTTGCACCAGATTTGAGCCACCCGCTCTGATACCACTTGTTGGATCGGAGAAAACGATAGAGGGGGGGGGGAGCGAATATCGTTATAAAATTTTTCGGAGTAGAAGAGTAAATGCACAGCGGAAAATCACAAAATACACGCGAACACGAATCTATTTTACTTGGTTCGGAGTCGCGGCCAGCTCCTACTCCAAGGCCCACGATCCTTGACTGTTTACTTTGGGCAATTCTATATTCGATAAAGTTTTTACAAGATGATAGTACAGATATAGAATTGAAAATTTAAATCACAATACTTTCGTAAATTGAAATTTTACCGACGCCCGAGGTGGATCGAATTCCGAAGTAGAGGGTCGTCGTCGGCGCTGGAATCTCAAAATCAAACTTTGTCAGGGCGCAGCGCTTGAGCGAAAGTGTTTGGAGAGTTGAGAGCAATGGATGTTGAAGCTTTGGGGGTGAACCCCCTTTTATAGCACCCATACGGGCGCCTGAGTCGGTGGGGGCGCCTATCACGTGGCATTCCCTACGCGAACCCTTATTCCCAGGCTCGGTCAGCGCTTATCCATCTCCTCTTGGGCGCCTGAGCTGATGGGGGCGCCCGTGACCTCACGGGCGCCTGATCTGCCTTGGTCCAGAGGCTTCGCTGCTGTGGTTGGTGTTTTGCCTTCACATTGGGGTGCCCGTATCCTTACGGGCGCCCGAGTCCATCCAAAGACACCTCACTTGCAAAAGACCAGTCCTTCGATCTTGCAACAAAGGTTAGTACCAAAACACAACAAGCAAATGTGTTGGCCATTAGTTACAGCCGTAGCTGTCTTGGTTCTGACTTTGGGTCTCCCAAATGGAACCCTAGGTCGAACCAATGCCTACTGTTACCTCGACGGGGAACGTGTCCTCACCTACTCCTCTCAGGAGAGTTTACCTTTTGCCAACCGGCTCCTCCGGTTGGACTTTTTCCCAATCCACCTGATCAGGTCTTCATGCCCAACTTCCGGTCAGGTCTTCGGTGCCCAGCCCGTTGCCAGGTCTTCTTGCCCAGTCCTCGACTAGGACTACTTTGCCCAACTTACGGTCAGGTCTTCTTGCCCAGTCCTCGACCAGGACTTCTTTGCCTAGCCCTATGATAGGACTTCTTGCCTAGATTAACTAGGACTTTCCTGCATACTTGAGTAACTTTATTAGATCACAATAACACCTTAACTTCTGAACCCTTTGTCATTATCAAAACCCAAGTTTGACTTAGGTGCTGCCTGCACCAACAGTTCTTCCTCCTTTGACACTATCTAAGAATTGTCCCAAGCAGCCTTTCCCTTAGTGCTAAAAAGAACTCTACAAATCTTTAACCAATCTAAGAATTTGCAAACACATTTGTTAGAATATACCCTATCCTTGAAAAATATGATTCCATGAAAATATCAAGTGTTCTTGACTTTTGGTACAACCTTTAGTTTCCTCAAAGATGGCCATTTTGTAACAATTTTCAAATCTATCTATACTTCCAAGTGTTTGCTAAGTCTAACCATCATAATCTGACACATGGAATTGCCCTCAACTTTTTTCTTGTTTATCTCTTAATCCTAGATTCATATGGGAAACTTTATCAATCTTCCTTGATTTTCAAAATATCAATAAAGCCTTATTAACTCATGAAATAACACTTCATTCAAGGAATATGAGATCATAATCAAGACTTTTAATCCACAGCCATATCCTATAATCCAAACTTGCAATTTCTGATTGTCCAATATGCTTTTTCCATTTCAGCCTACGACTAGTTGACTGTCCCTGGGGCAGTCGACTCCCAAAACTCACACAATATTTCTGGGCTCTGGCCAGTCGACTGCCCCAGGGCAGTCGACTGATACCTGAATTTTAGGTTTTTCAGCCCAAATTCAGTAATGCCTAAATAATTCTATAAATCTCCGAAAAATCTAAAATTTTGTAGGGAGATTTGTGAAGCCTATATCTGCTTGGGAAAAATATGCTTCCAAATAAATGCACTCCAAAACCTAAGATTGACACGAAATCCAACTCTACTAAATTGTATCATTTTAACTCCTCCAAAAGTTCTAATTTAGACTTCTTCTTGATGTATCTTCTCATTTCTGGCCATGATACATTCTTAGCATTGAATTATATGGTATTTTCCCATTAAACCTTAATTTTATCCAATATAACCTTATTTTCACCTTTTTCTCCCTAAAACTCCTTTTAATTTGCCAAAACCTAGGATTAAGACTTACTCAAGTCTTCCAATCCCTCTGGCACATTCCATCTAATTTCCTAAGAGAAAACCACTTGAGATCCATTTACCATGGACCCCAAAGGCTTCTAGAGCTCCCCCTTGAGCTCTTAGCCCTAGCCACCTCACTAGGTGACTCAATCCACACTAGACCACATTGGTGTGCCACCGTTGATTCTTGGCCTATAAAATGAACCCTCTTAATCTTAGACACCTTGTCTTTGGTTAATTCATTTTCTTTCCCTTTGGATGACACCCCTTGCCATCCTTGGACTTCTCTTTCTTGCCATGATCATATGTCTTCCCTGCATATTTCTTTTTGTTGGCCTTGGAGACTCTAGACTGGTAACCCAAACCCGATCTATCATAGTTAGGTTTTATACTACCCAACACCATGTCTAAGCCCTTAGATCCAACTGTGAATCATTCTAGGGCCTTTTCTAAAGTATCAAGCCTTGCCCTCAAGGCTTGATTTTTCCTTTCCAAGTTTCTAACCTTAGTGTCCATATGCCCACTTTGGACATTCCTAGACCTATTCATTTTTCTAGGCATATTCCTTCTCTTCTTGGGATTAATGCCATTATCCTTAGGTACACAAGTCTTAGATCTAACATGATGCATGTTTTTCTTAGGGTTATGATCTACCTTGCTAACCCTAGTCCTATCATTATATTTAAATCCATAATTGTGCATAAGTAAATAATTTTCATTAATCCTAGCATGCATGGATGGGCAATAGACACTATTTTTAACATTCATAGAGGAACTCACATTGGAATTACATTTTAACTTAGGGTTAGGAATTACCTCCCTTACCCTTGTAGTCCCTCCTTGTTGTGATCTTTGCTTCTTCCTTTCCTCCTTCTCCCATCTTCTTAGATGCTCCATCTTCTTGAGCTCTCCACTCTTTGGGCACTTGGTGTGGTAGTGTCCTAGCTCACCACACATAAAGCATCGAATCTTCTTCCTTTTCTTTTGAGCTTCCTCATCCCTACAACCCTTGTTAGAATTTAAATGAATTGAAATGGGTTTAGATTTTACCTCCTTTTTACCTTTCGGGCACTTGTCCTTATAGTACCCTTTTTCGTTGCAACCAAAGCTTGTGATGTGCTCTTTCGATTTAGCTTTGGTGGACGTTAAGGTTTCTTCTTGCTCTTGTATGGATGAGGGTCTCTCCTCCCCCTCAATCCTTGAAGATGATGCTTCCTCTTCTTCTCTTGAGGTGGATGCCCTCTCACTCTCTTCTTCTCCTTTACTTGAGGATGTGGACATTTCTTCCTCTTCAGATGTTGACACTTCCGTTTCTTTTTCTTTTTCTAGGTCCATTGAATCCATTTTTATTGGCCCTTTCACTCTTTTGGCTTGTGTAGATTTCTTATGATATTCTTCTATCTTTCTCCATAACTCACATGCATCTTTATATTCACCTACACAACTCAAAATATTATTAGGTAAAATATTTATCAATATAATAATTACCTTCTCATTGGCTTTTGATTGTGCTTGTTGTTCTTGATTCCAATATCTAGGCATAAGCTTCTTCCCGTACTTATCCTGTGGAATCTCGAAGGACTCTTCAAGCGCAATCCTACATTCCCACTCCATTCCGAACCAATTCTCGATCCTTGCCCTCCAAAAATCGAAGTCTTCATGATCGTAGGGCGGTGGAGTGTAGATGTATTCCCCAAATATGTCTTCTATTGTTTCTCGTCCTCTAACGTGTGCACTCTCGGCGGTTAGTCCAATCAAGATTGGTCCTTTGCTCTGATATCACTCGTTAGATCGATTCCGTACGCTAGAGGGGGGTGAATAGTATTTTTCGATTCTTCTTGTAGCTACATTGTTAGTTGCACAAGAGAAAATACAAAAGAATAAAACTAACAACGAAAAGCAACGCTAACAAACCAGATTTACTTGGTATCCATCCCGGACGGGTGACTAATCCAAGAATCGTCGGTAGATCACTCCTCGATAACCTTCGGCTAGCTCTTGTCACTCCTTGTGAGTGGAGAAACCTCACCACAACACCTTTAGAAGACCTGAGCATAAAGACTACTATTTTGCCTTTAACCAAGACAAGATTCATCGAGAATCTCAGCCACTATGAAGTCCTCTCTAAATAGGACTCAGGTTGAAACTCTCGCCGCTAGTCGACTGCTCCCAGGGCAGTCGACTGGTCCCACTGAAAATCGACCGATGCAACCCCAACGTTCGAATTTTTGGCCAACTCACCAGCCACCTACCAGTCGACTGCTCCCAGGGCAGTCGACTGGTCCCCAGCCAGAACCTTTCTGTGAGTTTCATCAGTCGACTGCCCCCAGGCCAGTCGACTGGTCTACTCACTCACCTAAGGATACCCTTCCCGAGTATATTCCACTCCGCACTCGAATCCTAGGATTTTCCGAGTACAATCACACAACACTCGTACCCTCACGACTCAACTGACTCCTCATCCATAGCCTCGACTATTGCCTTCGCACCCTCTTCATCTTCGGCTCCCGTCCCTCGGATGTACGCAAGCCTCCAGCTTGCCTCCATGCCATCCTTCACGCATGCCTCGAAGTCCGTGCCCGTCAACTCATCGTCCATGCTCTCCAAGGTTCCTCGGGTGCTCACAAGCCTCCAGCTTGTCTCCATGCCACCCTTCACCGTACCGAGACCATCCAGCCAAGTCTATATGTGTAACCTGTACAACCTGCACACTCAACATACACATATAAGAACACAATGGTAAACCTAACTTAAACCCTTTGCCTAAACATCAAAACACTTGGTCACTCCGGACCACAGATTGCCTCAACAGTTTCTTCTTTTGGGGAACACATCTTCATCTACTCCACTCTAGAGAAGTTACCTTTTGTCATCAGGCACCTTCGGTTGGACTTTTGCTCGACCTCTGAAGCTTCTGGAACTCGAGACGTCCGTACCATGACCCGTCCCTACTTCCATCCATTGTCCTCGCTTGGCTACGTCTTCTGCCCAATCTTCCGGATTAGGTCTTCAGTGCCCAACCTTTGGTTAGGTCTTCATGCCTAATTCCTTGAACCAGGTCTTCATGCCCAACCCGCTGTAAGGTCATCAGCGCCTAACCCTCAATTAGGACTTCGTGCCCAGTCCATAACCAAAACATCATGCTCAACCTTGCAGGTCAAGACTTTGTGCCAAGATGAACTAGGACTTTCTTGTACACATCGTGTCGTCGATCTTGAATGTTGTTGGCACAGAAAACTTGAGCACGAAAGCTTGTCGTAGTGTTTTCGAGTGCTTGAGCTAATTTCTGAAGTAAAGGGGGTGAAACCCCTTTTATACTGGATCTTGGGCGCCTGATAGGCTATAGGGGCACCCTACACGTCAACGGATCAACCACCTCCTTATCTGCAGACTCAGCCAACTTTTATCCTATTCTTGGGTGCCTGGGATCACAGGGGTGCCTGTGACAACGAGGCACCTGGGAGCTAACGTGGCACGCCCAACCAGTGATCGCTAACTCAGCCGAGAAAAACCCCTCTAGGGCGCCTGAGTCCTCTCAAGAGCCTAGGTTCTCGGGCGCCTGAGCCCTCTCAGGTGCCGCTAAACACAGCAGCTGGTTCCTTTAGGCTATAACCAAGGTTAGTCGAAGAACACAATATAGTAAGGTAAATACATGCATGAATGATAGCTAGAGCTGTCTGGTTCTGACTTTGGATTTCAAATGAAATCCTAGGTCGAACCAATGCTTATTGTTCCCTCTTTCGAGGAACGCGTCCTCACCTACTCCACTCTGTTGAAGTTACGTTTTGCCAACCAGCTCCTCTGGTTGGAATTTTGCTCGGCCTCTAAGACTCTAGAATCTCAAGACGTTAGTACCAGGACTCGTCTCTATTTCTGCCCTTAGTCCTCGCATAGCTAAGTCTCCTACTCGATCTTTCGGATCTGGTCTTCGGTGCCCAGTCCTCGACCATGACTTTATGCCCAATCCCAACCCTAGGTCAGGTCTTCGGTGCCTAGCCCTCGGCTAGGACTTCGTGCCCAATCCTCAACCAAGACTTCGTGCTTAACCCTGTAGGTCAAGACTTTATGCCTAGGTAAACTAGGACTTTCCTGCACACTTAGTAAATTCATTAAATCACCACATAAACTTAATTTTAAACTTTTTGCCTTATCAAAATCAGGATCGATCTGGTACTTTTGGCACCAACACATTTGCCATCGGACACGGGGGCATGACAGAGCGACCTTCTGAAGTCTTTAATATTTGAGTTGGGTAATCCCACTGCTATTACCTTCCTAAGGTATTCTACATCTTAAATTAGTTATATATGTCCCAAATACTTTATCGATTATTTGAATTTGTTATATATAAATAGTGATTGTCCTACATTGTCTAATTATCAGCATTCCTTAGGTAATAGTATTTATTAGAACATCTATTTGTCTTATATTGTATAAGTTAAAATTGTAAGTACCCTAGAATAGTTTTGATGTAGTCAATCGAGCCGAAATAGGTCTTGTTGATTTGATTCTTGTGACTAAGTGTGTATGAGCTTAGGAGCAGAGGAAGTCAAGCGGAAGATGTAGCATACAAGAAGGTTGGCACGGGAAGGGAGCCGATGGGCTCAGTGCATTTGAGGGATGCAAAGTCTGTGAAAGAGTATACCGATGGACGAAAATGACACACATCATGTCCGAGGGACGAGAAGCCAAGGAGGATGTCTGTTCGAGGAGAAGGTCAGAGGATGAGTTCGGGTGAGCCCAAATTAGGCGCCCAAGGCAACTTGGGGGCCTGACTATATAGGCGTCCGATTTAACTCGGGCGCCCGGGTATCCGGGCGCTTGTATTGACTCAGGTGTCTGACCTAGAGTTTATTGCCAAGCTAGCCATTTTTGATCGTTTACGACATGGATAGGCATTGATCAATATCAGGCGCTCATGATGTCGGAGGTGGCCATTATGTGCCATGTTAGCACGTCGATTAGATTGTCCAGGAGCTATAAATAGGCCCCTTAGCTTAGAGTCTTCAAGCAATTCAATTGTAACAACTTCTGTAGTTTTGTGCTTAACTATTCTCTGAGTCTAAGAGTTTGTAAGAAGTTTCTCCATCCACAAAAGTAGTCATTCAGAGATAGATCTACTATTGTCTTGGATTAGCAACCATTCAGGTTGCAAACCAAGTAAATTTTGGTGCTTCTTTGCTTTTGATAATTAATCTTCTTCATGTCTTTTTATTTTGCTTAGACTAACCTTATTTTTGTTTAAGAAGACAATAAATCTTGTTTTCCACTTGTAGGGCTATTCACCCCTTTAGCTAGCCAGACTGATCGCAACAATTGGTATTAGAGCAAGGACGCTTATTGCCAACTGAAGACATTTTAATAAGTCACAGGCAACGAAACTACATATAAGAAAAAGGAAGATTCACTGCTACAATTGTCAAGAGGAATGACACATCAAGGGCAACTATCCGAGACTTAAAAATAAAGACAAGGAAAAAAAGCCTAGTCGAAGGAAGCAGAAGAACCTAAAGGAGACGTGAAGTGAATTATTTTCCTCAGAATCTTTGATGGAGGAGTATGCTGAGCTTGCTTTAATTGCAAGCCATCAAGGAGAGGACAACAAAAGATCATCTGAAATGAGCATCAGGAGCATCGATGAAGGGGGAGCGTCAGCTTACGAATCTGACACGGTAGTGAGGTACGTAACCTTCCTCCTGATGAATTATATGATGCTATCCAAATGCTAAGTAGATCTTTATATAAATTACAAACCAAGTGTGTTAATTTGGAAAAGGAAAATATCAAACTAAAATTTAATTTATCTAATGCATGTCCACTAGAACTGTTTGAGAAAATTAATGTTGAAAATATGAATTTGAAAGTAAAAATAGAAATGTTAGAAAAGAAATTTACATGTTCAAATTCAAATATTTCTCAAAATTCAAAAGTTAAATAATTTTGGAAGACTTAATTGATATTTGAGAAACCACGAGGGTCAAATTACAAAAGTATAAAAAAATTATATTCCACTCAAATATTTGATAAATCCTGTTGTAGAAATTTATTCTGGAACCCCAAATCTATATTGAAGTGTTAGAAATTATTCTTAAAGCATGTTAGTAATTAATAATTTTTTGTTTGTAATGTTTTTTTTCTAGAAATTATTTTTTTTCATACTGAAATCCTTTTTTATGAAAATATAATTTTTGCAGAAAATTTATTTTAAATTTTTCTGTGATAGACTTCATTCATATCTATTCATAGGAAAATTTTGATATTTTTAATTAATAAATGAATTTTTATGATTTAAAAGAAAACATCAATGTTTTAATTTTAAAAATACCTTGAAGTCGATTTTTGAAAAACAATTTTTTTTTTGAAACTGACCGTTAGATATTGGATCTTACAAAAAATTATCAAGATTTTTCAATGTCAAATATAATTTTAACCATTTATTTGCAAAAATTCATTCATTGCTAATGAATTATTTCTCTACACTCAATAAAAATGTGTTTTGTTTTGAAAATTTTTATCTGAATAGATTTAGAATTTTGACAACTCAAAAATATTGAGAAATTTCAAAGAAAAGATAATTTTTAACTTAATTTCTTAAAGAAAAATTTCGAGAAATTCTTCGGAAATAGTTTTTTTGACTATATCAATCTTTCAACAACTCTTGATTGTGTTTTTACAACTTAAAAAAATTTCAAAATATTTTTGGATAGAGAAAAGAATTTTTTTAACTTGATTTATTTATGTTAACCATTTTTTATTAACTTAAGTTATTTCCTTAACACCTTTTTTGGATATGATTTTTTTGATGGGATCAAAGGGGGAGAAATGAAAATTAATTTAACGATTTATGTTTTTATTATTTTAACTATGTTATATTTTTATACTTAATTGAAAAAAGTTAATTACCTATTATTTTACTCTCTATTTTTTCCTAACTTAACTCGGGTTGATACATAAAAAAAGAAGAAATTGTAAATACCCGAGATAGTTTTGATGTGATCAACCGAGTAAAGTTTGGTCATCTATGTTTGATCCCTGTGTCTAAGTGTGTAGAAGCTTAGGAGTACAGAAAATCGAGCGAAAGACGTAGCAGACAAGAAGGATGACACGGGAAGGGAGCTGACTGACTTAGTGTATCCGAGAGACACATAGTTTATGGAAGAGTACACTGGTGAATGAGAAGGGTGCATGCGACGTCCGAGGGATAAGAAGTCGGGGAGGAAGTCCATTCATGGAGAAGTAGGAGGTTGAGTTTAGGTGAGCTCAACTTTAGATGATCAAAATCACCCAGAAGTGCCAGAAGACTGGTCAACCAATGGTTGACCATAACCAGCCCAAATTAGGCGCTCGATTTAACTCAGGCGACTGGGTATAAAAGAGCTCGTATTGACTTGGATGCCCAAGCCAGAGTTTATCACCAAACTAGCCGTTTTTACCTGTTTGCGAGTGGAGAGGCATTGACCAATATCAGGCGCCATGTCAGCACGGCGATAAGATTGTCTAGGGGCTATAAATAGACCTCTTAGCTCGGAGTCTTCATGAAATTCAATTGTAGCAACTTCTGTAGTTTAGTGCTTAACTATTCTAAGAGTTTGTCTGGCCACACAAGGAGTTATTTGAAGATAAAGCTACTCATTTCCTTGGATTAGCAACTACCCAAGTTGCAAACTAAGTAAATTCTGATGCCTCTTTACTTTTGATTGCTAATCTTATTCATGTATTTTTATTTTTCTTAGACTAACCTTATCTTTGTTTAAGAAGATAAAAGATCTAGTTTTCCACTTGCATGGCTATTCACCCCCATCTAGGTGGCCCAACCGATCTTGAAAAGAACCAAGCATCACAATTTGGTCATGTTTGCTTTGACTATTGTAGCCTAAAAAGATCTAGTTCAATCTATGTTTTTATTTCTTAATTAATTATTTTTATTATTACTTTTATCTCTGAGATATTTAGTTAGTTTAAGTACAAAACTTATTGGTTGCTTATAAATATGTATATACCATATCAATTTGTTCATCTTAGTTTGTTCACCCTTGAACTAGTTCTTTAATCATCGAGCATTTTCATCTACAAGATAAGATCATTCATATTGCATACTTTGATATGAATTTATATGTTTAATTCTCAGATTACACAATGCTGAAATTTCATTTCAATCATCCATTTTTTATTTTATAATAGTATTTTTAATAATCTTTTGTACTTTTTAATAACACATCCTGATATAAACTCTTATTAAATTTCATTCTCAAGCATTCCTTTGAATCATTTCTTTTAAGTCTGAAATTGTATTTTTATATTATTAGTTTTACATTTAGGCATTTGAATTTTACACTCCATTTTTCTCATTAATTAATATATACTATCATTTTTTTTTGATTTACAAGGAGTATCCAGGTTTGCGCCCGACTAATCCATTAAATGATAGTATATATACTATCATTCATGCATTAAACACACTCATTTTACAAACATTAAATGTTGAAAATAAAAATGAAAAAAACTCTTGAGATATTGCAATAGTGTGTGTGTTTGTGTGTGTGTGTGTGTGTATGATGTGGATTCCGCAAGTGTACAAAAACATCGTCAAATAATAAAATATCGATCCACAGGGACTATTAATTAAGAACTAGTTGATTAGGCGAGCCAAGCTATCAAGACTTTGCTTGGTTGTGTCAGAGCTTGAAAAAAAGTGAGAAAGAGAGAAGAGGAAGAGAAGTAGAGAAGAGAGAGATCTTAAGTCATTGGGGAAGGGATGGATGGATGGAATCTAAGATTTTTGATTTCGCTACAATGCTAGTTGATGTCCTATGTATTGTTCAAATCTTAATCTCCATGTCTATGTCCTTATAGAGATCCAAACTTTGTAACAGTTTTAGCCCTACAAAAGCCCACCGAAGTGCTTCCCCCTTTAGCATCCAATGCCATTAAGTATAAGAGGTAACCTAGAGAGTCCGATTAAAAGTTGGTCTCTGTCATAGGCTCCCCCGTCATATGTCTCTAGGATACGCTCAGCACTTTCTAACACGGGATAGGGAGAAACCCATTAGATGGTGTTAGCTAATCTCTTGTAAAGGATTGACCTCCATTTCGAGGTAATGTTTGAGACATCCTGTTAAAATGATTACACTTGTTACAGAGGGCTCCCTAGGCATAAAATCTTGGAGACTCCTTGTATGTGAGGTCAAACCCTCATAAAAATATGCATTCACCATTCAAACATTTCCATAAACACATGGTAGTCACAATACATATAAAGCAAAACATGGACATTTCATTGAATAAGAAAATGCATTATACATAGTTCATACAACATCATCACATTGTAACTAGCTTCTACATCCGAGAAAAGGAGAACTACTCCATTTCGAAAGGGAATCAACAAGAAGAAAGCAAAATAAAGCTTTCTACAACCCTAGGCAAGGATAGAGAGAGAGGAGAAAGCTTATCCTTGAAGCATGGTCTTCTTGAAATCCCTTCTTGCCCTGGAGTAGAATGGTGTCGAGGAGGAGGTGGCGCGGCTCTAGGCTCTCTCCTAGAGGGGAGAACCCTTCCCCAAGGCTAAGAGATGAACCCTAGCTAAAAGATGTGAGAAAAGGGGAGAAACCCCTCTTTATAGCAGATTCTGCCGGGGGGGGGGGCATTGTAACGACCCGGAAAATTCTCTTAATATTTTCTTAAAATATTGAGCATGTCTAGATAATTTTCTGAGGGGTCCAGAAATAATTATGTAAAATTGGGCCTAGAAATCCATGTTTTCTCATTTAAATTGAGAAAAACTAGGTACTAATGAGCTTTAAAAGGGCTCAAAAAATGGGTATTAATTAGGTAAAATTAATATAAATTAGGTAAAAATTAATATAAATATAAAAGAATTTTATTTAGGAATATTAGCATAATTATGGGTGATTTTTGGAGAATTTTCGAAATAAAAGGAAAATTTTCGAAAATAAGAAAAAAGATTAAATAAAATAAAAATAAAATAAAAATAAAGGTGCATGGGCCAAGGATTGAACCTTGGACCGCTTGTACAACAATGAATGCTTTAACCAACTCACCTAGCAAGGAATTCTTGTGAGGAAAGAAAGTGAATGGTGGTTAAATGGTAGAAGAAGATGAAGGGCCATGGAAAACTCTTCATTCACCACCTTAATGGTTGATTAATAAGGGGGTTTGAGAGTTTCATTCTTCATGCCATCAATTGCATTTGCTCCTCTCTTCCTTCTCCATTCTTGCCGAGCACACAACGAGGAATTCTCCTTTGAGAAAACTCCACAAAAGGTCTCCTTCTCCAAGATCTAAGGTCTTCTCAAGGTTCTAAGGGCTAGGTGTGGTCAAGTCTTCTTTCTTCTTTCCATCCAAGGTCTAAAAATCAAGAAATCTAAGGTAAGACTCCCTCACCTGTGGTATAATAGTTACCTATGATTTCCATGATTTTTGGCATGATATATGGGTTAGTTTCGGATTTAATGTTGAAGGGAAACAAAATCAAGGTTCCTATGTTTCAAAGGTTTCGGCCAGCATGTTTTAAAGGTCCATAATTATGCTAAAAATTATGATAATATTATTTAATGTTCCCTTATGATTTTTATAAGTTAACTGTAATTTTTGGGGATTTTTGGAGTACCCTAGGACACACTAGGGTCTCGGCCAACATGAAAGAAGCAAAACCCAGAACCTTAAGTTCAAGGGTTTCGGCCACCATCTTCTAAATGTCTAGAAATATGTTAAAAATCATGATAATATTATTTGATGTTCCCTTATGATGTTTAGAAGTTAATTGTAATTTTTGGGGATTTTTGGAGTAACTAGGACACACTAGGGTCTCGGCCAACATGAAAGAAGCAAAACCCAGAACCTTAAGTTCAAGGGTTTCGGCCACCATGTTTTAAATGTCTAGAAATATGTTAAAAATCATGATAATATTATTTGATGTTCCCCTATGATTTTTAGAAGTTAATTTTAATTTTTGGGGATTTTTGGAGTACCTAAGACACCCTAGGGTCTCGGCCAACATGAAAGAAGCAAAACCCAGAACCTTAAGTTCAAGGGTTTCGGACACCATGTTTTAAATGTCAAGAAATATGTTAAAAATAATGATAATATTATTTGATGTTCCCTTATGATTTTTAGAAGTTAATTGTAATTTTTGGGGATTTTTGGAGTATCCTAGGACACCCTAGGGTCTCGGCCAACATGAAAGAAGCAAAACCCAGAACCTTAAGTTCAAGGGTTTCGGCCACCATGTTTTAAATGTCTAGAAATATGTTAAAAATCATGATAATGTTATTTGATGTTCCCTTATGATGTTTAGAAGTTATGTGTAATTTTTGGGAATTTTTGGAGTACCCTAGGACACTCTAGGATTTCGGCCAACATGAAAGGGACAAAACCAAGGTCCCTATGTTTATGGGTTTCGGCCACCATGATTTAAATGTCTATAAATATGTTAAAAATCATGATAATGTTATTTAATGATCCCTGATGATGTTTAGGAGTTAAGTATAAATTTTGGGAATTTTTGGAGCACCCTAGAGGCCCATATGGTTCGGCCAACCCCAAGGACCCAAGGGTTAGGGTTGAGTCTTTAACTTCAAGCATATGTTTATGTGTTGCCATGATATAAGGATGAAGGATGGTGATTGTGTGAATTATCACATGGCCTTGGGACTCCATAAGTTTCGGCCAATAAGGGTTAATAGGATACGAGTTAAGATTTATTCCAAGTAAGGGTCCCAATGGCCCTATGGTAAGATGTGATTTATGTTTATGAATGATATGCTATGTTATGAATGATATGTCATGCTTACGAATGATATGCCATGTTTATGAATGATATGCCATGGTTATACATGATATGCTATGCTTATGAATGATATGCCATGTTATGAATGATATGCCATGTTTACGAATGATATGCCATGTTCATGAATGATATGCCATGGTTATGCATGATAAGAATGATGTTACGACAAGTATGTTATGATCATGTTCATGATAAGAATGATGCCATGCTAAGTATGCTATGAATGTCTTATGAATGATGAAGCATGCAAAGTATTTTACTTTATGAATGGGCTTGTACCGGACCCAAGTATGGGTCCAAGGGATGGGCACCTTAAGAACGCCCCGGTTATGGACTACCGTAGCTATCCACGATTCTGGCACTACCGGAGCTGTGCAACAGGGATGGGCTCCTTGAGAACGCCTCGGTTCGGGGACTACCGACTATGCTGTCCTTACCCTAGTAGGTCGGGGCTAGCTACCTCGGATTTACTAGGGATGCGCGCTATGATGTATGTATGTGGTACAAGCCGGGGACCCCAAATGTTATGATGATGATGTTTAAGCATTTTCAAAGTATGTTTTAAAAGTTAAGCATCCCTATGTATATGCATTCCACCCATGCATTCATACATGTTATGCATTATGTTATGATAATGATATGTTATGCTTATGCTCCATGTTAAAAGATATGTATGAGAATGAATGATCCATGATATGATTAGGGTAAGAAAATGCTCTTATGATATCCTAGAATGTATGTCTATGTCTATGCCATATAGGTTGGTTTATATCTTATGTTTATATTTATGCCATGTCTCATGCCAAGCTAGGAAAGTTTATTAAGTTATGTTCATGCCACATATGATGTCATGCTTAGAATGTTTACGATGTCTATGCTTGATATGCTAGAAAGTATGCCTATGGTTGATTTACATCTTATGCTTATGTTCATGCCACACATGATGCCATGCTTAGAATGTTTAATTATGCTTATGCCTATGTTTATACTTTATGCCATGATAAGAATGTTCAATTAGATTTATGCCTATGTTTATGCTTTACGCTATGATAGAAATGTTTATGATGCTTATGTTCCATATGATTATGAATGAATGACAAATGATTTTAGTGAGTAGGAAAGAGTCTTACTAAGCCTGTGTGCTTATAGTCTTCTTTCCTTATACCGCAGATCATGCAAGGGGATAACGAGGACGCAGCAGGAGGGCCTGAAGTATGTGTGTGTTGGTGACTTGGCCCATGAAATCAAATGCGTTAACCGTTTATGCTAAGAACTTTATTTTGACTACCTATATGCTCGAATAGTGACTTATGGAACTATATGATAAGATGTCCAGTATGATATGATATGAACCTTATGGTATGATGTTAAGCATGTTATGATATGATGATTAAGCATGATGTTCATATGTGAAGTTCCATGTCATTATATTAGGGATGGTAGTAGGGGCATGTATATGTAATGTTTAAGTTATTCCGCTGCAGTATGATGTTACATGCCTTAAGTATGTTAGCGTAACGCCGCTTTAGGGGGAAAAAAAAAGCGGGCATTACAGGCATGGGCCTCGAGCATGAATTTTTACTATTTAAAAATTATTTTGTTCTCTCTCCCCTTCTACGCTCCATTAAAAAGCCAAAACCCTCACTTGTCTTTCCCAAATGTAAAATCTCCCTCCCTTTTGGTCTTCCATCTCGCTCATGGTCCTCTTTTGTCCGTTAGGCTCTCTCCTTTCATCTTCAGCATCTTCTGTTGCTCTCGATATTTTGTAGCCATCTTCCATTGCTCTCGGTCCTTCACCGTCATCTTCTAGAAGCTCTCACATCTACTCAAATCGATTGGAAGCTCCACAACTGTAACAAAGGTCTTTTGAAAACCACTCCCATCCTTCCATTCTCGAGCGCAAACCCTTCCACTCCGGTGCTTGTTTTTCTTCTTGTTTAATATTTTTTAATTAGGGGGTGTGTAGGGTCTACTCAACAGTATCTCTACTAGGGTTAGGGAAATGTGGTGTGCTAGAGAATGAAGCTATCCATGACTAAAATCTCTTTCTCCCACCACTCCATTCTCGATCGTATGGCCTTCGGTCCTACCTTAAGAATTTGTTACTAGGGTTTAGGTGCTAGATGTGTAAATGCTAAAACGTACAAGCCATATTCCAAAGTAAGTACTACAATGATAAGAAGCTGCTCAACCGTAACTGTGCTAGATAATAATGTTATCAAAGAATGAAAAAGTAATCTGTAGCTACATGTTGTAGCAACTACTTTAAAGTAGCCGCTACAATGTCAAACTCGCTGAACTACTACTTATACACGTTGTAGCAACTACTTCAATGTAGCTGCTAAAATGTCAAACTCATTGGAGTACTGCTTATAAATGTTATAGTAACTGCCTCAAAGTAGATGCTACAACGTCAAACTCACTAGACTAATTCTCATACACGTTGCAGCTACGTCAAAGTAGCTACTACAATGTCAAACCACCTCGATTAGCTCGTTATAGCAGGTGTCGGAATATAGCTGTTATAACGTTAAGCTTATGTTGTAGTAGCTACGGAATCGTAGCTGTAGGCTACAATGTAAAACATGCATTATTCAAAAGTATCTGCTACACATGTTTATCTTTTTATATAATAATTTTTATTAGTAACTCCTTTCATTTTTGATAAAATATAAATTTTATGGTTATATCATTTGCAGTAAACTAGCAAGCATCATTTCTGATATTTCATTCAATGGTAAGTCACAAATTTTAGGTTGTAATTCCCTCTAATCTAAATTATATTTTATATGATTCAATGATTCTAAACGATGTCTTTAATCTAGGGGAAAGCAGATGTTATCTTTATTGGGTATCTGCCGGGTGTTTATGACACCTAGATAGATCCATGTAGACAATTTAATAATTTTAAGGGCACTATACACCAGTTCTTTAAGATTAAAGAGGATGCAAAAATGACTTTTGAAGCACACTTTGACAAAAATCTAGCATCTACCTCCACAAATAGAGGCAAAGAAAGATCTTGTACAACTTCAAATATAGTATCAAGCTCAAACTCATAGAAAAAGTGTGGAATCGTTTAGAATCGATAGAGGGGGTGAATATCAATAAAATCTTTTTCGGAAAAATAAGAGTGATACACAGCGGAAAATTGCAAGACAATGCTAACTCAGTTTTCTTTTACTTGGTTCGGAGTCTAGATCTGCTCCTACTCCAAGGCCCACAGTCCTTGATCGTTTACGTTGGGCAATTTTAGATTTCGTAAAAGTATTACAAAGTTGAAGTTCGAATACAGAATTTAAATACAACAATTAATTAAAAATTAGACTAACAACCGGAGAAGATTCGAAGATCGGAGCTGCGAGTCATCGTTGGTGCTTGAGACTTGAGCACGGAGCGTTTGGAGCAGAGCGCTTGAATGAATTCGTTGGAAGCAGTTTTGTCTGGAAGCAAGGGGGTGAACCCCTATTTATATAGCATTCTTGGGTGACTGTGTTGAAGGGGGTGCCTGACACATGACCCTATCTGCGCGAATCCTCATCCGGTGACTTGGCCAACGCTTATCCCTTCAATTGGGGTGTCTGAGTTGAGTGGGGTGCATGTATCAACATAGGCGCCTCATTTGCTGACGTGGATGCTTTGCTACGAGACTGCTTGGAGCACCCTGTAGGATCGTATCCGTACCCTAGAGGGGGGGGGTGAATAGCGTTTCTTCGACTCTTTTCACCTACGTTGTTAGTTACGCAACGGAAATACAAACAAGATAAAAACTAAGTCTGAAACCCTCTCCACCAGTCGACTGCCCATTTACCAGTCGACTGGTCTAGTCTTAATTGTTAGCCAACGGCTAACCCAACGGCTAGTTTTCGGGGTTACCAGTCGACTACCAATTTACCAGTCGACTGGTCCAGGCCTGAAAGCATTCTGTGAGTTTTATTAGTCGACTGCCCCAATGACAGTTGACTGCCCCACTTACACACCTAGGGTTTCCCTTCCCGAGTACACTTCTCTCAGCGCTCGACCCTAGGACTTTCCCGAGTACAATCACACAGCAGTCATACCCTCACCACTCGACTTACTCCTCCACAGCAGCCTCAACTGTTGCCTTCGCACCCTCTCCATCTTCGGCTCCCGTCCCTCGGATGCACGCAAGCCTCCAGCTTGCCTCTATTCCATCCTTCACACATGCCTCGAAGTCCGCGCCCCTCAGCTCATCGTCCCTGCTATCTAAAGTCCCTCGGGTGCACATAAGCCTCCAGCTTGTCTCCATACCACCCTTCACCGTACCGAGGCCATCCAGTCAGTCCATATGTGTACCTGTACAACCTGCACACTCAACATACACATATAAGAACACAAGGGTAAACCTAACTTAAACCCTTTGCCCAAACATCAAAACACATGGTCACTCCGGACCACAGACTGCCTCAACAATCTCCCCCTTTTTGATGTTTGACAATACGTTTAAGTTAGGGAAACAAGATAGTAGTCAAATAGCAAAATAATGCATATGCAATGCAAAAATGGATCCTATCCCAAGTCATCCCACACCTAACCTTGACTTCCCAAGTTAGGAATTTTCACCAAAATAGGCGTTTTAAAGCTTCTCCAAAGCTTCTCCTACATTGGACTTATAAAGGTTTTTTAAGAACCTCTCCAAGGTTCCCCTTACGCCAAGAATGGAGCTACCATGCTCTCCCTTTATCTTAGCTCCCCCCTAAACCTAGGGTTTCTAGCAAAGGTGTGTTTAGTTTCCCAACTTAAACCCAACACTTCTCCCCCTTGCCTAACATAAAAAAGAACCCAACAATATCCCATTCATTGGTTCTTTTAATCCCTAATGATCATAAACAATGTGTACTAGCCCCACACACACTTGTTTTGCATCATTTGGACACATACCCAGCTGCTGAAACAAAAATCAGCCCTGACCAGTCGACTGCCAAAATGGCAGTCGACTGATACTCTGAAAGTCTGAAATTTTAGCATTTTTGACGAAATTCAGAAATGCACCAAAAATTTCACAAATCTCCAAAAATTTCCAAATTTTGTGGATTGGTTTGTTGTACCCATATCTACTTGGGAAAAATACTTTGTAAAATGTATCTATCACCGTTCCCATGTTTGACACAAAACCCAAAAACTAGCAAAAAGGTTCACTCAAACCTTAACCAAAAGTCCTAGTTTTGGTTTCCCCTTGATGTCTCTGCCCATGCCAACCCACAATGCGTCCCTAGCACTGATTTACATGTCAATTACACACCAAAAACTAATTTTCATGCAATATGACCCCAATGTCATATTTCCATGCATGAAACTCAAAAACACCGTGCCAAAATCCAAGAATTGAGACTCAAGTCCGTCTCCAATTCTTTTGGCACACTCTATAGTCTATCTAGACCTCTAGGAGCACCCCCTCCCACAGTCCATTCACCATATATCCCAAAGGCTCCTATAGCTCCCCCTTGAGCTCTTAGCCCTAGCCACCTCCCTAGGTGACTCAACCATCACTAGGCCACATCGGTGCTCCACCGGTGACTCTTGGTCTACAAACTTGACACTCTTAACTTTGGACACCTCGTCTTTGGTTAAGTCATTCTTTTTCCCTTTAAATGACATCCCCTTGCCATTTTTGGACTCCCCCTTCTTGCCATAATCATATGCTATCCTAGCATATCTCTTCCCCTTGGCATGGAAGTTCTTAGACCGGTATCCTAAACCCGATCTATCATTGGTGCGGTTTAGACCACCCAACACCATATTCAAACCCTTAGATCCAACCGTGAATCTCTCTAGGGTTTTCTCTAACCTATCAAGCTTTTCCCTTAAAGCTTGATTTTCCTTTTCTAGGTTCCTAAACCTAGAGTCCGCATGTCCACCTTGGACATTCCTAGACCTACCCTCCTTTCTAGGCACTTTCCTCCCCTTCTTGGGATTTTTGCCTTGATCCTTAGGTCTAGAGGTCTTTGATTTTTCATGATGCATGATCTTTATAGGGTTTTGATCTATCTTGTTAACCCTAGTCCTATCATCATATCTAAAACCATGGTTATGCACAATTAAGCAGTTTTCATTAAGCCTAGCATGAATGGATGAATGATTTACACTATTTTCAACATTCACAGAGGAACTAACATTTGAATTGCATTCTAATTTATAGTTAGGGATTACCTCCCTTACCCTTGCAGTTCTTCCTTGATGTGAGCTCTTCTTCTTTCTTTGCTCTTTCTCCCATCTCCTTAAGTGCCCCATTTTCTTGAGCTCCTTCTTCCTTGGACACTTGGTGTGGTAGTGCCCTAGCTCACCACACGTGAAGCACCTAATTCTTTTCTTCTTCTCTTGGGCTTCCCCAATCCTACAACCCTTGTTAGAATTTAAGTGAATTGAAATGGGTCTAGATTTTACCTCCATTTTACCTTTCGGGCACTTGTCCTTGTAGTGCCCCTTTTCATTACACCCAAAGCATGTGATATGGTCCTTGGCTCTTGCTTTGGTGGAGGTTGGAGCTTCTTCTTCAACTTTTGATGATGTGGATGCCTCCTTTTGACTCGGTACGGTTGAGGGTCTTTCCTCCCCCTCAATTCTCAAAATTGATACCACCTCTTCTTCTTTTCAGGAGGTTGATGATCTTTTACTCTCTCCCTCACTTGAAGATGTAAATGACTCAATTTTCTCCTCTTCTTGAATCATGGAGCTCACTTCATTGGAATCTTCTATTAGTTGGACTCGTGTAGGGTTTTCATGGAATTCGACCACCTTTTTCAATAGCTCATGTGCATTTGAGTATTTTCCTACATCACTCAAGACGTTGTTAGGCAAAAGATTAATCAATACTTCAATTACCTTCTTGTTCGCCTTGGATTGATCTTGTTGCTCTTGATTCCAATATCTAGGCCTAAGCTTCTTCCCGTGCTTATCCTTTGGAATCTGATATGGCTCTTCAAGCGCGATTCGACATGCCCACTCCATCCCGAACCAAGTCTCGATTCTTGCCCTCCAAAAGTTGAAGTCCTCATGATTGTAGGGCGGTGGAGTGTAGATGTCTTCCCCTAACTTATCTTCCATTGTCTTTCTTCCTCTAGCGTGTGCTCCCTCGGCGGTTAGTCCGATCAAGAGCGGTCCTTTGCTCTGATACCAATTGTAGGATCGTATCCGTACGCTAGAGGGGGGTGAATAGCATTTTTTCGACTCTTTTCACCTACGTTGTTAGTTGCGCAGCGGAAATACAAACAAGATAAAAACTAACAACAATAAAGAACGCTAACAAACCGATTTACTTGGTATCCACCCCGGCCGGATGACTAATCCAAGAATCTGTCGGTGGATCAATCCCCGGATAACCTCCGGCTAGCTCTCGTCGCTCCTTGTGGGTGGAGAAACCTCACCACAACATCTTGAGAACCTCTGAGCACAAAGACTACTGTTTGACCTTTAACCAAGACTAAACTCGTCAAACTTTTCTGCCAAGACGAAGTCCCCTTAAATAGAACTAAGTCTGAAACCCTCGCCACCAGTCGACTGCCCATTTACCAGTCAACTGGTCTAGCCTTAATTGTTAGCCAACGGCTAACCCAATGGCTAGTTTTCGGGGTTACCAGCCGACTGCCAATTTACCAGTCGACTGGTCCAGGCCTGAAAGCATTCTGTGAGTTTTATCAGTCGACTGCCCCAATGGTAGTCGACTGCCCCACTCACACACCTAGGGTTTCCCTTCCCGAATACACTTCCCTCAGCACTCGACCCTAGGACTTTCCCGATTACAATCACACAGCACTCGTACCCTCACCACTCGACCGACTCCTCCATAGCAGCCTCGACTGTTGCCTTTGTGCCCTCTTCATCTTCGGCTCCCGTCCCTCAGATGCACGCAAGCCTCCAGCTTGCCTCCATGCCATCCTTCACGCATGCCTCGAAGTCCGCGCCCCTCAACTCATCGTCCCTGCTATCCAAAGTCCCTTGGGTGCACACAAGCCTCCAGCTTGTCTCCATGCCACCCTTCACCGTACCGAGGCCGTCCAGTCATGTCCATATATATACCTGTACAACCTGCACACTCAACATATATATATAAGAACACAAGGGTAAACCTAACTTAAACCCATTGCCCAAACTTCAAAACACATGGTCACTCCGGACCACAGATTGCCTCAACACACCCTTCATCTGGGGAGCTTGTCACCATGCAGGCCCCTGATCATACAGGTGCCTGACTCCATTCAGGCGCTGGGAAGCAGTGAACTCCATCCTTTGTTCCTGCGACCAGGGTTTGTTCCAAAACACAAACAATATATATGTTAAGTCTAGTTAACAGCCAGAGCTGTTTTGGTTCTAAATTTGGGTTTCCAAAATGGAACCCTAGGTCAAACCGACTCCTAGTGTTCCCTCCTACGGGGAACGCGTCCTCGCCTACTCCTCTCATGAGAGTTTACCTTTTTGCCAACCGACTCCTCCGGTTGGACTTTTGCCCTTTGGGGAACGCGCCCTCGCCTACTCCTCTCAAGAGAGTTTACCTTTTTGCCAACCGGCTGCTCCGGTTGGACTTTTTCCCAATCCTCTGGATCGGGTCTTCGTTCCCAGTCCGTGACCATGACTTATTGACCAACCCCCGGTCAGGTCTTCGGTGCCCAGCCCTCGGCCAGGACTTATTGCCCAATTCCTCGAATCAAGACTTCGTGCCCAGTTTGCGACCATGACTTATTGCCCAACCCAATGTCAGGACTTAGGTGCCCAACCCTCGCCCAGGACTTATTGCCTAATTCCTTGAATTAGGACTACGTACCTAGTTTACCTAGGACTTTTCCTGCGCACTTCAACAAGTTCATTAGATCACAAAAACACCTTAACTTATGAACCCTTTGCCATTATCAAAACACAAGTTTGATCTTGGTTCTTCCGGCACCAACAATCCGACACCAACAAAAAGATTCAAAGATAGAAAAAATTAGAAAACTGAATGATGCAATGGAAGAGATAAATCAATAATTAGATTCTCTATCAATTAGTGATGAAGAATAGCTATGTTATTTCTAGTTGTTGTATTACTAAAATTCTTGAACATATCAAGCTTATTGGGCTTGTTGTCATTGCTTTTATCCTACAATTTCAATTGAATACATTTTACTTTGTCGAGTATAGATGTATAACTACAACATAAAATCAAAAGTTTATTCCATAATGTAGTAGCTACTAGACAGTAATTTCTACAATGTGAAAGTGAAGGTAGGTCTGCTGCTACACGTAGCAGCAACTTGACACTAGTTGCTACGATGTCGAACCAGCAGTAGTTTTGTTGCTACACGTTGTAGCAACTACTACACACGTTGCTGCTAGACGTTGTAGCGGCTACAAATGTAGCGACCCGCCTTCTCTGACTTAGACGGATCGTTACTTCTCTCTACTTCTCTACTTTTGATACATGACTAAAAATGCGGAAATCTTTTTTTTTTAAACTTTTAAATTCATCTAACAATTATATTCTAACTTAAGCAGTCATGTATAATAACATATCACACTTTCTATCTCAAAAGCTCACATATGGTACACTTTGAAGCTTGCCTCGCCCAACACCACAGTCGGGTATCAGTCGACTGATACTGTATCAGTCGACTGATAGCCTGAAATTTGAATTTTCAGGTTTTCGGCAGTTGCTTCACAGCTCCTCCAAACTTATAATTTCGAGCCATATGGAATCATGACACCATTTCTACACTCTATGACAGTTTTCAAATGAGTTTAGCCAATCAAAACGAATCCATAAACTTGAATTTTGGACTTTTGCGGAAGAAAATAAACTATACAAGTTATATGAACTTTAACACTAAAGTTTGTACCGATCTTGACTTCTATACATTCATATAACCAAATACATGTTCTATGACCTTGCTAAAGCATCATGAAATGTGAATGCAACTTTTCTAAACATATTTAAGCAATGAAACTTAATTCAAAGAAGAAATTGATACTATCTTGGCACATGCATCTATTTCTCTAACTAAGTATCAATATCTCTAACTGCTCACAATTCTACTCATCCAGTGCAATCATAAGAATATATAGGCTAAAAGAAACGACATGGAATCTTTACTCTAAGAAATTGAGTATGTAAAACTATCCAAAACTTAAATGTTCGCTAAACTCCATAAAACAAAAACTTGAAATTCAAATGAACTATAACATTGTGAATTAAATAACTAAATTGTCTTGTGCCAAAGATCTCTCCATAATCAGCCACCACACACACTTTTCTCAGCACCGCCTCGTCGCCTTCCTTCAGAATTGCTTGCCTTTACCATTATCTGCAATAAGAGGAAATGCAACTAGTAAGCAAAAAGCTTAGTAAGTACTATCTAGCTCACAAAATCTCGAAATGTGCAAACATGCTTCTAGATCAAACTGAAAATCATATGAGATACTAATATGCTTGAAAGAAAACTAAGAACATGTATAACTCAAAACATGCATACTCAAGCAATAATAAATCTCAATTTACTTTTCTTGGCTCAACTTGAAACTTTAGCTATTCTTTAACTTTTGAAAACTTTCTTAAACTTTCGAAACTTTGCTAAAGCATATACTTGAAAATAATAATCACTTGGATCCACTGAAGACGTAAGTACCATCTCATATGCGCGTTCCCTAAAAGGTTGGGGTAGCGAGCCATCAATCCTAATAGAGCAGACCTTGGTCTACCAGGGCCAAGACCTTGGAATTGGACACCTGGATTTCTTTAACGACGCCCTTGGACGCCGGGTACTGGCCTTAGAAAATAAAATAGCTTTTCTTTCTTTTCTTTCTTATCTGTAAATGCCTTGGCATTTTCTCGAGCACCTTGCGTGCTAAAATCCCTAAGTCTTGACTTTTGGGGATTTCTTAAGGCCTTGGCCTTTTCTTTTCTTATCTTTATCTTCTCTTTTCTTTTCTCATAACTTTTCTTAGCCCTAATCTCATATAGGGTGCTTAATCAACTTATACAAACATATAATGAACTAATATCACATGCCAAAAATCACAAACTAAAGAAATTATCTCTTTTAAAACTTTTAAAGGAAATTCTCGCGGAAAAACCGCCTCTTACTGCAGGTGAGCAGTACTTACATTGATATCTTGGACTTACAACCAAGATTGACGTCTAGAGCTCGGGAGAAACTTGAGATCTCGGAGAATTCTTCACGCCTACGCGTTCCTCTCATCACGGGGATCCCGAATATAGGAATATCTCTCGGAGGAGAGCTTTGGCCGGCCCTCTATGGTTTGGTGTTGGTCGGCGTCGCCCAAGAGAGGAGAGGAGGTCGGCGTGAGGGTTTGGAGAGGAGAGAAATAAAACTTCTCTCTTTAATTATCTATTTATACTTAAGGGGCGGATCAACCTAACTATACCTTAAATACACTTCTCTCCGTCCTTTGTTGTGCTTGATACCCTAGCTTGGCTGGTCGCGCGCTTGCCTTGTCTTGCGCTGGTCGCGGGTTCGAACCACCGGCTGCCCTTAAGTGGTTTTTGGTTTTTTTTTTCTTTCTTTTTTTTTCTTCCTTTTTAAAATACCAAACGAACTCGGAAAATTCCATAAAAATATTCTAAAAATCCCTAAAAATATCTAGAATATTTCTAAACCATTTTTAAATAATTCTAAGGACTTTAAGAACTAAAAATGGAAATTTTGGGCCGTTACAACAAATGTAATTTCAATATAAATAACGCTTTCACTATATAGTATCTACTATTTTACACATTGTAGTAGCTACTCAAGTGGTAGTAGCTATAACACGTAGAAGCTACATACAAGTGTAATTTAATAATATAATTTTTCTTTCAAATTGTAGCAGTTACTCAATAATAGCTGCTACAACGTCAAAGTTACCGTAGCTCTTAGCTACACAAGGCGAGTTGCTTGCACCCAGCGGCCCCGCTAACTCCTCCTAGGATCAACAAGGAGGATGTAAATCACATGGGGCCACTAGGTCGGATAATGACTAGTGCATAAGGACAAAGAAAGTGCCAAATACATCAACCATACTAAAATATGAAAACACTTGCTTCGGGTGCAACAAAAAGGGCCAGTTCAAGTATGGGTGTCCTAATCTGAAGGAGGAAAATCCCAAGACATCAAGAAGAAGAAAGGCTCTCAAGGCGACTTGGGATGAGACCTCCTCGGATGAATCAGACATGGGCGAACCAATGCACTCAAGCCACTTGGCACTAATTCCAAGATCCAAACTCGAGACCGAACTTGAGTCCGAATGAGATCAAGAAGAAACACCTGAGGTATATTTATTCTCAAAATTTCAGTTATGTAAATAGTTAAATATTTAGTTAGAAATTTGGCTAAGTATGAGGATTAGATTAGCTCACTCCTTGAGGAGGTTAGCCACCTTAAGGAGCAAGCTAACTTGAACCCATCAATTGACCAAATTCAAGAAGGAACTTCAACTCAAGTTACAAAACTTCAAGAAGAAAATTCCTCCTTGAAAGGTCAAATTGACGGACTCAAGAAAACATTGGACAAGTTCAACATGGGCACCAAGTATCTAAACACGATGCTTTGGTTTCAATGGGTTGTGTACAACAAATATGTACTCGGTTATAAACCCAAGACGAACAACAAATCCAATATTTCATTGTTTAGTCAAAACATTATTAACCAAGTCCAAGGATGAGTTCCAAAACATCCTTAACAACGCACATAGGCTCAAACCAATATTTTGTACCTACGAATCAGATCTATTTACCAAATAATAAAATTATATTTTAGATAGGAGGCGGAAAATTAGTTGTCATCAAACTAACTCAGCCAACTCTTTTGAGTACCTAGGATTAGTTAAATCAGGATTAGTTCTTAATTGTTAAGGGTCTATGTTGAGTATTATGTCTTCTAAGTGAGAACAATTAGGAAGTTCTGTCAAGGATTGTGGTTGCCTTAATCATGCCCAAGTGACTCACCACAACCTGGGAGCTTACTCAAGGATGCTTGCTTGGGCGTCCCAAAGCTACACTTAAATGAAACAAAAGTCAAAACTACTCCTGATAATTAAATAATAATTTATCTCACAAAAATTATAGGATTACTCTATTTGAAAACATGTGGATGAGATGAAAACAACTCAAAACTAAACTCAACTCAAAGTCAACTAAAATCAAACCACACTCAAACTCAAACTGAAATCAAACCAAACTCAAACTCAATGATGAGCGTAGATTTGTTACCTTTCTATCCTTATTTTCACATTCTTTCACATGATTTTCTTGATTCATATTTATGTTATTATGCCCCTTTTCTTATCTTTTATCAGTATATTCTCTATTTCTAGCTTAGAGATATTATTATCTCTTATTTTTCCTTTCAGGGAGTGAATTGGAGCTAAAAAGATGCAAAAGGGAGCAAGACGAGAGCCGGAGGATGCGATAAGATCGGCCATGGCCCAAAGGCACACCCCCTACAGCTCCCAGGCACTGCTCGTACCCCTAGGCACGGCCCGTACCCATCTTCCTGATTCAGTCGTGGCCCTAGGCACGACCATGCAGGCCTCCACGCTAGGGTCGTATCCCAAGGGCACAACCGTGCTTCCTCGACCAGCTACTGCCAAGGCGAGGTCGTGCCTCCTCTTTCTAGACATGGGCACTACCAGGCCATGCCACCCAGACACGACCATGCCCACCTTATCGAATAGGGCACAACTCATGCTTTGGTTGTGCCCCATCTCTAGCACAAGGCACGGCCGGTCGGGCCATGCCTCCACTCCTGCACCCCCTATAAAAGGGGCCCCTTCTCCATTGAAAGGGAGATCTTTGGATTTGGGGGCTCCGCCCCTTGG
This sequence comes from Boesenbergia rotunda, assembly GCA_024364735.1. Taxonomy (NCBI): domain Eukaryota; kingdom Viridiplantae; phylum Streptophyta; class Magnoliopsida; order Zingiberales; family Zingiberaceae; genus Boesenbergia; species Boesenbergia rotunda. The sequence goes on along the minus strand of JAGFNQ010002085.1, from coordinate 236,439 downwards.
CTTGGAGAAGGGTTTTCCCCTCTAGGGGAAATTCTATTGCCCTCATCCTCGGTGATCTGTCCACCTTCGGCGCAAGGAAAAGCTTCAAAAATACCAACGACACGATGATAAACTCACTCTTCCCTCTTCTCTCTAGTTTATGGTTGTAGAAGATATTCTTTATCTTCTTATTATTATCTTCCTTGCAATGGATTAATTCCAGCCGTGCCGATTCACACGACCATGTTGAATTTCAGGCTGCTCTACAGGGAAATAATAAAATCGCCATATCTTTCTATTCAGTTGGAGTTTCATGTTATTTTTTATATAAAAATATAGATAATTTCAAGGGCTACAACTTTGGTTTAGAGTAAAGTATGAGGAAACCAAATCAAAGGGGTGAAAAATTCATTTTACCGAAGCCATGTATAGGGGTCAATCTTGAAATGATTGAGAGAGGTTAAAAGGGTCATGAGAACACTAGTTTTGGCATCTTGGCTTTGGGGCACCACCCCATTGCTTGGGGAAAATGTGTGAGATCGTTTAGAATCGATACAGGGGGTGAATATCGATAAAACTTTTTCAGATATAAAAAAGAATATTACGCAGTGAAAATTTAAAACAACGCTAACACACTTTCTTTTACTTGGTTTAGAGTCTAGATCGGCTCCTACTCCAAGGCTCATGGTCCTTGACCGTTTATGTTGGACAATTCTATATTTCGCAAAAAGGTTACAAATTTAAAGCATGAATATATAATTGAATTTAAGCAATTAAATTAAAAATATGGACGACCGGAGAAGGACTCGAAGATCGGAGCAGTGGGTCATCGTTGGCGCTTGAAACCTGAGCACGGAGAGATTGGAGCAGAGCGCTTGAGTATTTGCGTTGGAAGAAGTGTTGTCTGGAAGCAAGGAGTGAACCCCTTTATATACAGTCATCTAGGGCGCCTGTGTTGAATGGGGCACCTAACACGTGTGCTTATCTGTGCGCATCTTTATCCACAGACTTGGCCAGCGCTTATCCCTTCAACTAGGGCGCCTGGGATGACTGGGGCACCTGTATGGTCACGGGCGCCTCCCTTGCTGACGTGGAGGCTCAGCTTCGCAGACTGCTGGAAAACACTCTTCTAGGGCCCTTGTATCCATACAGGCGCCTGTATGATCAGGTGCCTGACTCCTGGGAAGCAGAGAACTCTTTCCTTTGATCTTGCAACCAGGGTTAGTTCCAAAACACAAATAATAGATAAATTAAGTACAGTTAACAGCCTGCGTTGTCTTGGTTTTGACTTTGGGCTTCCAAAATGGAACCCTAAGTCGAACCGACGCCTAATGTTCCCTCCTACGGGGAACGCGCTCTCGCCTACTCCTCTCAGGAGAATTTACCTTATGCCAACTGACTCCTTCGGTTGGACTTTTGCCCGATCTTCTGGATCAGGACTTTTTGCCTAGTCCACGACCAGGACTTATTGCCCAACCCTCGGTCAGGTCTTCAGTGCCCAGGCCTCGACCAAGACTTATTGCCCAATTCCTCGAATAAGAACTTCATTCCCAGTCCATGACTAGGATTTATTGCCCAACCCTCGGTCAAGTCTTCGGTGCCCAGCCCTTGGCCAGGTCTTATTACCCAATTCTACAAACCTGGACTTCGTGCCTAACTTACCTAGGACTTTTCCTACGTACTTAAACAAATTCATTAGATCACAATGTAACCTTAACTTATGAACCCTTTGCTATTATCAAAACTCAGGTTCGATCTTGGTGCTTTCGGTAGCAACAATCTCCCCTTTTTTGATTTATGACAACCTAGTTCAAAGGTTAAGTTAAAACATATAAAGCAGGTATTTAAAAAAACATGTTTATTTTCCTCTCTTTTAAGAAAACTATATATTTTTTTTGAAAGACATGCACTAAGCTCCTCCTGAATTAGAGATTCTCCCCTTGAATCTTTCAAAGATATCCATATTTTCAAAAAAGTTTAAGTGTACCCTTTTTGAGGAAAAACAAGTTAAAGTCTTTTTGTAAAAACAAGATCACCAAATTTTGACCAAGTATATTTTGCAAGACTTTTGAAGTTTGAAAAAGTTAAGACACCTTTTTGCAAAGATTAATAAATTTTTCTAAAAAATAGAATATTAACTTTACCACAAAAATTTGTACATTAAAAGACTTTGCACTTTTTGTACTCAAAACATTTGCACACTTACAAGGATTTTGCCCTTTAAAAATATTGTGCTTAAAAAAATATATTGCACTTAGAAAAATATTTTACTCTTAGAAAAATATTTTGCACTTAGAAAAATATTTTGAATTTAGAAAAATATTTTGCATTTAGAATTATATTTTGCACTTAGGAAAATATTTTAACACAATGTTTTGCAAAAAGATTTTTCACAAAAAATATTAGTACTTTGAAAAGTACTTGAAAAATATTGTGCACTTAAGCATCTTTTGTACTTGAAAAATATTTTGCACTTAAAAATATTTTGTAATTAAAACTATTGTGCATTTGAAAATCTTTTAAAAGTACTTTTTGCAAGAAAATTGCACTAAAAAATTTGCAAGAAAATTTTGCACTTGAAAGTTTAATGCACTTGAAAAAAAACTTTTCAATCTACAAAATACTTTTCAAGAAATTTTTTTTTACTCTCTTCTTACCTCCCCCATTGCCATATATCAAAAAAACTGATTGAAAACCAATTGCGAATCAGAGCTAGTTTATATAAAAAAAATTCTAAACACATATTAAACCAATTCTAGTGAGTCCACACAACAAAAACGATCGAACCAACTAAATTGAACTCATTCGGGTCCTGTCTAACCCAGTTAGCTACTTACTAACCGTTATATAACAGCAGCTTTCATTAGGGTTAGTCAAGATAAGTGATCTGATCAAGTTAGATTTTCTAAGCTTGAACACTTAGCTTGATTGCTGTTCAAATATATTTATCGCCCTAACTACTCTAGATGCACTGACTTAAAGCATCTTCAGTCAAGGCATAGACCTAAGCATCTCAACCCATTCTAGGTTATCAACCAAAGTGTCCTAATGTGCTTGTGAGATGCTGGCATCTAGATCTATAGGAGCATGCAATACTAGGGTTAAAGCCTAAGCTAAGTCCATTGCGTAGAAAACCCTAGTTTTAAAGGGGGTAATTTTTCAAAAAAACTAAGTCGGAAAAGAATTTTAAAATTTATGACAAAAAAAAATGATTTTCGAAAGATATTGAATACTAGTTTTGAAAACATTTTGAGAACACAAATGATAATAATCCTATTTGTTAGGATGTATACTAAATGCCTTGCTTTTGGTTAAAGTACATCACATTTTAAAATAGAATCAGAAAATCACACGGTGTATATTTATATTAGTATGTGCATAAAATGTCTGATACTTTGCATTGTAGATAACATGTTGCGTGGTGACGCACAGAAGACCTGTTATCAAGTTCCTTGCAGAAGTATAAGAAAGGGGCTCACAATCGAGATGGAGTTGGACAAACCATCGGGATGATTGAAGTGTAATTAGGTGTGGTTTGTCATAACCATAGAGTTACACTAGTGCACTTTGTGTGCATTGAGTAGGACCAAAAGAGAGGTTATCCAATTTTGTACTGACTTAATAAATTGGATTAGGCCTCAATTAATATTATGGAGTACGATCTCTAAATCCTGAAATAATAATGGGCACATGTATTTAATTAATTATTACTTTGATTTACCAATGGGCGAGATCTATTCTGTTAGATCGATAGGCCCGGTAAGTTGGGTAATAATTCTATCTACATGATGTGTCGTTGATTATTGACAAAATTTGTGTCTTGATTAGACAGCATGATGATTCCCCCTTGATGAGCTCAACAGGATCGTCATGTCAAATCTTGCAAGTGGACTACGGTTCGACATGATGAAAAGGTTGAGTGGTACTAGTCAAGGACCGAGAGGATAATTAATTAAAATTGTCAGTAATTTAAATTAATTATCTGGCATTCGAGATCTTAAACATGGGATATGGTTGACTCATAATAGGTGGAGCCCATATGAAAATATGGGGGTTGGTGAGGAAGTTCAATGGGGATCCTTTAGTGGAATGGATCTCCATTAATGGAATGGATTTGGATCCATTAGCAGGCCAAGACCAAACTCCTCCTCATGGTCCCTACCTTAGCCCTATAAATACCCCATAGGAGTCATGATACAAGGCTTATGAATTAATTGAGAATTAATTCAATTAATCACAATTACCAAAACCCTAGCCTCTCTCCCTCTCTCTCTCTCCTAGGTCACGCACGAGAAGGAGGAGAACAAATCCCTTCTTCTTCCTCCTTGGTTCATCCTTTCCTCTCCTTGTGGTGGCCGGTGACAAGGAGAACTCAACTTCTTCTGCTGGCACACGGCAGCAGCAAGGAAAGGGAGAGACCTACGGCGTGGGGAGAAGAAAATGTTGGATCGAGAGAACCGATAGAGGGGGGGGAGAATATCGGAAAGCGTTCGGATTTAAGATAGAGTATTTGCACAGCGGAAGATTAAAAATAAAATACGCAAACACCAAGATTTTTTACTTGGTTCGGAGCCTAGGTTGACTCCTACTCCAAGGCCCACGGTCGTTGACCGTTTTCTATGGGCAATTCTATATGTCGCAAAAATAGTTTACAAAAGATTTTACCGAATTCAGTACAGTAAACTAAAATAGCTCTTCGTTACCGACGTCCGATGTAAATTGTCTTTGTCGGAGCAGTGGGACGTCGTCGGCTCGAGTTGGGAGGTTTCCGTAGCGAGGCGCGTGAGCAGAAGAGCGTAGAAGCGTTGAATCAAGTGTTGCTTCAAGCCTTGGGGTCGAGGGCCCTTTTATAGGGCCTGGGGGCACCCGGGACGTCGGGGGCGCCCCCCCACGTGTCGATCGATCCACCTTTTGCTCGGTCAACGTCTGATCCTTTCAAACTCAGGATCACATCTTGACCGGGGCGCCCGGGTTGACCGGGTTAAACCTTATCCCTTGGCTTCGCTGGCTTGTGCTTCGATGACTTGCTATTGGGGGCGCCCGGAGCGCTGGGGGTGCCCGGGAGCACGGGGGCGCCCCGCCCAGCAGCTGTTGAGGCTTGCTTTGCTTTCTTGTGTTTTGTGTTTACCTTGCGGGCGACCGGGACACTCCGGGCGCCCTAGTCAGCTGTTGTCTCATTCCTTTGAGGCTCTCTGAGCTGCAGACACTCGTTCCTTTGGTCCTGTATCCAGGGTTAGTCCAAAAACATAATAAAATAATAAAATATTAGTTTATACAGCCTTAGCTGTCTTGGTTCTGACTTTGGGTCTCCAAAATGGAACCTAGGTCGAACCGACGCCTACTGTTCCCTCGACGGGGAATGCGTCCTCAGCTACTCCTCTCGGGAGAATTTACCTGATGCCAACCATTCCTCTGGTTGGACTTTTGCCTCGCGGCCCTTCGCCAGGTCTTGGATGCCGAGCTGCCCTTCGCCCGGTGCCTAGCATTCCTTCGCTAGGGCTTTAGTCCCAGGCTGTCCTTCGCCTGGCGCCTAGCAGTCCTTCGCTAGGGCTTTTTACTCTGGCATTCCTTCGCCAGTGCCTAGCATTCCTTCGCTAGGGCTTTTTGCCCTGGCATTCCTTCGCCAGTGCCTAGCAATCCTTCGTTAGGGATTTTTACTCAGCACACTAGAGTGACATATTAGTTAACAAATAACACTTAACTTTGAATCGTTTGCCAATATCAAAATAAGGTTCGATATGGTGCTTCCTGCACCAACAATCCCCCCCTTTTTGATTTATGGCAACATAATTCAAAGTTAAGTATAAACATATAACAGTTAAGAAATGAAGGAGTATGAACAATATAAGTGTAGATTAAAAAATTTTTTATACTCCCCCTAAAACCATGAATACTTGTGTTGTAAAACCCTTAACTTCGACCTTTCCTCCCCCTTTGACATATATCAAAAACATACATGGGCGAACACGGTATCTAATAGGGAGTTTTGAGTTTTACCAAAATAAATTTAAGTAAGGGAGTTTAAAAACATAGTTTACAAGAAAAACTTTAAGTAATAGATGTTTTGAAAATACATGAAGCTCCCCCTTAATGTGACAACTCTTCTCCTTATATTAAAAAAAATTTACAAAAACTTGCAACATAGTTTTCAAGAAAAACTTAACAGTAACTTACTTAGCTAATATTTTGGAAATAGGTTTTCTTTTTTTAAAAAGGTTCAACATTTGCACTCATAGAGAAATTTCCTTGGAACATATTTTGTGCATTAAAAACCATTTTTACTTGAAAAAATCTTTAAATAGACAAGTTTTTGCTGAAACATAGATTTTTTCTTAGAAATATTTGTCAAAATTTTCAACCAGTTTTTGCTCAGACAAATTTTGTTTACTAAGAAGAATTTTACTTAAACACATGCATTTAAAAAATTTAAAACACTTAGAAATTTTTGGTTTTCGAAAAAAAAATCCTTTCTCTATTTCTTGCTCTCCCCCTTGGCTATATACATATATCAATAAAGAAATATATTTTAAAATAAGTTTTAAGAAAAGGTTTGTGTATCAGAGCCTATGAGTTTTGAAAATATAAAAATACTTAGTATAATTCTTGAAAGCCTAGCAAAAAGCTTAAATAGCACCAACAAAGCTCCACTTTGAAAGGTATTATGCAAAAAAAATTTGTATATGTTGGCAACTCTTTAAAAACTTCACGTACTTAGAAAATTACTGCCTTAGAAAAGTATTAGTATTTTTGAAAAAAATGTTATGCATTTTTGAAGATATAAGTACTTAAAAAAAATGTTATGCATTTTGAAAATATTGTACTTGACTAGGTTTCTTTTCCAGTCTGACACAATCCTAGGAACCCTTGTTAACTACAAGGACATTTTCCTAAGTGTCCTGGAAATTCTCAAGATTTAAGCAAATATTATTTCTAAAGGTATTTCAACAATGATTTACTAAACCACAAAAATATTTTGAAAAATAATGATATTTTTAAAGGCAAATTACTTGTATTTTCAAAAGAATTTTGAAAACTTAGTGTATTAAAACATATTATATTGAAATGTTTAATAATTCTTTTAATTTAACCCCCCCCCCCTAAATTTAATATAGTCCTCTTAGTCTTAGGGTTTGATTCAACATAAAGAATCCACACAAAAAAAATTAAAACACTTTTGGAAACTACTTCGATTTGAAAACTAAATTTTCTTTTTGAAAGTAGTAAAGAGCTACAAAGGGGACTTCTATGTTTAAAGTAATTTTGAAAATATTGCAGGAGATGTAAATACAATAGAACTCTTTAAAAAAAATGCTCAAGTCCGAAAAAATGTATAAATGTCAAGGCTTGGACTGAAGACAATTTTTAAGTGAAAGACGCAAGGTGATTTTTGCAAGTCTTGTTAACCAACACATTGATTTTCAAAAAGAGTTTCATTCTATAATGTCAAAGACAAAGGAATCAATTTCAAGTAGATAAGCAAACGAAACTTAAGGTGAACAATTTTAAGTACCATGAATTGAAACATTAAATTGTAGTTTTGAAAAGTTGTTCATTTGAGTTAAATTTGAATTTTTAAACTTTTAATTCTGAAATTTGAAATCGATTTAATTGAATTATTTTGAATTTGATTGAATTTAATTTAATTGAATTAATTAAGATTTAATTGAATTTAATTGAATTAATTAAGTTTTAATTGAATTTAATTGATTTAATTAAGATTTAATTCAATCTAATTGGATTAATTAAGATTTAATTAAGATTTAATTGAATTTGATTGTCTTAATTAAGATTTAATTGAATTTAATGGACTTAATTATGATTTAATTGATTTAATTAAGATTTAATTGAATTTGATTGACTTAATTAAGATTTAATTGAATTTAATGGACTTAATTAAGATTTAATTGATTTTAATTTGATTTAATTAAGATTTAATTGATTTTAATTTGATTTAATTAAGATTTAATTGAATTTAATTTAATTTAATTATCATTTAATTGAATTGAATTTGAGTTTGATTAATTTAATTAATTGGTTGGGTTGAACTCAACTTTTAGGTCCTAAGCATCTCACCCATTTCTAAGTGACAAAACAAGATATCCTTAACTGTTTTGTGAGATGCATTAATTTTATCTTTGATGTTAACACTCTGATTTAATTGAAGCTTGTGTTAGATTCGAGTTTAACAAATAATAATTTAAAAGTGAGTTTCGATAATTGGTTTCCAGGTCTTGGTGAGGCACAGAGGCCTTCTTTGGCCGTAGCCTTATTGGATCAACAACCCTTTCCTAGACAAAGCCTTTTAACGAAAGATCATTTTCAAATCATTGTTTGAGACACTCTGGTCTAACTAGCTTAGGATTCGGAGAGGTAGCTTCGGCTAGTTCCACCAGACTAAAAAGACCAAATAAGGTACTCCTTACCCTACTTGACTTCTTAGTCAGGCTTCCCTAACGTACTATCATCAAACCTTGTCCTAATACTAGGTTGTTCAAGTTTCAATTTAATCAGGTCCTTAATCTAACCAATCCTAAATCTAAGAAGAAAAAAAAAAAAAGATTGCAAAAAAAAAAAAAACAAGCAAACAAGGAAAAATTATCTAAGTCACATCATAATTGAAATAATACTCGGGGTTTTTAACGTCAGTAAGGTTGGGAATTAAGTTTTCTAACGTATTAGCCTTAACTAATTTATATAAATTAATTACGTTCTTTGAGGTAAATATTAGATTTTTAAATATTCTAAATTTACCTTTTGATTCCCGATTGGGAATCTCCCCCTTGATACTTGCCATCTTTCCTTTTTGTGTCTTTAGCATCTTGTAGTGATCACGAGCTGATCGGATCAGTTTGGTTCGATCTCCTCCATTGTCTTCTTTGTCAGATTCTGAGTCTGAGTTGGACTCATGTATTGGTTGATGCCTCTTTTGTAGTTCTCTTGGAGTTTTCCTTGCAATAAGAACTATACCTTTCTCGACCATTACAGTATCAGCTTAAATATTTAATCTTAATTCAGAAAACAATTCAAAATTAGTTACCGATTTTGTCTCAGAAAACTCATCGTTTGACTCTGGTTCGATTTCATAGTCAAGTAGGGATTCTATCTCATCTTCTGATCCGGAGTCAATTTTGAGGTCGGGTGCTGACTCTTCTAAGTTCTCAGTATCGGAGCTCTCTTCGTGTAGATTGATTAGCTTTTCCCACATCTCCTTGGCACAGGTGAAGGATCCGACCCGCTTCAATTCTTCATTGGTTAGGCCACATTGTAAGATTGCAGTCGCCCTTGCATCTGTCTCGATCTTCCTCAGGGTTGGTTCATCCAGTTGGTCCCACATAATTGATAGTTCATCTTATGTAGGGAGGGAGAACCCTGTTTGAATGATCATCCATATGTCCATATGAGCCTTCAGATGGAACTCCATTTGACTTCTCCAATAGTTGAAGTTCTCGTCGGAGAATAACGGTGGACAGGCGCTGTTCCACTCTTGGTTGGCCATTTAAGATAATCCTTGCACACAAAAGAAATAATAGAATGTACCAAGACTTGGTCTTGGATTAGTAGTGCGGGAGAAGGGAAAAATAGCCCAAAATAAATATTGCACGAATTTCGAGGTGAAATAATAATTAAAACAATTTATGATAAATTTTTGAAAATGTTGATTTTGTCAATTCTGATTAATGATGAAACAGTAGGAATTCAATGTTTGGGAAAAATTTTGCTTAAATTAAGGTAGCACGAATTTCGAGAAAAATATTAAAATAATAATAAAAAAGTTTATGACAAATTTTTGAAAATTGATCGTTTTATCAATTCTGACTTATCATGAAAAAATGAGAAATGAAAATTGAAAAAGGCGAATGAGATTGAGTGGTGTTGCACCAACCTCGATCAACGAAAATGAAAAAAAATAAAATTATTTTGTAAAATCCGAAAAGACTCTCAAATTGGTGGTTGCACCAAGTTTGAGTTACCCCGCTCTGATACCACTTGTTGGATCGAGAGAACCGATAGAGGGGGGGTGAATATCGGAAAGCGTTCGGATTTAAGATAGAGTATTTGCACAGCGGAAGATTAAAAATAAAATACGCAAACACCAAGATTTTTTACTTGGTTCGGAGCCTAGGTTGACTCCTACTCCAAGGGCCACGGTCGTTGACCCTTTTTTGCGGGCAATTCTATATGTCGCAAAAATAGTTTACAAAAGATTTTACAGAATTCAGTACAGTAAACTAAAATAGCTCTTCGTTACCGACGACCGATGTAAATTGTCTTTGTCGGAGCACGGGACGTCGTCGGCTCGAGTTGGGAGGTTTCCGTAGCGAGGCGCGAGAGCAGAAGAGCGTAGAAGCGTTGAATCAAGTGTTGCTTCAAGCCTTGGGGTCGAGGGCCCTTTTATAGGGCCTGGGGGCGCCCGGGACGTCGGCGCCGCCTCCCCACATGTCGATCGATCCACCTTTTGCTCGGTCAACGTCTGATCCCTTCAAACTCGGGATCACATCTTGACCGGGGCGCCCGAGACGCTGGGGGCGCCCGGATTGACCGGGTCAAACCTTATCCCTTGGCTTCACTGGCTTGTGCTTCGATGACTTGCTATTGGGGGCGCCCGGGAGCAGCGGGGGCGCCTGGGAGCACGGGGGCGCCCCGCCCAGCAGCTGTTGAAGCTTGCTTTACTTTCTTGTGTTTTGTGTTTACCTTGCGTGCGCCCGGGACACTCCGGGAGCCCTAGTCAGCTGTTGCCTCATTCCTTTGAGGCTCTCTGAGCTGCAGACACTCATTCCTTTGGTCCTGCATCCAGGGTTAGTCCAAAAACACAATAAAACAATAAAACATTAGTTTATACAGCCTTAGCTGTCTTGGTTCAGACTTTGGGTCTCCAAAATGGAACCCTAGGTCGAACCGACGCCTACTGTTCCCTCGACGGGGAACGCGTCCTCACCTACTCCTCTCGGGAGAATTTACCTGATGTCAACCATTCCTCTGGTTGGACTTTTGCCTCGCGGTCCTTCGCCAGGTCTTGGATGCCGAGCTGTCCTTCGCCCGGTGCCTAGCATTCCTTCGCTAGGGCTTCAGTCCCAGGCTGTCCTTCGCCTGGCGCCTAGCAGTCCTTCGCTAGGGCTTTTTACTCTGGCATTCCTTCTCCAGTGCCTAGCATTCCTTCGCTAGGGCTTTTTGCCCTGGCATTCCTTCGCCAGTGCCTAGCAGTCCTTCGCTAGGGCTTTTTACTCTGCACACTAGAGTGACATATTAGTTAACAAATAACACTTAACTTTGAATCCTTTGCCAATATGAAAACAAGGTTCGATATGGTGCTTCCTGCACCAACAGAAAAGGGGTTCTCGGCGATAGGTGGTCGGCTCCGGTGAAGAGAAGGAAGAAGCCATCGGTAGAGATTGAAGAAACTTCCTCTTCGTCTAGTTCTCTTCTCCTTTTCTTCCTCTCTTGTGTGGGATCATCTAGGGAGCAATTGGAGCTCTGTTGGCGGCAAGGAATCATCGCTTGCGGCGCCTGCGGTGAAGGAGGTTGCGTTGCGGCGAGTTTAGGCAAGAAGAAGAACACTTTATTCTCTTCTTATTCGGTTTGTTCATCTTCATCCCCTTCCTCTCAGAGCTGCCTTGTCACCGGCGAACCTTGGGAGCCTAAGGTGGCCGGTAGCGCAAGGAAGAAAGGAAGGTAGGAGGCCAACGCATAATCCCTTGTGTTAGGGTTTCTTGGCACATAGAGAAGAAGAAGAAAAGGTGGTTAATTTGAAGACTTGGTGACTCTGCGTCTTTGTAGCTCGTTGCCCACACGACGTCCAAGAGGGGAGGGTCGTACGGTAGAAGACTGCGAGGTAAAAGGCGAGGTATACCTCTCCCTAGCTCCATCATTGTTTTGTTATTTCATGCTTCGTTTTATCATTGCATGTGTTCAATTAATTGTCATAGCTTAATTATTTGTTAATTAATATGATAATTAATTTATGTCATGGACCCCATAATAATCACAAAAACCAGCGATCCATTCGTCGTCTTTTCCACGGTCTTTTGATTTGGAAAGTTACAAGTCCTTAACCTTGATTTTGGCTAAGTTTTGACTTGAATCAATCGACACGATGACGAGACGGTCGTTTGGGAGATGAGCCTCTATTCGGATTAAATTTTTAATCCATAAACATAGAGAGGTCTCTCATGTTTGATCCTGTGGTTGCTTAGGAAACCGCCGAGCTAGTTCCATCAATTGGTATCAGAGAGAGGTTTCCGATTTTGTGTGTTTAGGATTGGATTATTTTTCTGCACATTATCATGTAATTTATTATTGCAAGATAATACTTGGATATGTGTAGGCTAACTCTTTGATGCAAGCGGTAGATTCCAACTATTATGACATTAATTGTTGTTGTATATGATTGATTGTGTGCTTTGTAAATTAATTGAATCCTCAGGGTTGACGAGGCTAAATTAGATATTTAATTTTTATAATTAAATATAACACCTGTTTAGCCGAGCTTTTATTTACTTTTGATCTAGAATACATGTACACTCCTTTGTGGAGTATAGGATCAATGGATGTAAATAAGTGGCTAGTCATCTCGGCTTGGAGATCCCTTCATGGAGGCTTGCACATGGGATAGGGAGGAGTGGACGAGGTGGCGACACGATTGGGTGCGCATTGGAAATCAAGGCCATGATAGTTGGAAAATCTAGGATTTTTCATATTCATTATATTGGGATATGTGCTTGTTGTGTGTATGCATGAAAATCCTCAAAATAAATAACTAAGTGGGAGAGGTACCCTAAGGGTCCTATGGCCTCCATTACAATATGATAAGTGATGTGAACAAGTCTGCGTGTCGGCTCTGAGTGCCTTCCTCCCCATCGAATGGGCTTGTTCTGCGGATCAGTAGGTTAGAAAAGATTACAGAAAATTATTGAAGAGCATGTGTACTGTTAGATCGATGCCGTACGCTAGAGGGGGGGGGAATAGCGATTTGTCGAACCCCTTCTTCCTACAAGATTGTTAGCGCAGCGGAAATACAAATAAAACAATAAATACAATGCTAACAAACCGTATTTAGTTGGAATCCACCCCGGCCGGGTGAATAATCCAACAATCCTTCGGCTATCACGTGTCACTCCTTGTGGGTGGAGAAACCTCACCACAACAGCAAACAAAGCTCTGGACACGAAGACTACTAACTTGCCCTTAACCAAGACAAGTTTCATCAAGAAACTCAGCCACCACGACGTCCTCTTTAAATAGGACTCGAGGCTGATTTCTCGCTACCAGTCGACTGCCCCCAAGACAGTCGACTGGTGCCAGCCAAATTCGACCGTTGACACTCCCAACGTTCGAATTTGCCAGCTCACTAGCCACCTACCAGTCGACTGCCCCCAGGGCAGTCGACTGGTCACAGGCCAGAACCCTTCTGTGAGTTTTATCAGTCGACTGCCCTACTCACTCACCTAGGATTTCCCTTCCCGAGTATATTTCACTCGCACTCATACCCTCACGACTCGACTGACTCCTCCACAGCAGCCTCGACTATTGCCTTCGCGCCCTCTTCATCTTCGGCTCCCGTCCCTCGGATGCACGCAAGCCTCCAGCTTGCCTCCATGCCATCCTTCACGCATGCCTCGATGTCCGCGCCCATCAGCTCATCGTCCCTGCTCTCCAAGGTCCCTCGGGTGCACACAAGCCTCCAGCTTGTCTCCATGCCACCCTTCACCATACTGAGGTCATCCAGTCAAGTCCATATGTGTAACCTGTACAACCTGCACACTCAACATACACATATGAGATAACAAGGGAAAACCTAACTTAAACCCTTTGCCCAAACATCAAAACGTATGGTCACTCCGGACCATCTTAGGGCCGATTGCTCCAACAATCTCCCCCTTATTGATGTTTGGCAATCCGTTTAAGTTAGGGAAAGCAAGATAGTAGTCAATAGCAAAAACCATGCTTAAATAAAATGCATATGCAATGCAAAAATGGATCTTATCCCAAGGCATCCCACACCTAACCCACCAAGTTAGGATTTTCTACACCTAGCCCTCCAAGCTAGGACTTTTACCCACCTAACTCTCCAAGTTAGAAATTTCACGGGCTTTTTAAAGCTTCTCCCAAGCTCCCCCTACATTGGACTTACAAAGGCTTTTTAAGAACCTCTCCAAGGTTCCCCTTACGCCACGAATGGAGCAACCATGCTCCCCCTTAATCTCAACTCCCCCTAAACCTAGGGTTTCTAGCAAAGGTATGTTTGGTTTCCCACTTAAACCCAACATCTCTCCCCCTTTGCCATACATCAAAAAGACCCCAATAATATCCTAATTATCAGTTCTTTTAATCCCCAATGATCATAAACAATGTGTACTAGCCCCCCATACACTTGTTTTGCATCATTTGGACACTAAACCAGCTACTGATACAAAAATTGGCCTTGACCAGTCGACTGCCAAAATGGCAGTCGACTGATACTCTGAAAGTATGAAATTTTAGCATTTCTGACAAAATTCAGAAATGCGCCAAAAATGTCAAAAATCTCTAAAAATTCCGAAATTTTGTGGAGAGGTTTGTGGTACCGATATCTACTTGGAAAAAATACTTTCCAAAATGTATCTATCACCATTCCCATGTTTGATACAAAATCCAAAAACTAGCAAAAAGGTTCACTCAAACCTTAACCAAAAGTCCTAGTTTTGGTTTCCCCTTGATGTCTCTGCCCATGCCAACCCACAATGCGTCCCCAGCATTGATTTACATGGAAATTACACATCAAAAATCAATTTTCATGCAATATGACCTCAATGTCATATTTCCATGCATGAGACTCAAAAACACCGTGCCAAACCCCAAGAATTGAGACTCAAGTCCGTCTCCAATTCTTTTGGCACACTGTTAGTGATATGAGAGAAGTGTCCTAAGGCAATCGCCTTATGATTGTAAAACATTTATTTTTATAAATGATAATTCACTATTTGAGTATACATGCTTGTGTATTTGATTGGGATCTTAAACTCATCTACTGAATGTCCGCAATACAACTCACAGCATAAGAGATTTTGTGATGGGATCACAACTAGTGATTATCTCTAAATGTGCAAATGTGAAGTATTGAAAATATCCCTAGTCGATGAATTGATAAATACGGACACTATCAATTCTGTTGAGACTAGCATGGGTTATTCTCTAATCAGCTGATTCTCACTGGCTGGTGACATTGGGATGTCCGAAGATAAACATGGGTGCTAGTTAAGGGAACTAGTTCATTGGAGTGACTAGCTGTAAGACTTCATATGGTAATCTATATAGATATGTCAATGAAGTTCTTACTGCAGCTTAAGTGCGATGTTCCTTTGACTTGCGGTGTTCAAGTCATCTTGGTCATGGAGACTTATACTTTAACATCTTAAGCAAGCATCTCCAAGGCCGACGCACCAAACAACTTCCCCCTTTGAAGTTGGCGTGAGCAATCAAGAAGAAGGAGAACCCGAACAAGAAGAAGAAGAAGAAGCGGATAGCGACTCCTCTCTTCTCGGAATTCGATTCCGTTACTTCATTGGTTAGTTTCCTAATTTCTCTCTTGTTCTTCTAGTTGTGCCTTCCGAGAATCTAGTAGTTCTCGTCGGCACAAAACTCGTGACTTTGCGAAGTCATCCCGAAGAGAACTCGGCGTGGACGCGAATAGAGGAGGAGCTTCCAAGGGACGCTACGGTTGGATCTCGTCCCTTACTTCGAGTTACGAGAGGTACAATGTAAATTAGTTTACTTTTCCGCAAAGTTTTATTTTATGATTATGTCAACACACTATAAGGTTGCATGCTAGATACGAAGTTAAAATAATTTAGGAAATTATTTTATGCAAATTCTTCCGCTGCACGTAAAAATTTTGAATTTTACGAACTCGTATCCTTGTCGACATGCACCCGGTCCCAACAGTGGTATCAGAGTCGGTTAGTGTTCGACTTAATCATATAATTGTTTTGTGAAAAACTTTGTCATGATCTTAATTTCGGAAAAATTTTTCAATTATGGAAACTTTCGAATTATAATAAATTTTAGATTTAGGAATTTCAAAGTTTGGAAATCCTCATGAAATTTCGCAAACGTTTGAAATTTTCTATTTTCTGAAATTTTATAATAATTTCGAAATCTTCCCATCTTTGGAAACTTTCCAATTTTGGAAATTTTTCTATTTTAGAAATTTTCCAATTTTGGAAATATGTAAGTTTCCTTTGTACCAGAAACTTACAATTATTCTGAAAATCAATTTTCGAAATCTCACAATTTTGGGCACTTTCTTTTAAGAAAGTCTAAACAAATTCATGGACAATTAATTGACAATTAAATTTGAATTGGTTTTTAAATTGACAACAAAATTCTTTATTTTGGATTGAGCCTCGGGGAGCCGTCCAATTTAAAGTTAGTTGTTGTAATTTAATTTCTCAATTTTAATTGAAATTGTCATGTTTGATTTGGATTGAGCCTCGGGGAGCCGTCCAATTGGATTTACAACACATTACTTTTCTTTGGGTATCTGAGCCTCGGGGAGCCACCCTTAGAAAACAATTTGTTGTAATTAATTAAATCCATGAATAAAATATGTTTGAAGAGGTGATGCTCTTACATATTGTCGTCTCCAAAATTAATTAGGAAAATGGTTTCCTATAGAGTTTTCTTAAATGAGATTTTCATGAAAATAATATGTAGTTGAATTAAGGGATTTGTCTCTTAATTTAACAAGATTTGATTTAGAGAAATCAAAGTCTTGAACATATTATTTCCGAAATTAATTATGACAATTTAGGAAATTGTTTCCCAAAACAATTCCTTTAATTAAGTATGAAATTGGAATTAGGAAATCCGGTTCCTAATTCAATTGATGAGACTTGATAACTTAAGTCACATACATACTTAATTAAGGAAATCGTTAGTCATGACATAATTCTATGTCATGAATGTGCTTAGAAAAGAAAGATGAGACCCAAAACCCCTTACAAAATATTAAGGCCAACACCTTCCATTAATATGGTTAGAATCGGAGTTTTGTTTCTCGTTTGGGTTGATGGACACATCCATGCCCGACTTGAACCTCAACATGTTCAAACCATGGAATTAGTTTATGAATAATATAGTTGGAGTCAGAGGTCAATCATTAGTTTTGGTTGTTGGACACATCCAAGCCTGACTAAGCGGTTGAATGAGCCCCAACCATATTAAAACTATTTCTTGATTAATGGGTCAGCCTTAAGCTTGGAGCATCGATTTGTTGTGCCACAGCCAAGGTCGATGTAAAGAGAGGTGCAGTTGGGTGCTATGTATAATGATACATACTTGTTAATGAGTTAACAACCCAATGTTTTATGCAAACATTCAATTAGTTGATAGCATAATGTGATAGTTACATATATGTGATGTGTAATCGGTATAATTACCTACCTTCATAGCTAAGAAGAACTTGATGGCCACAGCCATGGTTGTTCTTATCTATGGTTGGATATCAACCTATTTGGAGATGTTCCTACGATCTCCCGAATTGATAATAAGGGTGACTCAATTCGTAAATAAATAGGATGTAATTTATGTATGTTGATACATTCTTTAATAAATCTTCTCACATAATCTCAATTTGTATTTCTAGGTTAATCACTCGATCATGTCTTCTCTGAATTTGCGTTCCATCTTGGACACCAACAAATTAACTGGGCCTAACTTCATGGACTGGCTTCGAAACCTGAGGATAGTCCTCAAGGCAGAGAAGATTGCTTATGTCCTTGAAAATCTACTTCCCTCAAATCCTCCAGCAGATGCAACTCCAGACCAATTGGTGGCCTATCAGAAACATGTGACCGATTCTGAACTTGCAAGTTGCATCATGCTAGCCTCTATGATACCTGAGCTGCAAAAGCAGCATGAGCATATGGATGCTTATACCATCATCTTCCATCTTAATAAGTTGTTTGAAGAGCAGGCGAGATCCGAAAGGTTCGAAGTCTCCAGACTCCTCTTCACAACTAAGATGCAAGAAGGCACTTCTTGCTCGTAGTTTGTCCTAAAGATGTTGGGGTACATTGAGCGACTGAACACACTCGGTTTTACAATGGATCATGAACTAAGTATTGACTTAATTCTGAGTTGTTTGCCCAAAAGTTATTCGCAATTTGTGATGAACTATCGGATGAACAAGCTGGAAACTACCATTCCTGAGTTAGTCAACCTGCTGAAGTCTGTAGAGCCTTCTGTAAAGCAGGAACAAAAGGCAGTTCTGTTAGTTGGTTCCTCGAAGAAAGGTTCTAAGAGGAAGGCCAAAGAACAGAATAAGGGAAAGAAGAAAAAGGCTAAAAAGACTGAAAAGAAACCAAAAGGCACTTGCCATCATTGTGGCAAGGAGGGTCACTGGCGAAGAAATTGCAAGGTTTATCTTGAGTCCTTGAAGAAGAAGGCATCCGATGCCCCGTCCTCTTCAGGTATCTTCGTTATTGAATGTCACTCTATTTCCTCAAATACCTGGGTACTTGATACTGGGTGTAGCTCACATATATGTAATGACATACAGGGGCTAAGGAATAGAAGAAGACTCGTCAAGGGAGAAGCAGATTTGCGAGTTGGAAATGGAGCAAGGATTGCTGCTGTTGCCATCGGAACATATTTGCTAAAGCTCCCGACTGGACGCATCTTAGAATTGGATAATTGTTATTTCGTTCCTTCGTTAATAAAGAACATTGTATCTATTTCATGTTTGAATGAAAAGGGTTATCATTTAACTTTTAGTAACAATTGTTGTTACATAACTTTAAATGGCGTTCTTTATGGGAATGGAACTTTGTGCAATGGCATCTACACGTTAGATTTATCCAGTGACGTTTTCAATATCGAAGTTAGCAACAAACGTGCTCGAATAGATAATCGAATAGACTCCTACACTTGGCATTGCCGTCTTGGCCATGTAAGTAAGAAACGCATGACCGAATTGCACCGATGTGGAATTTTGGAATCATTTGAACCCGATTCATTTGATACATGCGAATCGTGCTTAAAAGGCAAGATGACCAAATTACCCTTTACCGGAAAAGGTAATCCAGTGGGAGAATTGCTTGGTCTAATACATACTGATGTATGTGGACCAATGTCAACTCTTGCACAAGGAGGCTATAGCTACTTCATCACCTTTATCGATGATCACTCACGATTCGGGTACGTGTTCTTGATGAAACACAAATCTGAAGCCTTTGAGAAATTCAAAGAGTTCAGAAATGAAGTAGAGAAACAGCTTGGCAAAAGTATTAAAATACTTCGATCCGATCGGGGTGGTGAATACTTAAGTCAAGAGTTTCAAGATTATCTAAGGGACAATGGGATATTATCCCAATGGACTCCGCCATATACACCACAGCATAATGGTGTATCTGAGAGGCGAAACCGAACCTTGATGGACATGGTTAGGTCGATGATGAATCATGCAACTCTTCCAAAATCCTTTTGGGGTTATGCACTTAAGACAGCTGTTTATTTATTAAACAGAGTCCCGACCAAGGTAGTCTCTACTACTCCATATGAGATTTGGAATAGTAAGAAACCTCACTTAACTCACCTTAAGATATGGGGTTGTCCTGCTTATGTGAAGCGGGTTGTATCAGACAAATTGGATGCTAAGTCTGATAAATGTCTATTTATTGGATACCCTAAGGAAACGAAGGGTTACCAATTCTATCATCCCTTGGAACAAAAGGTGTTTGTTTCAAGGCATGCTGTATTTCTAGAAAAAGAATTTCTTTTACAAGAAAACAGTGGGAGTGGCATTGAACTTGATGAAGTTCAAGAAACTCCAATAGACATTACAGAGACACCGAGTCTAGGCCCACAACCGATAATTCATAATGATGAGCTATCAGTTGAACCTAAAACTACACCACCTCTTCGTAGGTCTGATAGGACACGCAACATTCCAGAGAGATACGGATTTCTCGTAAGTGAATCGAACGACGTGTTGCTCATTGCGATGACGAACCTATCAGTTATGAAGATGTTCTGAAAAGTTCAGAAAGGGACAAATGGCTTGAAGCCATGAAGTCGGAAATGGATTCCATGTACGAAAATCAAGTATGGGACTTGGTTAACCCACCTGAAGGGATTAAACCCATAGGGTGCAAGTGGGTTTTCAAGAAGAAAACCGACATGGAAGGTAATGTTGTTACCTTTAAGGCTAGATTAGTGGCAAAGGATATCGTCAAAACAAGGAATTGATTATGACGAAACCTATTCGCCAGTAGCTATGCTTAAATCCATTCGGATGCTCCTAGCCATAGCAGCTCATTATGATTATGAGATTTGGCAAATGGATGTGAAAACAGCTTTCCTTAACGGAAACCTGCTTGAGGACGTATACATGATACAGCCTGAAGGTTTCACATCGGTTGATAAAACCAAGGTATGCAAGCTTCGACGATCCATATATGGACTGAAGCAAGCATCTAGGAGCTGGAACATCCGTTTTGATGAGACAATCAAAAAGTTTGATTTCTCACAAAATCCTGACGAACCTTGTGTGTACAAGAAGGTTAGTGGGAGTGCAGTCGTATTCCTAGTATTATATGTCGACGACATCTTACTTATAGGAAACGATATTTCAGTCTTACAGACAGTTAAAATTTGGTTATCCAAAACTTTCTCCATGAAAGACCTGGGAGAAGCAACCTATATCCTTGGGATTAGAATCTATAGAGATAGATCAAAACGGTTGCTTGGTCTTTCGCAGTCTACATATATAGACCGAGTGCTAAAAAGGTTTAGCATGTCGGAATCCAAGAAAGGTTACCTTCCCATTAGGCATGGGATCAACCTTTCAAAGTCTATGTGTCCGCGCACAGAAGACGAGAGGATTTGCATGAATAAGATTCCCTATGCATCCGCGATAGGATCTATCATGTATGCTATGTTATGTACTAGGCCTGATGTATCGTATGCTTTGAGCGTCACAAGCAGATACCAGTCGGATCCAGGAATGGATCACTGGGCGGCTGTTAAGACAATCCTTAAGTACTTAAGAAGAACTAAGGATGTGTTCCTAATATATGGAGAAGGAGATATGGTAATACGTGGGTATACAGATGTCAGTTTCCAGACAGATAAGGATGACTCCAAATCGCAGTCTGGATACGTATTTACTTTGAATGGAGGCGCAGTAAGTTGGAAAAGTTCCAAACAAGACACCGTAGCGGATTCCACACGGAAGCGGAATATATCGCAGCTTCGGAAGCAGCAAAGGAAGCAGTCTGGATCAAGAAGTTCGTCTCGAACTTGGCGTGGTTCCAACCATTGATGATGCAGTGCCGGTTTACTGCGACAACAATGGAGCTATTGCACAAGCAAAGGAACCAAGGTCTCATCAGCGATCCAAACACGTGCTTCGCCGCTATCATCTGATCAGAGAGATTATAAGTAGGAATGACATACAAATTGAGAGAGTTCCCACTGAAAGGAATATAGCGGATCCTTTAACTAAGGCCTTGCCTCAAAGCAAGTTTGAGGGTCATGTTAGAGCCTGTGGTATTGGATACCGTAGCGATTGGCATTAGGCCAAGTGGGAGTTTGTTAGTATATGAGAGAAGTGTCCTAAGGCAATCGCCTTATGATTGTAAACATTTATTTCAATAAATGATAATTCACTATTTGAGTATACATGTTGTGTATTTGATTGGGATCTTAAACTCATCTACTGAATGTCCGCATACATTCACAGCATAAGAGAATTTGTGATGGGATCACAACTAGTGATTATCTCTAAATGTGCAAATGTGAAGTTTGGAAATATCCCTAGTCGATGAATTGATAAATACGGACATTATCAGTTCTGTTGAGACTAGCATGGGTTATTCTCTATTCAGCTGATTCTCACTGGCTGGTGACATTGGGATGTCCGGAGATAAACATGGATGCTAGTTAAGGGAACAAGTTCATTGGAGTGACTAGCTGTAAGACTTCATATGGGAATCTACATGTAGATATGTCAATGAAGATCTTACTGCGGCTTAAGTGCGATGTTCCTTTGACTTGCGGTGTTCAAGTCATCTTGGTCATAGAGACTAATATTTTGACATCTTAAGCAAGCATCTCCAAGGAGGTGTGGACCCAGGATGATCGGGTATAAGCTGAAGTGCCCGAAGATGTTTGAACAGCCTACAAAGGATTCACCACTCCTTGCGAGGAGATGTATACCCAGGCCTATCGTCGGATTGTTACTCAAAGCCTCTGGCCAGAGCATATCATGTTTAGAGTGAGAGTCTCTAAAATACATGAGAGTAATTAGAAATCCAAAGGACGAGTAAGACATTACTTGGGCTAGGTGTGACGTAGTCAGCCTAGTGGGGACTGACACCATTGACCGTGTCCTGAACCAAGTGGGTATAAGGTGGTGAAGGGAATGGGGCACGATTCATTAGAGCTGCTGAAGGGTTTCAGAATAATTTCTTCTGAGGTCAAACCGTTGATCTTTCGATTAATTGGGGATCATGATGTACTACTAGGTGCCACTCATGATCGTTCTATAATAAGTTAATTATAGACGGCCAACATAAATCGAAAGCCTATTTAGTCACACGCACTACGAGTAATCCGAGGGATTTAAAATGAGTTGAAAATTGGATTTTCCAATCAAGAGAAATAAGTCGAATCTGAGTTAGTCAGAGGCGCAATGGAAGCTAAAATTGGCTAAGTCTTTTGAAGGCTTTTTGGGCGAATTAAATGAGTTTAATTCGTGGCGGTTCGGGTTGGTTTGGCCGGCCAAAGAGGGTGCCAAAACCCCCTTTGGTGGTCGGCCACAATAAGAGGAGAAAACCAATTAATTTTGGTTTAATTAATAAGATAAATCCAGCGCGATTTATTTTATAAATTATGGATAAATAAATTTGTATAAAGAAATTTATATAAATAAATTTATAGAAATTTATTCTTTTATGGAAGATTAAAATAATCCATGAATTGGGTTTATTTTAATTTTATAAAATCAATTATGAATTGATTTTTCCATAATAAGAAAGTTTATAAATTTCTTATAAAATTTATTCTATAATTTAAAGAGAAGAAGAATTTGTTTTTTTATAAATTAGTTATAATACAACTTGGTTTAAACAGAATAATTCATAAGAATTTATAGGATAAATTTCTTATGATAATTAATTAGTTTTATTATAAAGTTAGTTATAATAAAATTCATAAGAGAATTTATAGGATAAATTTTATTATGATAATTAATTTGTTTTATTATAAATTAGTTATAATAAGACTTGGTTTAAACGGAATAATTCATAAGAGAATTTATAGGATAAATTTCTTATGATAATTAATTAGTTTTATTATAAAGTTAGTTATAATAAAATTCATAAGAGAATTTATAGGATAAATTTCTTATGATAACTAATTAGTTTTATTATAAAGTTAGTTATAATAAAACTTGGTTTAAACGGAATAATTCATAAGAGAATTTATAGGATAAATTTCTTTTGATAACTAATTCCGTTAATTCTGTTAATTCAGTTAAGAGGAGACTTGACAAGGGAGAAGCAACTATATAAGGAACCATAGGCAAGCCTTGGATTCCTAAGATTTGGATAATCGAAATAGAGCTCTCCCTCTCTCTCTTCTCTTCTCTCCTCCTTCCCCCTCCCTTCCATTAGGGCCGGCGGCCACCCTAGCTCCATTAGGGCCGGCGCCCAACCTACACCAAGGCAAGGTGTTGCCGTGAGCTTCAAGGAGAAGAAGAAACCAACCAAGAAGAAGAAGAAGCGGATTACATCTCCCTCTCTCTCGGAATTCGATTCCGTTACTTCGTTGGTTAGTTTCCTTTTCTTCTCTTGATCTTCTTAGTTGTGCCTTCCGAGGATCTAGTAGTTCTCGTCGGCACAAAACTCGTGACTTTGCGAAGTCATCCCGAAGAGAACTCGGCGTGGACGCGAATAGAGGCGGAGCTTCCAAGGGACGCTACGGTTGGATCTCGTCCCTTACTTCGAGTTACGAGAGGTATAATGTAAATTAGTTTACTTTTCTGCAAAGTTTTATTTTATGATTATGTCAACACACCATAAGATTGCATGCTAGATACGAAATTAAAATAATTTAGGAAATTATTTTTAAGCAAATTCTTCCGCTGCACGTAAAAATTTAAAATTTTACGAACTCGTATCCTTGTCGACATGCACCCGGTCCCAACACACACTCTATGGTCCATCTAGACCTATAGGAGCACCCCCTCCCAAGGTCCATTCACCATATATCCCAAAGGCTCCTAAAGCTCCCCTTTGAGCTCTTAGCCCTAGCCACCTCCCTAGGTGACTCAACCATCACTAGGCCACATCGGTGTTCCACCGGGGTCTCTTGGCCTATAAACTTGACACTCTTTTTAACCTTGGACGACATCCCGTTGCCATCCTTGGACCTTCCCTCCTTACTAAGATTGTATGTTTTCCCAACTTACTTCTTTCTTTTGCCTTTGGAGGTCTTAGATCGGTACCCCAATCCCGATCTATCATAGTTGGGTTTGATGCTACCCAACACCATGTTTAAGCCCTTAGATCCAACCGTGAATCTTTCAAGGGATTTTTCTAATGTATCAAGCCTTGCCCTCAAGGCTTGATTTTCCCTCTCTAGACCATTAATTTTGGAGTCCATATGTCCACTTTGGACATCCCTAGAACTACCCATTTTCTCAGGCACATTCTTTCCCTTCTTGGGATTAGTGCCATGATCTTTAGATACACAGGTCCTAGATTTACCATGATGCATGCTTTTCTTAGAATATTGATCTACCTTGTTATCCTTAGTCCTATCATTATATTTAAAACCAAAGTTATGCACCATTAGGTAGTTTTCATGAAATCTAGCATGCATGGATGAACAATTTGTATTATTTCTAACATTCATGGAGGTATTTAAATTTGAATGACAAATTGACCTAGGGTTAGGAATTACCTCCCTTACCCTTGTAGTCCTTCCTTGTTGTGAGCTTCTTTTCTTCCTTCTTTCTTCTTTTTCCCATCTTCTTAGATTTTCCATCTTCTTTAGCTCACCTTTTCTAGGGCATTTAGTGTGAAAGTGCCCCATCTCTCCACTTGTAAAGTATCTAATCTTCTTCCTCCGTTCTTGGGCTCCTCCATTCCTACAATTTATGTTAGATTCAAATCGAATGGACCTGAGTTTAGAAGTTACCTCTCTTTTACCTTTTGGGCACTTGTCCTTGTAGTGCCCCTTTTCATTACACCCAAAGCATGTAATGTGGTCCTTTCTCTTGGCTTTGGTGGAGGTCGATGCTAGGTGTTAGTGATATGAGAGAAGTGTCCTAAGGCAATCGCCTTATGATTGTAAACATTTATTTTGATAAATAAAAATTCACTATTTGAGTATACATATTTGTGTATTTGATTGGGATCTTAAACTCATCTACTGAATGTCCGCAATACAATTCACAGCATAAGAGAATTTGTGATGGGATCACAACTAGTGATTATCTCTACATGTGTAATTGTGAAGTATTGAAAATATCCCTAGTCGATGAATTGATAAATACAGACACTATCAATTCTGTTGAGACTAGCATGGGTTATTCTCTAATCAGCTGATTCTCACTGGCTGGTGACATTGGGATGTCCAGAGATAAACATGGATGCTAGTTAAGGGAACTAGTTCATTGGAGTGACTAGCTGTAAAACTTCACATGGTAGTCTATACATAGACAGGTCAGTGAAGTTCTTACCGCAGCTTAAGTGCGATGTTCCTTTGACTTGCGGTGTTCAAGTCATCTTGGTCATGGAGACATATACTTTAACATCTTAAGCAAGCATCTCCAAGGAGGTGTGGACCCAGGATGGTTGGGTACAAGCCGAAGTGCCCCAAGATGATTGAACAGCCTACAAAGGATTCACCACTCCTTGCGAGGAGATGTATACCCAGGCCTATCGTCGGATTGTTACTCAAAGCCTCTGGCCAGAGCATGTCATGTTTAGAGTATGAGTCTCTTAAATACATGAGAGTAATTAGAAATCCAAAGGACGAGAAAGACACTACTTGGGCTAAGCGTGACGTAGTCAGCCTAGTGGGGACTGACACACACAGACCATGTCCTGAACCAAGTGGGTATAAGATGGTGAAGAGAATGAGGCACGATTCATTAGAGCTGCTGAAGGGTTTCAGAATAATTTCTGAGGTCAACCGTTGATCTTTCGATTAATTGGGGATCATGATGTACTACTAGGTGCCACTCATGATCGTTCTATAATTGATAAATTATAGACGGCCAACATAAATCGAAAGCCTATATAGTCACACCCACTACGAGTAATCCGAGGGATTTAAAATAAGTTGAAAATTGGATTTTCCGATCAAGAGAAATAAGTCGAATCTGAATTAATCAGAGGCGCAACGGAAGCTAAAAATCGCTAAGTCTTTTGAAGGCTTATTGGGCGAATTAAACGAGTTTAATTCACGATGGCTTTGGCTTGGTGTGGCCGGCCAAAGAGGGTGCCCACCCTCTTTGGTTTGGCCGGCCACAACAAAGGGGAGAAACCAATTAATTTGGTTTAATTAATAAAATAAATCTAGCGCGATTTGTTTTATAAATTATGGATAAATAAATTTGTATAAAGAAATTTATATAAAGAAGTTTATAGAAATTTATTCTTTTTATAGAAATTAAAATGATCCATGGAATGGTTTATTTTAATTTTATAAAATCAATTATGAATTGATTTTTCCATAATAAGAAAACTTATAAATTTCTTGTAA
Organism: Boesenbergia rotunda; assembly: GCA_024364735.1. NCBI lineage: Eukaryota > Viridiplantae > Streptophyta > Magnoliopsida > Zingiberales > Zingiberaceae > Boesenbergia > Boesenbergia rotunda. The sequence continues at coordinate 209,709 of JAGFNQ010002085.1, read as the reverse complement.
AATTTATTCCATAATAAAAGGAGAGGTGTATTTGTTTTATTATAAAGTTAGTTATAATAAAACTTGGCTTAAACGGAATAATTCATAAGAAAATTTATAGGATAAATTTCTTATGAAAATTCCGTTAAGACAGAGACTTGGCAAGGGAGAGGCTACTATATAAAGGAACCAAAGGCAAGCCTTGAATTCCCAATTGAGTTATCAAGAGGTTAATTCTCTCCCTCTCTCTTAATCTCTCCCTCTCCTTCTCCTTTCCTCCTAGGGTCGGCGCCCCCTTTGCTCACCCTAGGGCCGGCGTCCACTCCACCTAGGCCCGGCGCACCACCCTCCCCTTCCTAGGGTTGGCGTGAGCAACATCCACTAAGGAGGAGCCAAAGAAGAAGAAGAAGAAGCGGATCGCAACTCCTTCCTTCCCGAAATTTAGATTCTGTTTCTTGGTGGTTAGTTTCCTTTCTTCTCTCTTGATCTTCTAGTTGTGCCTTTAGAGAATCTAGTAGTTCTCGTCGGCACAAAACTCGTGACTTTGCGAAGTCATCCCGAAGAGAACTCGGCGTGGACGCGAATAGAGGCGGAGCTTCCAAGGGACGCTACGGTTGGATCTCGTCCCTTTTTTCGAGTTACCCGAGGTACAAAGTAAATTAGTATACTTTTTCTGCAAAATTTTAATTTATGATCATGTCAACAGATCATAAGGTCGCATGCTAGATACGTGGTTAAAAATAATTTAAGAAATTATTTTATGCTAATTCTTCCACTGCACGTAAATATTTTAAAATTTACGAACCCGTATCATTGTCAACATATTATTTCCGAAATTGATTATGACAATTTAGGAAATTGTTTCCCAAAACAATTCTTTGAATAAAGTATGAAATTAGAATTAGGAAATTCGGTTCCTAATTCAATTTATGAGACCTGATAAATTAAGTCACATACATACTTTATTAACGAAATCGTTAGTCATGACATAATTATATGTCATGAATGTGCTTAGAAAAGAAAGGATGAGACCCAAAACCCCTTACAAAATATTAAGGCCAACACCTTCCATTAATATGGTTAGAATCGGAGTTTTGTTTCTTGTTTGGGTTGATGGACACATCCATGCCCGGCTTGAACCTCAACATGTTCAAACCATGGAATTAGTTTAAGAATAATATAGTTAGAGTCAGAGGTCAATCCTTAGTTTTGGTTGTTGGACACATCCAAGCCTAACTAAATGGTTGAATGAGTTCCAACCATATTAAAACTATTTCTTGATTAATGGGTCAGCCATAAGCTTGGAGCATCGACTTGTTGTGCCACAGCCATGGTCGATGTAAAGAGAGGTGCAGTTGGGTGCTATGTATAATGTTGCATACTTGTTAATGAGTTAACAACCCAATGATTTATGCAAACATTCAATTAGTTGATAGCTTAAAGTGATAGTTACATATATGTGATGTGTAATCGGTATAATTACCTACCTTCATAGCTATGAATAACGTGATGGCCACAGCCATGGTTGTTCTTATCTATGGTTGGATATCAACCTATTTGGAGATGTTCCTACGATCTCCCGAATTGATAAAAAGGGTTATTCAATTTGAAAAATAAATAGGATTTTATTTATGTATGTTGATACATTCTTTAATCATTCTTCTCATAAGCTCAATTTGTATTTCTAGATTAATCACTCGATCATGTCTTCTCTGAATTTGCGTTCCATCTTGGACACCAATAAACTAACTGGGCCTAACTTCATGGACTGGCTTCGAAGCCTGAGGATAGTCCTCAAGGCAGAAATGCTTGCTTATGTCCTTGAAGATCAACTTCCTAACCGTCCTCCAGAAAATGCAACTCCAGACCAGTTAGTGGCCTATCAGAAACATGTGACCGATTCTGAACTTGCAAGTTGCATCATGCTAGCCTCTATGATACCTGAGCTGCAAAAGTAGCATGAGCATATGGATGCTTATACCATCATCTTCCATCTTCATGAGTTGTTTGAAGAGCAGGCGAGATCTGAAAGGCTCGAGGTCTCCAGACTCCTCTTCACCTCTAGGATGCAGGAAGGCACTTCTGCCTCACAGTTTGTGTTAAAGATGTTGGGGTACATTGAGCGACTGAGCACACTCGGTTTTGCAATGGATCATGAACTAAGTATTTACTTAATTCTGAATTGTTTGCCCAAAAGATATTCACAATTTGTGATGAACTATCGGATGAACAAACTAGAGTCTACCATTCCTGAGTTGCTCAACCTGCTGAAGACTGTGGAGCCTTCTGTAAAGCCGGATCAAAAGACGGTACTGTTAGTTGGTTCCTCGAAGAAAGGTTCTAAGAGGAAGGCCAAAGAACAGAATAAAGGAAAGAAGAAAAAGGCCAAAAAGACTGAAAAGAAACCAAAAGGAACTTGTCATCATTGTGGCAAGGAAGGTCACTGGCGAAGAAACTGCAAGGTTTATCTTGAGTCCTTGAAGAATAAGGCATCCGATGCCCCATCCTCTTCAGGTATCTTCGTTGTTGAATGTCACTCTATTTCCTCAAATACCTGGGTACTTGATACTGGGTGTAGCTCACATATATGTAATGACATACAGGGGCTAAGGAATAGAAGAAGACTCGTCAAAGGAGAAGTGAATTTGCGAGTTGGAAATGGAGCAAAGATTGCTGCTGTTGCCATCGGAACATATTTGCTAAAGCTCCCTACTGGACGTGTCTTAGAATTGGATAATTGTTATTTCGTTCCTTCGTTAATAAAGAACATTGTATCTATTTCATGTTTGAATGAAAAGGTTATCATTTAACTTTTAGTAACAATTATTGTTACATAACTTTAAATGGCGTTCTTTATGGGAATGAAACTTTGTGTAATGGTATCTACACGTTAGATTTATCCAGTGACGTTTTCAATATCGATGTTAGCAACAAACGTGCTAGAATAGATAATCGAATAGACTCCTACACGTGGCATTGTCGTCTTGGCCATGTAAGTAAGAAACGCATGACCAAATTACACCGATGTGGAATTTTGGAATCATTTGAACCCGATTCATTTGATACATGCGAATCATGCTTAAAAGGTAAGATGACCAAATTACCCTTTTTCGGAAAAGGTAATCCAGTGGGAGAATTGCTTGGTCTAATACATACTGATGTATGTGGACCAATGTCAACTCCAGCACAAGGAGGCTATACCTACTTCATCACCTTTATCGATGATCACTCACGATTCGGGTACGTGTTCTTGATGAAACACAAATCTGAAGCTTTTGAGAAATTCAAAGAGTTCAGAAATGAAGTAGAGAAACAACTTGGCAAAAGTATTAAGATACTTCGATCTGATCGGGGTGGTGAATACTTAAGTCAAGAGTTTCAAGATTATCTTAGGGACAATGGGATATTATCCCAATGGACTCCGCCGTATACACCACAGCATAATGGTGTATCTGAGAGGCGCAACCGAACCTTGATGGACATGGTTAGGTCAATGATGAATCATGCAACTCTTCCAAAATCCTTTTAGGGCTATGCACTTAAGACAGCTGTTTACTTGCTAAACAGAGTCCCGACCAAGGTAGTCTCTACTACTCCATATGAGACATGGAATAGTAAGAAACCCTACTTAACTCACCTTAAGATATGGGGTTGTCCTGCTTATGTAAAGCGGACTGTGTCAGACAAATTGGATGCTAAGTCTGATAAATGTCTATTTATTGGATACCCTAAGGAAACGAAGGGTTACCAATTCTATCATCCCTAGGAACAAAAGGTGTTTGTTTCAAGGCATGCTGTATTTCTGGAAAATAAATTTCTTTTACAAGAAAACAGTGGGAGTGGCTTTGAACTTGATGAAGTTCAAGAAACTCCAATAGACATTACAGAGACACCTAGTCTAGACCCACAACCAATAACTAATAATGATGAGCTATCAGTTGAACCTAAAACAACACCACCTCTTCGTAGGTCTGATAGGACACGCAATATTCCAGAGAGATACGGATTTCTCATAAGTGAATCGAACGACGTGTTACTCATAAGCGATGACGAACCTATCAGTTATGAAGATGTTCTGAAAAATTCAGAAAGGGACAAATGGCTTGAAGCCATGAAGTTGGAATGGATTCCATGTACGAAAATCAAGTATGGGACTTGGTTAACCCACCTGAAGGGGTTAAGCCCATAGGGTGCAAGTGGGTTTTTAAGAAGAAAACCGACATGGAAGGTAATGTTGTTACCTTTAAGGCTAGATTAGTGGCAAAAGGATATCGTCAGAAACAAGGAATTGATTATGACGAAACCTATTCGCCAGTAGCTATGCTTAAATCCATTCGGATGCTCCTAGCCATAGCAGCTCATTATGATTATGAGATATGGCAAATGGATGTGAAAACAGCTTTTCTTAATGGAAACCTGCTTGAGGATGTATACATGATACAACCTGAAGGTTTCACATCGGTTGATAAAACCATAGTATGCAAGCTTCGACGATCCATATATGGACTGAAGCAAGCATCCAGGAGCTGGAACATCCGTTTTGATGAGACAATCAAAGAGTTTGATTTCTCACAAAATCCTGACGAACCTTGTGTGTACAAGAAAGTTAGTGGGAGTGCAGTCGTATTCCTAGTATTATATGTCGATGATATATTACTTATAGGAAACGATATATCAGTCTTACAGACAGTTAAAATTTGGTTGTCCAAAACATTCTCCATGAAAGACCTGGGAGAAGCAACCTATATCCATGGGATTAGAATCTATAGAGATAGATCTAAACGGTTGCTTGGTCTTTCGCAGTCTACATATATAGATCGAGTGCTAAAAAGGTTTAGCATGTCGGAATCCAAGAAAGGTTACCTTCTCATCAGGCATGGGATCAACCTTTCAAAGTCTATGTGTCCGCGCACAGAAGACGAGAGGATTTGCATGAATAAGATTCCTTATGCATCCGCGATAGGATCTATCATGTATGCTATGTTATGTACTAGGCCCGATGTATCATATGCTCTGAGTGTCACGAGCAGATACCAGTCTGATCCAGGAATGGATCATTGGGCGGCTGTCAAGACAATCCTTAAGTACATAAGAAGAACTAAGGATGTGTTCCTAATATATGGAGAAGGAGATATGGTAATACGTGGGTATACAGATGCTAGTTTCCAGACAGATAAGGATGATTCTAAATCTCAGTCTGGATACACATTTACTTTGAATGGAGGCACAATAAGTTGGAAGAGTTCCAAACAAGACACCGTTGCGGATTCCACCACGGAAGTGGAATATATCGCAGCTTCGGAAGCAGCAAAGGAAGCAGTCTGGATCAAGAAGTTTGTCTCCGAACATGGTGTGGTTCCAACCATTGATGAAGCAGAGCCGGTTTACTACGACAACAATGGAGCTATTGCACAAGCAAAAGAACCAAGGTCTCATCAGCGATCCAAACATGTGCTTCGCCGCTATCATCTGATCAAAGAGATTATAAGTAGGAATGATATACAAATTGAGAAAATTCCCACTGAAAGGAATTTAGCGGATCCTTTAACTAAGGCCTTGTCTCAGAACAAGTTTGAGGGTCATGTTAGAGCCTGTGGTATTGGATACCGTAGCGATTGACATTAGGCCAAGTGGGAGTTTGTTAGTGATATGAGAGAAGTGTCCTAAGGCAATCACCTTATGATTGTAAACATTTATTTTAATAAATGAAAATTCACTATTTGAGTATACATATTTGTGTATTTGATTGGGATCTTAAACTCATCTACTGAATGTCCGCAATACAATTCACAGTATAAGAGAATTTGTTGTAACGCCCCAAAATTCCCATTTTTAGTTCTTAAAGTCCTTAGAATTATTTAAAAATGGTTTAGAAATATTCTAGATATTTTTAGAATATTTTTATGGAATTTTCCGAGTCCGTTTAGTATTTTTAAAAAAGGAAAAACATTTAAGGGCGGCAGGGGGTTCGAACCCGCGACCAGCAGGAGACCAGGCGCACGCGTGACCAGCTGGGCTGGATGATTTTGTTGAAATAAACTGGGCGAAACAATAGATAAGGTATAGTTAGGTAAATTCGCCCCATAAGTATAAATAGATAATTAAAGAGAGAAATTTTATTTTCTCTCAACCTAAACCCTTTCTCTCCCTCGCCCAACACCTTGCGCCGACTCCTTTCCCCTCTCCTCTCTTGGGCGACACCACACCAAGGCCTAGAGGGCCGGCCAAGGCTCTCCTCCGAGAGATATTCCTATATTCGGGATCCCCGCGACGAGAGGAACGCGTAGGCGCGAAGAATTCTCCGAGATCTCAATTTTCTTCCGAGCCCTAGACGTCAATCTTGGTTGTAAGTCCAAGATATCAATGTAAGTACTGCTCACCTGCAGTAAGAGCCGGTTTTTCCACAAGAATTTCCCTTAAAAGTTTTTAAAAGAGATATTTCCTTTTTGTTTAATTTTTTGCATGTGATCTTAGTTCATTATATGCTTGTATAAGTTGATAAAGCACCCTATGTGAGATTAGGGGCTAAGAAAGTTATGAGAAAAGAAAAGAGAAGATAAAGATAAGAAAAGAAAAGGCCAAGGCCTTAAGAAATCCCCAAAAGTCAAGACTTAGGGATTTTAGCACGCAAGGTGCTCGAGAAAATGCCAAGGCATTTACAGATAAGAAAGAAAAGAAAGAAAAGCTATTTTATTTTCTAAGGCCAGTACCCGGCGTCCAAGGGCGTCGTTAAAGAAATCCAGGTGTCCAATTCCAAGGTCTTGGCCCTGGTAGACCAAGGTCTGCTCTATTAGGATTGGTGGCTCGCTACCCCAACCTTTTAGGGAACGCGCATGAGATGGTACTTACGTCTTTAGTGGATCCAAGTGATTATTATTGTCAAGTATATGCTTTAGCAAAGTTTCTAAAGTTTAAAGAGTTTTCAAAAAGTTAAAGAATAGCTAAAGTTTCAAGTTGAGCCAAGAAAAGTAAATCGAGATTTATTAATGCTTGAGTATGCATGTTTTGAGTTATACATGTTCTTAGTTTTCTTTCAAGCATATAAGTATCTCATATGATTTTCATATTGTTCAAGAAGCATGTTTGCACATTTCGAGATTTTGTGAGCTAGATAGTACTTACTTAGCTTTTTGCTTACTAGTTGCATTTCCTCTTACTGCAGATAAAGGTAAAGGCAAGCAATTCTGAAGGAAGGCGACGAGGCGGTGCTGAGTAAAGTGTGTGTGGTGGCTGATTTTGGAGAGATCCTTGAGACGAGACAATTTAGTTATTTGAATTACAATGTTTTAGTTTATTCAAATTTCAAGTTCTTGCTTTATAGAGTTTAGCGAACATTTAAGTTTTGGATAGTTTTACATGCTCAATTTCTTAGAGTAAAGATTCCATGTCATTTCATTTAGCATACATATCCTTATGATTGCATTGGATGAGTAGAAATGTGAGTAGTTTGAAATATTGATACTTTGTTAGAGAAATAGATGCATGTGCCAAGATAGTATTAATTTCCCTTTGAATCAAGTTTTTATTGCTTAAGTATATTTAGAAAAGTTGCTTTCTCATTTGATAATGCCTTAGGGATGTTTCAGAATTTTGTGTGATGAGTTTCAATGGTTAGAAGTTAAGTTTGGTACAAACTCTAGCTTAAAGTCTATGTAGATTTTTCATAACTTGCTAAATTCCGCAAAAGTCCTAATTTCAAGTTTATGGATTCGTTTTGATTGGCTAAATTGTTTAGAAAACTGGTATAGAGTATAGAAATGGTGTTGTGTCTTGCTATGGCTTGAATCTATAAGTTTGGTGGCTTTTGGAAACTAAGTTTCGAATCTGAATTTTCAGATTTCAGGCGTACCAGTCGACTGGTACAGTACTAGTCGACTGATACCCGTAAGCTGAGTTGAGCGAGGCAAGTTTCCATAAGTATTTTCTTACGAGTTTTTGAGAAAGAAAGTGTGACATGGTATCATGCATGACTATTAGAGTTAGTATATCATAGATAGATTTAAATTGAGAAGAAGGAAAAAAAAAAGATTTCCGCATTTTTAGTCGTGCATTAGAGTCAAGAAGTAGATAAAGTAACGATCCGTCTAAGGTAGAAGAAGGCGGGTCGCTACATTTGTGATGGGATCACAACTAGTGATTATCTCTACATGTGCAATTGTGAAGTATTGAAAATATCCCTAGTCGATGAATTGATAAATACGGACACTATCAATTCTGTTGAGACTAGCATGGGTTATTCTCTAATCAGCTGATTCTCACTGGCTGGTGACATTGGGATGTCCGGAGATAAGCATGGATGCTAGTTAAGGGAACTAGTTCATTGGAGTGACTAGCTGTAAAACTTCACATGGTAGTCTATACATAGACAGGTCAGTGAAGTTCTTACCGCAGCTTAAGTGCGATGTTCCTTTGACTTGCGGTGTTCAAGTCATTTTGGTCATGGAGACTTATACTTTAACATCTTAAGCAAGCATCTCCAAGGCGGTGTGGACCCAGGATGATTGGGTACAAGCCGAAGTGCCCGAAGATGTTTGAACAACCTACAAAGGATTCACCACTCCTTGCGAGGAGATGTATACCCAGGCCTATCGTCGGATTGTTACTCAAAGCCTCTAGCCAGAGCATGTCATGTTTAGAGTATGAGTCTCTTAAATATATGAGAGTAATTAGAAATCCAAAGGACGAGAAAGACACTACTTGGGCTAGGTGTGACGTAGTCTGCCTAGTGGGGACTGACACACAAAGACCATGTCCTGAACCAAGTGGGTATAAGATGGTGAAGGGAATGAGGCACGATTCATTAGAGCTGCTGAAGGGTTTCAGAATAATTTCTGAGGTCAACCGTTGATCTTTCGATTAATTGGGGATCATGATGTACTACTAGGTGCCACTCATGATCGTTCTATAATTGATAAATTATAGACGGCCAACATAAATTAAAAACCTATTTAGTCACACGCACTACGAGTAATCCGAGGGATTTAAAATGAGTTGAAAATTAGATTTTCCGATCAAGAGAAATAAGTCGAATCTGAATTAATCAGAGGCGCAACGGAAGCTAAAAATGGCTAAGTCTTTTGAAGGCTTATTGGGCAAATTAAATGAGTTTAATTCGCGATGGCTTTGGCTTGGTGTGGCCGGCCAAAGAGGGTGCCCACCCTCTTTTGTTTGGCCGGCCACAACAAAGGGGAGAAACCAATTAATTTGGTTTAATTAATAAAATAAATCTAGCGCGATTTATTTTATAAATTATGGATAAATAAATTTGTATAAAGAAATTTATATAAAGAAGTTTATAGAAATTTATTCTTTTTATGGAAATTAAATTGATCCATGGAATGATTTATTTTAATTTTATAAAATCAATTATGAATTGATTTTTCCATAATAAGAAAACTTATAAATTTCTTGTAAAATTTATTCCATAATAAAAGGAGAGGTGTATTTGTTTTATTATAAAGTTAGTTATAATAAAACTTGGCTTAAACGGAATAATTTATAAGATAAATTTCTTATGAAAATTTCGTTAAGAGGGAGACTTGGAAGGGGAGAGGCTACTATATAAAGGAACCAAAGGCAAGCCTTGAATTCCCAATTGAGTTATCAAGAGATTAATTCTCTCCCTCTCTCTTAATCTCTCCCTCTCCTTCTCCTTTCCTCCTAGGGCCGGGGCCCCCTTTGCTCACCCTAGGGCCGGCGTCCACTCCACCTAGGGACGGCGCACCACCCTCCCCTTCCTAGGGTTGGCGTGAGCAACATCCACCAAGGAGGAGCCAATGAAGAAGAAGAAGAAGCGGATCGCAACTCCTTCCTTCCCGGAATTTAGATTCCATTTCTTGGTGGTTAGTTTCCTTTCTTCTCTCTTGATGTTCTAGTTGTGCCTTTAGAGAATCTAGTAGTTCTCGTCGGCACAAACCTCGTGACTTTGCGAAGTCATCCCGAAGAGAACTCGGCATGGACGCGAATAGAGGCGGAGCTTTCAAGGGACGCTACGGTTGGATCTCATCCCTTTCTTCGAGTTACGCGAGGTACAAAGTAAATTAGATTACTTTTTCTGAAAAATTTTAATTTATGATCATGTCCACACATCATAAGGTTGCATGCTATATATGCGGTTAAAATAATTTGAGGAATTATTTATGCTAATTCTTCCGCTGCACGTAATTAATTTTAAAAATTACGAACCCGTATCCATGTCAACATGCACCCGGTCCCAACAGGTCTCCCCTTTGTGCTCTTAGCCCTAGCCACCTCCCTAGGTGACTCAACCATCACTAGGCCACATCGGTGTTCCACCGGGGTCTCTTGGCCTATAAACTTGACACTCTTTTTAACCTTGGACGACATCCCGTTGCCATCCTTGGACCTTCCCTCCTTACTAAGATTGTATGTTTTCCCAACATACTTCTTTCTTTTGCCTTTGGAGGTCTTAGATCGGTACCCCAATCCCGATCTATCATAATTGGGTTTGATGCTACCCAACACCATGTTTAAGCCCTTAGATCCAACCGTGAATCTTTCTAGGGCTTTTTCTAATGTATCAAGCCTTGCCCTCAAGGCTTGATTTTCCCTCTCTAGACCATTAATTTTGGAGTCCATATGTCCACTTTGGACATCCCTAGAACTACCCATTTTCTCAGGCACATTTTTTCCCTTCTTGGGATTAGTGCCATGATCTATAGATACACAGGTCCTAGATTTACCATGATGCATGCTTTTCTTAGAATATTGATCTACCTTGTTATCCTTAGTCCTATCATTATATTTAAAACCAAAGTTATGCACCATTAGGCAGTTTTCATGAAATCAAGCATGCATGGATGAACAATTTGTATTATTTCTAACATTCATGGAGGTATTTAAATTTGAATGGCAAATTGACCTAGGGTTAGGAATTACCTCCCTTACCCTTGTAGTCCTTCCTTGTTGTGAGCTTCTTTTCTTCCTTCTTTCTTCTTTTTCCCATCTTCTTAGATTTTCCATCTTCTTTAGCTCACCTTTTCTAGGGCATTTAGTGTGAAAGTGTCCCATCTCTCCACATGTAAAGCATCTAATCTTCTTCCTCCGTTCTTGGGCTCCTCCATTCCTACAATTTATGTTAGATTCAAATCGAATGGACCTGAGTTTAGAAGTTACCTCTCTTTTACCTTTTGGGCACTTGTCCTTGTAGTGCCCCTTTTCATTACACCCAAAGCATGTAATGTGGTTTTTTCTCTTGGCTTTGGTGGAGGTCGATGCTAGGTTGACTACTTCTTCAACTTTTGACGATGTGGAGGCTTCCTCTTGATCATGTGTAGATGAGGGTCTCTCCTCCCCCTCAATCCTTGAGGTGGTGACCTCTTCTTCTTCTTCTCTTGATGAGGTAAATGGTTCCTCACTTGATGACATGGGCAATTTCTCATTTTGGCCCTCTTGGACCATTGAACTTACTTCTTTAGATGCTTCGACTACTTTAGCTTGTGAGGGGTTCTTGTGAAGTTCTTCCAACTTATTCCACAATTCGCATGCATTTGAATATTTCCCTACGCCACTTAAAATATGATTAGGCAATATATTAATCAAAATGTTTGTTACCTTCTCATTGGCCCTAGCTTGTTCTTGTTGTTCACTTGTCCAATATCTAGGCCGAAGCTTTTTGCCATGCTTGTCCTTGGGGATTTCAAATGGGTCTTCAATGATCATTCTACAACCCCAATCCATCCCGAGCCACATCTTCATTCTATCTCTCCAATAATCAAAATTTTCATGCTCGTACGATGGTGGTGAGTTGATGTCGTCACCAAATTTATCTTCCATGACGCTTTTCCCTCTAGCAAGTGCTCCCTCGGCGGTTAGTCCGATCAAGAGCGGTCCTTCGCTCTGATACCAATTGTTAGATCGATGTCGTACGCTAGAGGGGGTGAATAGCGATTTGTCGAACCCCTTCTTCCTACAAGATTGTTAGCGCAACGGAAATACAAATAAAACAATAAATACAATGCTAACAAACCGTATTTAGTTGGTATCCACCCCGGCCGGGTGACTAATCCAACAATCCTTCGGCGGATCAAACCCCGGATAACCTCCGGCTATCACGTGTCGCTCCTTGTGGGTGGAGAAACCTCACCACAACACCAAACAAAGCTCTAGACACGAAGATTACTAACTTGCCCTTAACCAAGACAAGTTTCGTCAAGAAACTCAGCCACCACGACGTCGTCTTTAAATAGGACTCGGGGCTGATTTCTCTCTACCAGTCGACTGCCCCCAAGGCAGTCGACTGGTGCCAGCCAAATTCGACCGTTGACACTCCCAACATTCGAATTTGCCAGCTCACCAACCACCTACCAGTCGACTGCCCCCAGGGCAGTCGACTGGTCCCAGGCCAGAACCCTTCTGTGAGTTTTATCAGTCGACTGCCCCAAGGGCAGTCGACTGCCCTACTCACTCACCTAGGATTTCCCTTCCCGAGTACATTTCACTCGCACTCGTACCCTCACGACTCGACTGACTCCTCCACAGCAGCCTCGACTGTTGCCTTCGCGCCCTCTTCATCTTCGGCTCCCATCCCTCGGATGCACGCAAGCCTCCAGCTTGCCTCCATGCCATCCTTCACGCATGACTCGAAGTCCGCGCCCATCAGCTCATCGTCCCTGCTCTCCAAGGACCCTCGGGTGCACATAAGCCTCCAGCTTGTCTCCATGCCACCCTTCACCATACTGAGGTCATCCAGTCAAGTCCATATGTGTAACCTGTACAACCTGCACACTCAACATACACATATGAGATAACAAGGGAAAACCTAACTTAAACCCTTTGCCCAATCATCAAAACCTATGGTCACTCTGGACCATCTTAGGGCCGATTGCTCCAACATGTACTTCCCCATTGGAAGACACATAATCAGAAATAAGTTTCTTAGTGTCATGTAATGGTAAATACTTAGATACAAATAATAGTAACCTCCACATCAGAGACACTGCTATTATTTGTAGGGCGAAAGAGGACCAAATATTAATTTTACTTATCAGAAAGTTAAGATGACAAGATAGTAAAATTAATGGGTAAAATCTCCTCTCACAAATGTAGAATTCGTATACGTCCACACCATCGTGGCATGCGAAATTCTCGGTGTTTTGAGGTGTTGATTGTTTTTCAAAATCTATTATTTTGAGGAGTTAATTTATTTTCAAAAACTAAAGTGTGTGATTGTTGTGATTCTCAGGTGTCTTAAAATGGATCTAGACCAACTTGACTTAATTCAAAGAGAAAACCAAATTAATGCCCCTGATAATAACATGGATTGGGAATTAAATCTGGACTTTGTCTCTACTGCCGAGGAACCTAAATGTGATCTTGTCGAGTTCTGTACCAAAAAACCTAGCGAGATTAATGATGAAGAGGAGTTTGAATATTTTAGGAAGTGGTTAGAAGCAGATGAGACGACTCAGAGTCATCAAAATCAGGCTTCTTCCATTACCAGTGATAAAACATCCAAACTTGATGAACTCTTCGGGCATCAAAATCGAGCCGCTAGGCAGGAGGTCATGAAGAACTTGATGACGACCATCTTGGTTGAGGGTATGCCCATAAGGGAACATGCTCTCAAAATGATGGCTTGGCTGAAAGAAATGGAAATCCTTGGAACACAAATCAATGGGGAAACCCAGTTCGATCTCATCCTCCAATCTCTACCAAAGAGTTTTGAGAGTTTTGCCTAAGCTACAATATGGACAAGCGTTCATATTCGTGGGCAGAACTTCTGACAGAACTCGAGGCGGCAGAGGCGTTTTCTCTTCAGAGCTCACAGACTTTCATTGCTCAAGAGGTTTCTACTTCTAAACCGAAAGGAAAGAAGAAAAAGAAACATGATGGGGCAAAGAAAGTAGCAGGATTACAGGGACCTTAGAGTTGAATAAAAAAGCCGAAAGGCAAGTGCTTTGTGTGCAAGTAGTCTGGACATTGGAAGGCGAACTGTCCCCATCGATAGAATAATAATTCAGATATATTTTCTTCTTTTGTCATTGTAATATGTTTAGCGGTGATATCTACCAGTACCTGGTGTGTAGATACATATGCCACTAATCATGTCTGCATTTTTGTGCAGGGGTTCCAGGAAACCCGACGGCTAGCTGAGGAGGAGATTACTGACTACATGGATAGGCTAAGGAGATGACTTTTGTAGTGGGAGTTTATTTATTCATTTATATCTTTAACATACGATGATATAGTTTTAGTTTTATACAGATTGCTTTTATGTACTTAATTAATGGAAAGAACTTTGGTTCTGTTTCTGGAATAAGATATTCTATTGCTTTTATTGTTAAAAGTGGAATAGAAGGATTATCTGTTAAAGTGCATAGATAGGCAATTAGCTTAAAATCAAAAGCTCCCATGATGCAATTATATAACTTATCATCTAACCAAAATAATAGAAATGTTCCTTCCAAGTAGAACCAAACATATATTTTGGCTCTAAGGCTTGGTCTTAACCTTTAGTGGGATTCAAAGGTTGATAGCCAATTAGCCCTTGGGTTCATTGGCGGTGGAAGACTTATCATCCTTAAAATCTTTGAATCTTACTTGGATGGTTAGATGACCAAGAGGCTTTTCTAAGCCAAGGGGCATAGAACCAAAGGTATGTAGGAGTTGGTTTAATCTGATAAGTATAGGCCCTTAGTCTGTCTAGAATGGAGGTAGCCTTGAAGACTTTGTTTATTTTATAAACAATTATTCAAGGATCAAAATACATTTACTTGATGGACCGCAAGACTGAATACTTTGATGAGATCAAAGAATTCAAGTCTGATGACGAGAAACATCAAAGTAAAAGTATGACGATATTACGATTAGATCGTCGTGGCAAGTACCTCTTAGGATAGTTGTAGGACTTACTTATCAGAATTTGGGAATTGATCCCAATTCACTGCACCCGATGTGCCCCAACAGAATGGTGCAACATTGGAGAGGGAAAATGTCTCTTAAGGTAATGGTTAGGAAAATGATTTTCAAAATAAATTCAACTGTTTTCAAAATTAATTAAGATTTTCAAAATAAATCATGTTTTTCAAAAAATCATATATCAAAACCTGTCTCACAAAACCTATAAGGCTAAAGTGATTGAAAAACCTAGATTAGGTGAGACAGTAAATTTAACTTAATCAAAATTCATAACTGGATTGTTGTTGATTGTTGTTTTAGTTTAGAAAGGCATTTGACCTAACAATAAGTCAAACCATGGTCAAAATAGTCAAACCATGGTCAAAAATAGTCAAACCATGGTCAAGGTAGTCAAACCATGGTCAAAATAGTCAATCCATGGTCAAGGTAGTCAAAATAGTCAAACCATGGCCAAAGTAGTCAAACCATGATCAAAGTGATCAAACCATGGTCAATCCAACTTAATCATGGACAAACGATGACAAGACATTAAATCTATCACCTCCTACACACTCCGGGCGCCCGTGACTCCTCGAGCGCCCCCATCCATACCTTTATCTTCCTTCAAGGCAAAAAGCTGCCTTTTGACCCTTGACCAGGGCGCCCGGAACCACGCGGGCGCCCCCATCCCAGTCAAAGCAGCAAAAGCTGCAAAGACCAGCAAAGACCAGCCTGACTGGGGTGCCCGGGCCGTTTCGGGCGCCCCCAACTAGCCCTAGTCTCTGCCAAAGGTAGAGACCCCTGTCCAGGCGCCCGGGAGCTCCCGGGCACCCCCAATGGCCAGCCTATAAAAGGGCATCCGAACCCTTCATTCTTCCCACACCAAAAACCATCCTCCTTCCTCACTTCCTTCCTTCCAAGAAGATCAAGTGACCTTTGTGCATCCTCAATCTCAACCATGCCTCCCTGGTATGATTTCTTTTATGCATTTAGCATTATTTTTAATTCCTTCCTTATAAATGCATGTTTCTTAATTTAGAAAATGCCGAGCAAACCAAGCTAACCCCGGTGCCGAACCGAGTCCCGACCCTAGGTTCCCGACTCTAGAACTATGTAATAGGTTTGCTAAAACAACATATAAACCTATCAAAACTAGCTATCTGAATAGACACTTTTTTACCCAATCTTGTCCCTTAGCCATGAACGTCATAAACTTTTATCAACTAGATAATCTAGTGTTCTGCACTCACTCCATTAACAAATTCTTATGTGTAGAATTTTTTAATAACATAGTTTGACAAAACGATCTCATGTTTAACACTACTGTTCAAGGGATACCCTTGTCTATCACCCCTACCATGCTAAATCAATTCCTTGGATTACGACCCTCCCAGTCCACCTTTTGTTGCTATCCACCTAGGAATCCTCCATTTGATCCTCCCTACTCTCACATTACTCTAGACACTCTCCACTCCTATTTCTATAGGGAAGCTGGACTCCTTGCAGACAGACGATTCCAGTCCGTTGGCCTTCAGGTCCAGGACTACGCCTTGTACAGAGTTCTGGTCCGATGCATCTTACCATTATCTACTAGGGATGTCGTGACCATGCGACCTTTTCATACTTTCCTTCTGTATGCCCTGATCCATCATCTTGACATTGATATTGGCCTTCACATGTTTCACGCCATTTTACATGCCTCCAGTGTCACGACTCAGGGTCGGGTATGCACCCCCTTCTGCCACATCATCACCTCCATCCTTCATCACCACGGTCGTGACATTACCGTAGGTGAAATATCCGGGATGACCGATTTTGGTGAAATAGGATTTAGGAACTTCTCGTTAGCCGACATAGACGTGTCGGTCACCAGGGTTTTGACTTGGAGATGACAGCAAGCTGGAGCGCAGATCGACTCAGACGAGGAGGTAGACATTGACATTGCAGATCTGGCAGCAGAGGCTCGAGCACACATTGACGAGCTGCCTCCACCGACCATCGACCAACGCTTCACTCAGATGCAGACGGAGATCCACAGCCTCCGAGAGGAGGTTGAGGCTTACCACCTCGAGCTGATGGACGCTCGTAGAGCTGATCGAGAGGTGGAAGATGCACGATACAGTGAGATACTGTCACTACTGAGAGCATGGCAGCCTGGCTCATCTGACCACCCTGGCCCTTCTTAATAGTTAGACTATATCAGCGTTGTACTAAGTAACTAAAACTTGACTCATGTTTGACTCTACTGGACCTCTGCTTGACCAGTCAACTTATTTTGACTACTCATTTGACTTGAGTATTTGATCTTTATTATGCTTGGTACAATAGGTCTACTTTGCTTTTTGGTTTTTCTACTACTTCAGCCTGTAAAATTTTCAAATGTTTTTAAAATCAGTTTTTAAAATGTTTTCAAAATCAAATTTTACTTAGTTTTGAAAAATTTTAAATATTTTTTGACTTAGTTTTATTTTAAAAATATCCCCTTCAAAACTAGGGCTTTTTCGCAAATGGACTTAGCCTAGGCCCTAACCATAGAACTGCATGCACCTATAGATTTAGAAGCCAGCATCTCACAAGCACCTTAGGGTACTTTTGATTGAGAACTTAGAAAGGGTTGAGATGCTTAGGTCTTTGCCTTAATTCAAGATGCTTTAAGTCAGTGCATCTGCAGTAATTGGGGTACTAAATACAAACTACACAGTAATCAAGTTAAGTGTCAAGTTTAGAAAATCTAACTTGAACAGAACACTTAACTTGACTAACCCCAGCAAAAACTACTGTTTAATAGCAGTTAGTACATAGCTAATTGGGTTAGACAGGACCCTAAAAGAAACTGATTTGGTTTAGTTCATATCCTGAATTAGGTCAGTACAACAAAATAATTTCGCTTTTATGCAATTTATTATTTAGCTTTTATGCAATTTAATTATCCTGTTTCTGCTATGTTTATCTATTTTTGATATATGGCAAAGGGGGAGAGATAGGAAAGGAGAGTTTAAAATTTTCTAAATTTTTTTTATATAAATTTTTTTTCAAAATTTCAAACTATATCCTTTATTCAAAACTTAAGTTTGAAAATTTTTTTCTAGGTATTTCAAACCTTAGGTTTGCAAAATTTTTTCTAAGTATTTCAAAAACTTAAGTTTGCAAAATTTTTCTAAGTATTCCTAAACTTAAGTTTTCAAATTTATCCAAAACTTAAATTTTCCTACAAGTATAAATTATTTTGGAAAATATAGTTTCTGTTGAAAATTATTCTAAGTAAAAATTAATCCATCTTTAGACTTAGAACTTAATTTTCAAAAACCCGACGAAGTTTTGAAATATCTAGGGGGAGATTCCTTCCAGGGGAGGGAACAAAAATTCATTTGTTTTATTTTTAACTTAACTTTTTGAACTAGGGTTGCCATAAATTAAAAAGGGGGAGATTGTTGGTGCAAAATGCACCCAAGTCAAACCTGTATTTTGATAATGGCAACAGGGTTCAAAAGTTAAGGTATATTGTGTGTCTAACATGTTACCCAAGTGTGTAGGCAAAGCCCTAGCGAAGGACAGCTAGGCTCCTAGCGAAGGACTGCTGGGAAAAAGTCCAACCGGAGGAGCCGGTTGGCATCAGGTACATTCTCCCGAGAGGAGTAGGTGAGGACGCGTTCCCCGTTGAGGGAACAGTAGGCGTCGATTCGACCTAGGGCTTCATTTCGAAGGCCCAAAGTTAGAACCAAGACAGCTAAGGCTGTATAAAATTAATATAATATTGCTTTATGTTGTTTTGGACTAGCCCTGGGTGCAGGACCGAAGGAACGAGTGTCTACAGCTCAGAGAGCCTCAAAGGAGTGAGGCAACAGCTGACCAGGGCGCCCCGAGTGTCTCGAGTGCCCCCAAGGTGAACACAAACAACTGAAGCAAAGGAACTGCTTCTGCAGCTCATGGGCAGGGCGCCCCCGCTGCTCCCGGCCGCCCCGGATGGTCCGGGCGCCTCAGGTGAAGCTAACGAAGCAACTCCCATCGAAGCCAACAGATAAGAAGAGACCCGATCAACCCGGGCGTCCCCAGCGTTTCGGGCGCCCCGGTCAAAGCTTGATCGCGAGTTTTAAGGGATAAGAGCTGACCAAGAGCGAAGTGGATTAGCTGACATGTGGGGGGGGCACCCCCGATGTTTCGGGCGTCCCCAGGTGCTATAAAAAGGGCCCTCGACCCCAAGGCTTCAATAATAATTCATTCAACCCATCCACGCTCTTCTGCTCCCGCGCTCTGCTCCAGATACCTCCCGACTCGAGACACAAGCGCCGACGACGTCCCTCTGCTTCGAGAAACATTCCATACCGGACGTCGGTAACGAAGAGCCATTTTCTTTTTGTGTTTACTATACTGCAATTTAACATCTATTTGTAAACCGTTTTGCGCACATATAGAATTGCCCGTAGTAAACGGTCAACGACCATGGGCCTTGGAGTAGGTGCCGACCGCGACTCCGAACCACGTAAAAAACTTGTTGTTTGCGTTTGTTTATTTTAATTTCCGCTGCATAACTTCTCTAATTCTTAAATCTGAACGTTTTCCGATATTCACCCCCCCTCCTATCGGTTCTCTCGATCCAACAGGTTTATTTTTCATTGAAATTAAAATGAACTATGGATTGGTTTATTTTATAAAATCAATCATGGATTGATTTACCATGTTAAGGAAATTTATTCCATAAGAGAGAAGAGACTTGATTGATTTTTAGCATGAATTAAAATATGATTTTAACCATGATATAAAATCAAACTTGGTATGATGGAATAAGTTATTCCATATTTGAGAAGCTTGATGGTTGAGAGGCCACTATATAAAGGACCCAAGGCAAGGCTTGGGTGGGTGAATCATAGAGATGAAGGCATAGGCTCTCTCCCTCTCTTTCTCTCCTTCTCTTCTCCCCTTCTTGCCGTGCGCCAACCAGCCCCAAGAGGCCACTACAAGAAGCTGCTAGGACTATGCTTAATGCATATTCTCTTCCTAGCTACTTTTGGGCTGAAGCGGTTAACACCGCTTGCTATATTCAAAACTGGGTGTTGGTACATAGGTTTCTAGGGAAAACACCCTTTGAATTGTGGAATGGAAGGGTATCTCAAGTCCACTGTTTTAGGGTCTTTGGATGTAAAGTCTATATCTTAAACACCAAAGATGACCTAAGGAAATTTGAGTCAAAAGCCGATGAAGAAATTCTAGTAGGATACTCATTAACTAGTAGAGGATATAGAGTTTACAACAAGAGGACAAAAGTGATTGAGGAGTCCTCGAATGTTAAATTTGATGAAACAACAAGTACCTACCCTAGAAAAGCTTCAATTGATAAGGATATAGAAGAGGTACAACCCCTTGCCCAAGGAATCCAAGACCTACATTTGAAGGGCAATGATCAAGGAGGAGTAAGAAGTACCCTAGAGGATGAGGAAGAAGAAGTAAATGAACCGACAACCTTTAGGCCCTTGAGACATCACCAAGATCACCCTATTGACCAGATAGTAGGTGATGTAACTCAAGGAGTAAGGACTAGGCCCTACTTTAGGGATCAAACTAGTCAAATAGCTCTAATCTCTCAATTGGAACCCAAGACCATTGATGAAGCATTGGGAGATGTTGATTGGGTTTTATCCATGCAAGAAGAGCTAAATCAATTTGAGAGAAGTGAAGTTTGGGAGTTAGTTCCTAGGCCCAATGACTGCACTATTATAACCACAAGATGGTGTTAGTGATATGAGAAAATTGTCCTAAGACAATCGCCTTATGATTGTAATCATTTATTTTAATAAATGAATATTCACTATTTGAGTATACATGTTTATGTATTTGATTGAGATCTTAAACTCATTTACTGAATGCCCATAATACAATACACAGCATGAGAGAATATGTGATGAATTCACAACTAGTGATTATCTCTACATGTGCAATTGTGAAGTATTGAAATTGTCCCTAGTCGATGAATTGATAAAAACAGACACTATCAATTCTGTTGAGACTAGCAAGGGTTATTCTCTAATCAGCTGATTCTCACTGGCTGGTGACATTGGGATGTCCGGAGATAAACATGAATGCTAGTTAAGGGAACTAGTTCATTGGAGTGACTGGCTGTAAAACTTCATATGGCAATCTACATATAGACATGTCAGTGAAGTTCTTACTGCAGCTTAAGTGCGATGTTCCTTTGACTTGCGGTGTTCAAGTCATCTTGGTCATGGAGACTTATACTTTGACATCTTAAGCAAGCATCTCCAAGGAGGTGTGGACCCAGGATGATTGGGTATAAGCCGAAGTGCCCGAAGATGTTTGAACAGCCTACAAAGGATTCACCACTCCTCGCGAGGAGATGTATAGCCAAGGCATATCGTCGGATTGTTACTCGAAGCCTCTAGCCAGAGCATGACATATTCAGAGTATGAATCTCTTAGATACAAGAGAGTAATTAGAATCCGTAGGACGAGAAAACGTTACTTGGGCTAGGTGTGATGTAGTCAGCCTAGTGGGGGCTGACACATATAGACCATGTCCTAAACCAAGTGGGTATAAGATGGTAAAGGGAATGCGACATGATTCATTATAGCTGCTGAAGGATTTCAGAATTATTTCTGAGGTCAACCGCTGATCATTCGATTAATTGGGGATCATGATGTACTAATAGGTGTCACTCATGATCATTCTATAATTGGTTAATTATAGACGGCCAACATAAATCGAAAGCCTATTTAGTCACACGTACTACGAGTAATCCGAGGGATTTAAAATGAGTTGAAAATTGGATTTTCCAATCAAGAGAGATTAGGTTTGGTTGAGCCAAATGATAAGTCGAATCTGAATTTTTCAGAGACGCATCGGAAGCGTAAAATGACTAAGTCTTTTGAAGACTTAATAGATGAATTAAATGAGTTTAATTCATTGGGGCGTGGCCAGGATAGGCCGGCCAAAGATGGTCCCCACCCTCTTTGCTTGGCCGGCCACAACAAAGGGAGGGAACCAAATTGTTTGGTTCAATTTATAAAATAAATCAAGTGTGGTTTGTTTTATAAAATTATGGATGATATAAATTTTTTATATAAACCAAGGTTTGGTTTATTTTTCATGGAAATTAAAATGAACCATGGATTGGTTTATTTTATTTTATAAGATCAATCATGGATTGATTTACCATGATAAAGAAATTTATATAAAATTTATTTTTCATGGAAATTAAAATGAACCATGGATTGGTTTATTTTATTTTATAAAATCAATCATTGATTGATTTACCATGATAAAGAAATTTATATAAAGAAATTTATATAAAATTTATTTTTCATGGAAATTAAAATGAACCATGGATTGGTTTATTTTATTTTATAAAATCAATCATGGATTGATTTACCATTATAAAGAAATTTATATAAAGAAATTTATTTTTCATGGAAATTAAAATGAACCATGGATTGATTTATTTTATAAAATCAATCATGGATTGATTTACCATGATAAAGAAATTTATATAAAGAAATTTATATGATAAATTTCTTCCATAAGAAAAAAGAGACTTAGTTGATTTTTTATCATGAATTAAAATATGATTTTAACCATGATATAAAATCAAGACCTGACATGATGGAATAAGTCATAGAAAATTTATATGATAAATTTCTTATGAAAATTTATTCCATAAGAAAAAAGAGACTTGGCGGTTGAGAGACCACTATATAAAGGACCCAAGGCAAGGCTTGGAATTCGTTGGAAATAATCAAAGTATTCTTGCTTGGGCTCTCTCCCTCTCCTCCCTTCTTCCTCTTGGTCGACCCTCTCTCTCGTTCTCCCTTCTTCTTGCCGTGAGCACAAGGAGAAGCTCCGAGGCGACGAAGTTCTTCTATTGGGACGATCTTCCTCTCCGGCCATCATCACCTTGGGATTGGGCGCAGGTCATCTTCCTCCTTCTCGCCGGAATTGTGATTTCGGCCAACCTTGGTGGTGAGTTTTTCCAATATGATTACTTCTCTCTTGGTTTCTTGTCACGTTCTCGGAGAATCTAGTAGTTCTCGAGAACACGAAACTCATGGCTTTGCGAAGTCATCCCGAAGATACTCGGCGTCGACACGAATAGAGGCGGAGCTTCCAAGGGACGCTTACGGTTGGATCTCGTCTCTTCCTTTGAGTTACGCGAGGTAATAAGTAAATCAGTTTACATTTCTGCAAAATTTAAATATATGATCATGTCTACACAAGATAAGGTTGCATGCTTAGATGTGTGGTTAAATAATTTGAGAAATTATTTATGCTAAACCTTCCGCTGCAGGTAATTAATTTTAAAATTACGAACCTGCATCCATGTCAACATGCACCCGGTCCCAACAGATGGGTCTTTAGGAACAAACTAGATGACCAAGGTAAAATCACTAGGAATAAGGCTAGATTGGTAGCTAGGGGGTTTAACCAAGTTGAGGGACTAGATTATGATGAGACTTATGCCCCCGTAGCTAGGTTAGAATCTATTAGAATCCTACTAGCCTATGCCGCTCACATGGGTTTCACACTTCACCAAATGGATGTGAAGTCGGCATTCCTTAATGGGATTATTAAGGAAGAGGTCTATGTAGAACAACCCCCCGGGTTTGAGGACCCTAACTATCCAAGACACGTTTACAAATTAAGAAAAGCCTTATATGGATTGAAACAAGCTTCCTGAGCTTGGTATGAAAGGCTTTCTTCATTTCTAGTGTCTAAGGGGTTTAGGAGAGGAACAATTGACCCTACTTTGTTCCTAAAATCTAAGGATAAGGATATATTTGCTGCCCAAGTCTATGTAGACGATATCATTTTTGGGTCAACAAATAATGACTTCTTACAAGAGTTCATCAAGTGTATGGAAGATGAATTCGAGATGAGACTTGTAGGAGAGTTAACCTTCTTTTTGGGTCTTCAAGTTAAGCAAACTAATGAAGGTATACATGTCTTTCAAACCAAATATGCTAAGGAAATGTTAAAGAAATTTGGTTTAGAAAATGCTAAGGTAGCATCTACACCCATAGGAACCAATGTGAAAATGGATAGTGACCTTGAAGGGAAAATGGTAGACTCCAAGCAATATCGAAGCATGATTGGTAGTCTTCTATACCTAACCGTTAGTAGACATGACATACTTTTTGTGGTAGGTATGTGTGCAACGTACCAATCTTGTGCCAAAGAGTCCCATTTGGTTGTAGTCAAGAGGATCTTAAGGTATGTCAAAGGTACCTCAATCTCGGACTTTGGTATTCTAGAACCCCTAGTGTTGATCTAATTGGATACACCGACTCAGACTATCCGGGTTGTAATCTAGATAGGAAGAGCACTAGTGGAGGGTGTCAATTCCTTGGGTCTTCCTTAGTTAGTTGGAGTAGTAGGAAACAACCATGTGTTGCCCTATCAACAACGGAAGCGGAATATGTGGCAATGGGTGGGTGTGTTTCCCAACTCCTTTGGATCATGCACACCTTAGAGGATTATGAGTTACATTACACCAAGGTCAAAGTCTTGTGTGATAATGTAAGTAGAATCAACTTGGCAATCTGTAGTCCGGAGTGACCAAGTATTTTGATGTTTGGGTAAAGGGTTTAAGTTTGGTTTCCCTTGTGTTCTAATATGTGTATGTTGAGTGTGCAGGTTGACACATGTTGAGTTAGCTAAGGCAAGGGACAAGAGCCGAGGGAGGAGGACTCCAAGGGCAAGCCGGGAAGTGAACTTCAAAGGGCACACGTGAATGGTGGCATAGAGGCTAGTCGAGGACTTGCGTGTGCATCCGAGGGACGATAGTCGGTGGAAGAGGACTTCAAGGGGCAAGCCAAAGGAGAGGACTTGAAGGCCCACGTGGAGGAGGGTCGAGAGAGTGAGTAGGAGTGTTGTGGTAAGCTGGGCAGTCGACTGGGGGTTGTCCAGTCGACTGCCAAAACTCACAGAATGGATTTGGTCCTGGAGCAGTCGACTGCTCTGGGAGCAGTCGACTGGTGTATAGCTGGATTCGAACGTTGGGGTTTTCAACGGTCAAATTCTGAGCGGGGTAGTTGACTGCCCTGGGAGCAGTCGACTGCCAGCGAGGGTTTCAGCCCGAGTCCTATTTAAAGAGGACTTCGTGGTGGCTGAGATTCTTGACGAAACTCACTTGGGTAAAGTGAGTTAGTAGTCTTTTGTGCCCAGATCGTGTCCGAGATATTATGGCGAGGATTCTCCACCCATAAGGAGCGACGAGGGTTAGCCGTAGGTTATCCGGGAAGTGATCGACCGACGGATTCTTTGATTAGTCACCCGTCCGGGGTGGATACCAAGTAAAATCGGTTTGTTAGTGTTGTTTGTTATTTTTATTATTGTTTCCGCTATGCAACTAACAATGTAGGTACAAGAATGAACCGGGAATCGCTATTCACCCCCCTCTAGCGGACACAAACGATCCGACAATTCCTGGTTTGCTCAGGGCAATCACATTTTGTTGTGATTAAAATTGTGCAGTTGCAAACTCGAAGGAATCACGAGTCCATAAGGCGAGTAAACACATAGAGCGCAAGTACCACCCAGGAGAGGAATAGTTGTTGTTGCCTAGATTACATCAGAGGATGACCTAGGGAGATCTTTTCACTATTGCCTTGGAAGTGAGAGCTTTTAGGCATGTAAAGGATCTAGGGGATAGATGTATGACATTTAAAAACAGCAAAGTCTTTGAGTATAAGTAGGAGATTGTTAGGATGTATACTAAAAGCCTTGCTTTTGGTTAATGTACATCTATATTTTAAAAGAGAATCGAAAAATCACACTGTGCATATTTATATTAATATGTGCACAAAATGTCTGAAACTTTGCATTGTAGATAACATGGTGTGTGGTGATGCACAGAAGATCATGTTATCAAGTTCCTTGCAGAAGTATAAGAAAGAGGCTCACAATCGAGATGGAGTTGGACAAACCATCGGGATGGTTGTAGTGTAATTAGGTGTGGATTGTCTTAACCATAGAATTACACCAGTGCACTTTGTGTGCATTGAGTTGGACCAAAAGAGAGGTCATCCAATTTTATACTGACTTAATAAATTGGATTAGGCCTCAATTTATATTATGGAGTACGATCTCTAAATCCTGAAATAATAATGGGCACATGTATTTAATTAATTATTACTTTGATTTACCAATGGGCGAGATCTATTCTGTTAGATCGATAGGGCCAGTAAGTTGGGTAATAATTTTATCTACATGGTATGTCGTTGATTATTGATGGAATCCGTGTCCTGGTTAGTCGAGATGATGATGCCCCCTTGATGAGCTTAAAAGGATCGTCATGTCAAATCTTGCAAGTGGACTATGGCTCGCCATGATGAAAAGGTTGAGTGGTACTAGTCAAGGACCAAGAGGATAATTAATTAAAATTGTTAGTAATTTAAATTAATTATCAGGCATTCGATATCTTAAACACAGGGAGATGGACATCTCATAATAGGTGGAGCCCATATGAAAATATGGGGGTTGGTGAGGAAGTTCAATGGGGATCCTTTAGTGGAATAGATCTCCATTAATGGATCAGATTTGGATCCATTAGCAGGCCAAGACCCAACTCCTCCTCATGGTCCCTACCTTAGCCCTATAAATGCCCCATAGGAGGCATGATAAAAGGCTTATGAATTAATTAGGAATTAATTCAATTAATCACAATTACCAAAATCCTAGCCTCTCTCTCTCTCTCACTCTCCTAGGTCATGCACGAGAAGGAGGAGAAGAAATCCCTTCTTCTTCCTCCTTGGTTCATCCTTTCCACTCCTTGTGCTGGCCGGTGACAAGGAGAACTCGACTTCTTCTTGGTGGCACATGGCAGCAGCAAGGAAAGGGAGAGATCGGCGGCGTGGGGAGAAGAAAAGGGGCTCTCGGCGATAGGTGGTCGGCGCCGGTGAAGAGAAGGAAGAAGCCATCGGCAGTGATTGAAGAAGCTTCCTCTTCTTCTAGTTCTCTTCTCCTTTTCATCCTCTCTTGTGTGGGATCATCTAGGGAGCAGCCGGAGCTCAGCCGGAGGCAAGGAATCACCGCTTGCGGCACCGGCGATGAAGGAGGTTGCGGCGAGTTTAGGGAAGAAGAAGAAGGCTTTATTCTATTCTTCATTGGTTTGTTCATCTTCATCCCCTTTCTCTCAGAGCTGCCTTGCGGCCGACGAACCTTGGGAGCCAAAGGTGGCCGGTGGCGCAAGGAGGAAAGGAAGGTAGGAGACCGACAGATAAACCCTAGTGTTAGGGTTTCTTGGCACATAGAGTAGAAGAAGAAAAGGTGGTTAATCTGAAGCCTTGGTGATTCCCCGTCTTGGTAGCTCATCTCTCAGTCGGATGCAAGGAATCACCACTTGCAGCGTCGGCAGTGAAGGAGGTTGCGACGAGTTTAGGGAAGAAGAAGAAGGCTTTATTCTCTTCTTCTTCTGTTTGTTCATCTTCATCCCCTTCCTCTCAGAGCTGCCTTGTGGCCGGCGAACCTTGGGAGCCTAAGGTGGCCGGCGGCGCAAGGAGGAAAGGAAGGTAGGAGGCCGACAGATAAAATCTAGTGTTAGGGTTTCTTGACGCATAAGTAGAAGAAGAAAAGGTGGTTAATCTGAATCCTTGGTGACTCCCCATCTTGGTAGCTCATCGCCCACACGACATCCAAGAGGGGAGGGTCATACGGTAGAAGACTGCAAGGTATACCTCTCCCTAGCTCCATCATTGTTTTGTTATTTCATGCTTCGTTTTATCATTGCATGTGTTCAATTAATTGCCATAGGATAATTATTTGTTAATTAATATGATAATTAATTTATGTCATGGACCCCGATAATAAACACAAAAACCGGCGATCCATTCATCGTCTTTTCCGCGGTCTTTTAATTCGGAAAGTTACAAGGCCTTAACCTTGGTTTTGGCTAAGTTGTGACTTGAATCAATCGACACGATGCGAAACAGTCGTTTGGGAGACGGGTCTCTATTCGGATTAAATTTTTAATCCATAGACATAGAGAGGTCTCTCATGTTCGACCCCGTGGTTGCTTAGGAAACCGCCGAGCCAGTTCTTTCACTATTCTACTAAGCACAACCCTAGCTGCCTTCTTAGTAAGCTAAACTCAGACTCAAGTAAGGGTTTGGTAAAGATGTCAGCTGGATTAGATTTCGAGTCCACATGCATAAGTACGATTTCGCCCCTGGCTACGTGATCCCTAACAAAATGATGGTTTACTTCAATGTGTTTGGTTCGGGAGTGATGAATAGGGTTTTTCGTAAGATTGATCGAGCTTATGTTGTCAATGAACACTTTGGTTTGAACATAGTCTAGCTAGAAGTCCTTAGTGTGCATCATCCATAAAAGTTGTGCTACACACTCTCCTAGGGCACCTTTGGGCGGAAACATCTTATTCTGGGCGCGCGCGCCAGCCCACCTTTGGGCGCCGGCGATAGATCCACAACATCCTTCTCCCTTCTCCGCTCCCTTCTCCTTCCCACCTTTGGTCTCCTCGAGAGATGTAAATCAACTGATTTCTGACAAAGAAACTCCATCATCGGAGACTGAAAAGGAGATGCAGACTATTTCTCAACCCCAGATGGAGAAAAATCCCTCCCAGACAATGGTGACAGATCACAAATTTGTTTCTGATCCTAAAATTGTGAAGACGACTTCCGCTCGTGCTTCTTATGCGACGATTGTGAAACCGATTTTGCCCCGCACACTAAAAAAGTGGTTCGATGAGGTGGGGATTTCCTTCAAACCAATCATAATTTACAATAGCAAGCCTGGAATCTTCTATTCGGAAGAAGAAATACAAGGTATGGCTGAACCGTATCAATTTGCTTTAATTGGGAAATTTTTGGGGTGGCGGCCTAGCCAAGCAGTAATTCTTCAAGCTTTCGGCAATCTAGGGTTGTCTAGTAACTACAGCATTAAACTCCTACGCGCTGGTTATATTTTCATTCATTTAACTTCAAACGAAGACATGGCGCGCATCTGGGGTCGTGGACTATGGTTCATAGGGGGTGTGCCCTTGCGAATCTTCAAATGGTCACCTCACTTCTCTTATGAAATAGAATCTTCAGTGGTGCCAATTTGGATTCAGTTTCCTTATCTACAAATCCATATGTTCAACAAATGCAGTCTTTATTCAATAGCCAGAATTGTTGGTAAACCAATAAAAATTGATGAGGGCACGGCTGATGGTACTAGGTTATCAGTTGCAAGAATATGTGTAGAGATTGATCTACTAAGACGGAAGATAGAAGATTTCTGGATTGGAATTGGGGAGAAAAAACGATTACAAAAAGTGGTCTATGAACGGCAGCCAAAATATTGTATGGACTGTAAACACTTGGGGCACGATGAGAAAGAATGTTATGTGAATGGTAATAAGCCAAAACCAAGATGGACAACTAACAATGACTCTAGGAGGTCGGAAGCAGTCCCAAATGCACTAAATAGCAGAGTAAAAAAGGAAATGGATTTTAATCCACCTGAGCCTCAAGCTGGAAAGATACTTTCGAGCTATCAAGAGAAACAAAAATGGGTGAAAAAGAATGAACAAATTCAAGCTTATGCTGCTGATAATAAAAGAGTTAAATTTCTTGATAATCAATTTCAGATATTAACTGAATTAGAGAATGAGGAACAAGGGGACACTGCTGCTTTCGTTTCTTCCCAAACAGAAAATGTCAATGGCAAGTCAGGTGAGGCTTCAGTCTTTCATTCCACACAAATAGACGCAAAGGGTCTTTTTTCAAACACTGAGCACAACAGAGATGATAGAGATCCTCAACAATTTCTGACTCTGGTTGAAGATATATGTGATCATAATGATACTGCAGTTTCAGAACATAGATTGGGTCACTTTTCAGAAAATTCTGATCAGGAGGAAGATGGTAGCATTTGGGAAGATCAGGGATTTCAAAATGAGGCTGTTTTGTCCAAATCTTTTGAAGTGGAGGAAGAATCTGATGGCTCAGAGGCAGTGTTGCCGCAAAGAAGTTTATCCCCAGCGTTTCTAAGCAGCTCTGATACAAGGAAGAGGCTTGGAGTTACTAATAAAAAAATTGCTTAAGGTAAATACCAGGAATAATACAACTGCACAAGACAGTAATCATCTTGAGGAAAATATAGCTGCAAAAACCACTTTTGTTACAGAATCTATAGAAAACAGGGACCCTTCACAATTTCAAGACACAATATCAGACGTAGCAAATAAAAAGAAAGGAAAGAGACCTCTCATTTCTATTAATAGACCAACTGGTGGATACAGAGAAACTAGAAGTAAAGCTCATGGACAAAGGTTTGCTTCCTCTTCAATTTTTTAATGTCTGGTATTATTTGGAATATAAGAGGGATAGGCAATAAGGCATCCCTACGTAAAGTTTTATACTTGAAGAACTTCTATCACCTTAATTTTTTGGGTATTCTTGAACCTTTTATTCAGTTAGACGAGGTTTCCATTACTAGAAGATTGGGTTTTGAATCAGCTTTATCCAATTGCTCTGGAAAAATATGGTTTTTGTTTGATCATAATATTATCTGTAAGTTCTTATGTGACCATGAACAATTTTTACACTTGGAAATAAGCTCGCAAGTCTTTCCTATCAATATGATTATTACAGTGATATATGCAAAATGCAGTCAACTAGGGAGATCTTCTCTCTGGGAAAAACTCCTGAATATCAAACCAAGTAATGAGGTTTTTTGGCTAGTAGGAGGAGATTTTAATGTGATCTCTAACTCTAATGAAAGCTCCAAAGGTATTATCTCCAAACTGGGACCAACAAATGATTTCAATGATTTTCTTATGCTATCTGGCTTGCTGGACTGTGGGTATGTGGGTGATAAATTTGTTAGTGATATGAGAGAAGTGTCCTAAGGCAATCGCCATATGATTGTAAATATTTATTTTAATAAATGATAATTCACTATTTAAGTATACATGTTTGTGTATTTGATTGGGATCTTAAACTCATCTACTGAATGCCCGCAATACAATTCACAGCATAAGAGAATTTGTGATGGGATCACAACTAGTGATTATCTCTAAATGTGCAATTGTGAAGTATTAAAAATATCCCTAGTCGATGAATTGATAAAAACGGACACTCTCAATTCTGTTGAGACTAGCATGGGTTATTCTCTAATCAGCTGATTCTCACTGGCTGGCGACATTGGGATGTCCGGAGATAAACATGGATGCTAGTTAAGGGAACTAGTTCATTGGAGTGACTAGCTGTAAAACTTCACATGGTAGTCTATACATAGACAGGTCAGTGAAGTTCTTACCGTAGCTTAAGTGCGATGTTC
The DNA here is from genome assembly GCA_024364735.1 of Boesenbergia rotunda. Taxonomy (NCBI): domain Eukaryota; kingdom Viridiplantae; phylum Streptophyta; class Magnoliopsida; order Zingiberales; family Zingiberaceae; genus Boesenbergia; species Boesenbergia rotunda. Next base: position 178,581 of record JAGFNQ010002085.1, on the reverse strand, counting down.
CTTTGACTTGCGGTGTTCAAGTCATCTTGGTCATGGAGACTTATACTTTAACATCTTAAGCAAGCATCTCCAAGGTGGTGTGGACCCAGGATGGTTGTGTGTAAGCCGAAGTGCCCGAAGATGTATGAACAGCCTACAAAGGATTCACCACTCCTTGCGAGGAGATGTATACCCAGGCCTATCGTCGGATTGTTACTCAAAGCCTCTGGCCAGAGCATATCATGTTTAGAGTATGAGTCTCTTAAATACATGAGAGTAATTAGAAATCCAAAGGACGAGAAAGACACTACTTGGGCTAGGTGTGACGTAGTCAGTCTAGTGGGGACTGACACAAACAGACCATGTCCTGAACCAAGTGGGTATAAGATGGTGAAGGGAATGGGGCACGATTCATTCGAGCTGCTGAAGGGTTTCAGAATAACTTCTAAGGTCAACCGTTGATCTTTCGATTAATTGGGTGTCATGATGTACTACTAGGTGCCACTCATGATCGTTCTATAATTAGTTGATTATAGACGACCATCATAAATCGAAAGCCTATTTAATCACACGCACTACGAGTAATCCGAGGGATTTAAAACGAGTTGAAAATTAGATTTTCCGATCAAGAGAAATAAGTCGAATCAGAGGCGCAATGGAAGCTTAAAATCGGTAAGTCTTTTGAAGGCTTATCGGGCGAATTAAATGAGTTTAATTCGCGAAGGGTTCGGCTCGGTTTGGCCGGCCAAAAAGAGTGCCAACCCTCTTTGGTTTGGCCGGCCACAACAATGGGGAGAAACCAATTTATTTGGTTTAAATTATAAAATAAATCAAGCGTGATTTGTTTTATCAAAATTATGGATAAATAAATTTGTTTTCATGGAAATTAAAATAAACCTTAAATGGTTTATTTTTATTTTTATTTTATAAAATCAATTATGAATTAATTTTTCCATGATAAGAAAAATTTATATAATAAATTTATTCTTTTTATGGAAATTAAAATGAACCATGGATTGGTTTATTTTATTTTATAAAATCAATTATGAATTGATTTTTCCATGATAAAGAAAAATTTATATAATAAATTTATTTTTTTTATGGAGATTAAAATAAACTTTAAATGGTTTATTTTTATTTTATAAAATCAATTATGAATTGATTTTTCCATGATAAGAAAATTTATATAATAAATTTTATGAGAATTTATTCCATAATTAAAAAGAGAGATGTATTTGTTTTATTATAAAATTAGTTATAATAAAACTAGGCATAACGGAATAATTAATAAGAAAATTTATAAGATAAATTTCTTATGAAAATTTATTCCGTTAATTCCGTTAAAGGTGAGACATGGCAAGGGAGAGGCTACTATATAAAGGAACCAAGGCTAGGCTTGAATTCCTCAATTGAGTTATCAAGAGATTAGTAGCTCCCTCTCTCTCTCTAACTCTCTCTCTCTCTAGGGCCGGCCCCCCCCTCTCTCTCTCTAGGGCCAGCTCTCTCTCTTCCCCTAGGGCCGGTGCACATCCCAAGGGTGGCCGAGAGCTTCATCCGCCAAGAAGGTGCCGAAGAAGAAGAAACGGATCGCGACTCCTTCTTTTCTTTCCCGGAATTTTGATTCCGTTACTTGGTGGTTAGTTTCCTTTCTTCTCTCTTGATCTTCTAGTTGTGCCTTTAGAGAATCTAGTAGCTCTCGTCGGCACAAAACTCGTGACTTTGCGAAGTCATCCCGAAGAGAACTCGGCGTGGACGCAAATAGAGGCGGAGCTTCCAAGGGACGCTACAGTTGGATCTCATCCCTTTCTTCGAGTTACGCGAGGTACTTAGTAAATTAGTTTACTTTTCCTCATAGTTTTAATTTATGATCATGTCCACACATCATAAGGTTGCATGCTGGATACGTGGTTAAAATAATTTGAGAAATTATTTTATGCTAATTCTTCCGCTGCACGTAAAAATTTTAAAATTTACGAACCCGTATCCTTGTCAACATGCACCCGGTCCCAACAGTGGTATCAGAGCCGGTTAGTGTTCGACATAATCATATAATTGTTTTGCGAAAACTTTGTCAAGATCTCAATTTTGGAAAAAATTTTCAATTATGGAATCTTTCCAATTATAATAAATTTTAGATTTAGGAATTTCTAAGTTTGGAAATCCTCATGAAATTTCGCAAACTTTTGAAATATCCTAGTTTCTGAAATTTTATGATAATTGTGAAAACTTCCCATCTTTGGAAACTTTCAAATTTTGGAAATTTTCTATTTTAGAAATTTTCTAATTTTGGAAATATGTAAGTTTTCTTTGTACCAAAAACTTACAATTATTATGAAAACCTATTATGAAATCTCGCAATTTTGGGCACTTTCTTTCAAAAAAGTCTAGACAAATTTATGGATAATTAATTGACAATTAAATTCAAATTGATTTTTTATTATCAACAAAATTCTTTATTTTGGATTGAGCCTCGGGGAGCCGTCCAATTTAAAGTTAGTTGTTGTAATTTAATTTCCCAATTTTGAATAAAATTGTCATGTTTAATTTGGTTACGCGTCGAGGAGCGGACCAAATTGGATTTACCACAAATTTCTTTTCTTTGGGTATCTGAGCCTCGGGGAGCCACCCTTAGAAAATAATTTGTTGTAATTAATTAATCCATGAATAAAATATGTGATCAAATTTTGGAAATTTGATTTAAGAGGTGATGCTCTAACATATTGTTGTCTCCAAAATTAATTAGGAAAATAGTTTCCTATAGAGTTTTCTTAAAAGAGATTTTCATGAAAATAATATGTAGTTGAATTAAGGGAATTGTCTCTTAATTTAATAAGATTTTATTTAGAGAAATCAAAGTCTTAAAACATATTATTTCCGAAATTGATTATGACAATTTAGGAAATTGTTTCCCAAAACAATTCCTTGAATAAAGTATGAAATTGGAATTAGGAAATCCGGTTCCTAATTCAATTAATGAGACTTGATAAATTAAGTCACATACATACTTTATTAAGGAAATCGTTAGTCATGACATAATTCTATGTCATGAATGTGCTTAGAAAAGAAAGGATGAGACCCAAAACCCCTTACAAAATATTAAGGCCAACACCTTCCATTAATATGGTTAGAATCGGAGTTTTGTTTCTCGTTTGGGTTGATGGGCACATCCATGCCCGGCTTGAACCTCAACATGTTCAAACCATGGAATTAGTTTATGAATAATATAGTTGGAGTCAGAGGTCAATCCTTAGTTTTGGTTGTTGGACACATCCAAGCCTGACTAAACGGTTGAATGAGCTCCAACCATATTAAAACAATTTCTTGATTAATGGGTCAGTCTTAAGCTTGGAGCATCGATTTGTTGTGCCACAGCCAAGGTCGATGTAAAGAGAGGTGCAGTTGGGTGCTATGTATAATGTTGCATACTTGTTAATGATTTAACAACCCAATGATTTATGCAAACATTCAATTAGTTGATAGCATAAAGTGATAGTTACATATATGTGATGTGTAATCGGTATAATTACCTACCTTCATAGCTAAGAATGACTTGATGGCCACAGCCATGGTTGTTATAATCTATGGTTGGATATCAACCTATTTGGAGATGTTCCTACGATCTCCCGAATTGATAAAAAGGGTTATTCAATTTGAAAAATAAATAGGATATTATTTATGTATATTGATACATTCTTTAATCATTCTTCTCACATAAGCTCAATTTGTATTTCTAGGTTAATCACTCGATCATGTCTTCTCTGAATTTGCGTTCCATTTTGGACACCAATAAACTGACTGGGCCAAGCTTCATGGACTGGCTTCGAAACCTGAGGATAGTCCTCAAGGCAGAAAAGCTTGCTTATGTCCTTGAAGATCAACTTCCCAACCGTTCTCCTAAAAATTCAACTCCAAACCAGTTTCCTGAGTTGCTCAACCTGCTGAAGACTGTAGAGCCTTCTGTGAAGCAGGATCAAAAGACGGTACTGTTAGTTGGTTCCTCGAAGAAAGGTTCTAAGAGGAATGCCAAAGAACAGAATAAGGGAAAGAAGAAAAAGGCCAAAAAGACTGAAAATACCCTAAAAGGCACTTGCCATCACTATGGCAAGGAGGGTCGATGGCGAAGAAACTGCAAGGTTTATCTTGAGTCCTTGAAAGAGAAGGCATCCGATGCCCCATCCTCTTCAAGTATCTTCGTTATTGAATGTCACTCTATTTCCTCAAACACTTGGGTACTTGATACTGGGTGTAGCTCACATATATGTAATGACATACAGGGTCTAAGGAATAGAAGAAGACTCGTCAAGGGAGAAGCGAATTTGAGAGTTGGAAACGGAGCAAAGATTGCTGCTGTTGCCATCGGAACATATTTGCTAAAGCTCCCTACAGGACGTGTCTTAGAATTGGATAATTGTTATTTTGTTCCTTCGTTAATAAAGAACATTGTATCTATTTCATGTTTGAATGAAAAGGGTTATCATTTAACTTTTAGTAACAATTGTTGTTACGTAACTTTAAATGACGTTCTTTATGGGAATGGAACTTTATGCAATGGTATCTACACGTTAGATTTATCCGGTGACGTTTTCAATATCGAAGTTAGCAACAAACGTGCTCGAATAGATAATCGAATAGACTCCTACACTTGACATTGCCGTCTTGGCCATGTAAGTAAGAAACGCATGACCGAATTACACCGATGTGGAATTCTGGAATCATTTGAACCCGATTCATTTGATACATGCGAATCATGGTTAAAAGGCATGAAGTCGGAAATGGATTCCATGTACGAAAATCAAGTATGGGACTTGGTTAACCCACCTGAAGGGATTAAGCCCATAGGGTGCAAGTGGGTTTTCAAGAAGAAAATCGACATGGAAGGTAATGTTACCTTTAAGGCTAGATTAGTGGCAAAAGGATATCGTCAGAAACAAGGAATTGATTATGACGAAACCTATTCCCCAGTAGCTATGCTTAAATCCATTCGGATGCTCCTAGCCATAGCAGCTCATTATGATTATGAGATATGGCAAATGGATGTGAAAACAGCTTTCCTTAATGGAAACCTGCTTGAGGATGTATACATGATACAACCTGAAGGTTTCACATCGATTGATAAAACCAAAGTATGCAAGCTTCGACGGTCCATATGTTGGAAATTCTAGGCCGCAAAAACCGCTTTTTGCGTTGCGGAAACCCCAGAATCTCGGCCACGGATCCGTGCGAACTTATAAAACAAATACGAGTACGGGTTTAATATCTAAATCTACACTAGATCTACATGATAAGGTCATTACCCTTGACGCGTAGCCCTTCGCTTTCCCGCTTGTCCAAGAGGCCGCCGGATCTCGTAGAGTATCAAAGTAGACACTCCTCTATACGTATCCACGCGAACAGATAGATGGATCGAAAACTTAGGTGTGCTAGCACCCTCTGTGTTTTCGGCCAAGAGGAGGAGAGGAAGAAGAAAAATCTACCAAAACTCAAAGAGAGAAAAATGAAAAGCCACCCACAAAAAGGGAACAAAATCCCTTTTTGTTCTCTCTTGTGGCCGGCCACTTAATGGCCATTAATGGCCATTAAGTGGCCGGCCATAATGGCTACTAATTGCCATTAGGTGGCCTTCCATATCCCCTTTCAATTTGAATTCGAAATTCAAATGGGGGGGGGAAACCAAGTCATCACTCGGTCAAACAAAGGTGAGGTGGGTTTTGGTCAAGTCAAACTTGCCTTTTATGGACTTTCCATAAATAGTCAAGTCAAACTTGACTCCATTTCTTCTCCCATGTCAAGTCTAACTTGAAGTGGAACCAAGTCAAGTCAAACTTGATTTGGATTTAGGTCAAGTCAAACTTGCCTATTATGGAGTTTCCATATTTAGCCAAGTCAAACTTGACTTCAATTTTTCTCCATCTATTTGTTCTTTGCGTGTGACCCTATAGGTTCTTGTAACGTTGGCAATGCTTCTAACCTCTTAGAAACATAAGCAATGAGCGGTATCTAGCAACACATCATTGCTACCCAAGTTACAAGAATGTTGAGATCCAACATCACCTTGTGACTAATAATTGTGACTCTCACAATATATGATAATGTCCCTCTATCCATGATATCTAGATTGACTCAATTGAGGCATAGACCGTGTCATCCTCGAGTCAATCTATATCTTGAACTCCAAGTAGACTCACACTAATCAAATGAGTTCAATATCTCATATTGACTCACTTGGGCATGGCCATGCACTTTGTGGTCTCACTCTATCAAGAATACGATATCGCTCCCGTCATATAGGAGGGATAGATCCCATCTACATCACTCACATCCCTCTCCATAATTTGTTACATACCCAGTAATCGCCTTTATAGTCCACCCATTTACGGGTGACGTTTGACGAAGCCAAAGTACGTAACTCCTTATGTAGGAATCCATGGTGACTTCAGGTCCAAGGACTAATAGTCATACTAATAGCCACATGAGAAAGTATATGACACTCATATAACGATCCATGATACTTTCTCATGGTGGGTCATTCAGTATACATTCTCCAATGCATACCCATGTGTCAACTTGATATCTCTATATCTATGACTTGTGAGATCAAGTCATCATGTTGACCTACATGCTAGCCTCTACGTATTAACATTGTCCTTGAATGTTAATACTTGACTAGGAATTATTTAGAGTAGTGTTCTCTATATCATCTCACTATCGATTCAACCAATCGATTGATATAGATAAGAACCTTCTACTCAAGGACATTATTATACTTAGCTAATTGGCACAAATACACGTAAGTATAATAACCATAAACATGCCTTTATTTATACATAGGAATATGATACAAATTAGTCCATACAATCATTACATGATCGGCTCTAGGGCTCTCACCAACACCATATATGGACTGAAGCAACCATCCAGGAGCTGGAACATCCGTTTTGATGAGACAATTAAAGAGTTTGATTTCTCACAAAATCCTGACGATCCTTGTGTGTACAAGAAGGTTAGTGGGAGTGCAGTCGTATTCCTAGTATTATATGTCGATGACATATTACTTATAGGAAACGATATATCAGTCTTACAGACAGTTAAAATTTGGTTGTCCAAAACTTTCTCCATGAAAGACCTGGGAGAAGCAACCTATATCCTTGGGATTAGAATCTATAGAGATAGATCAAAACGGTTGCTTGGTCATTCGCAGTCTACATATATAGACCGAGTGCTAAAAAGGTTTAGCATGTCAGAATCCAAGAAAGGTTACCTTCCCATCAGGCATGGGATCAACCATTCAAAGTCTATGTGTCCGCGCACAGAAGACGAGAGGATTTGCATGAATAAGATTCCTTATGCATCCGCGATAGGATCTATCATGTATGCTATGTTGTGTACTAGGCCCGATATATCGTATGCTCTGAGCGTCACAAGCAGATACCAGTCGGATCCAGGAATGGATCATTGGGCGGCTGTCAAGACGATCCTTAAGTACTTAAGAAGAACTAAGGATGTGTTCCTAATATAAGGAGAAGGAGATATGGTAATACGTGGATATACAGATGCCAGTTTCCAGACAGATAAGGATGACTCCAAATCTCAGTCTGGATACGTATTTACTTTGAATGGAGGCGTAATAAGTTGGAAGAATTCCAAACAAGACATCGTAGCGGATTCCACCATGGAAGCAGAATATATCGCAGCTTCGGAAGCAGCAAAGGAAGCAGTCTGGATCAAGAAGTTTGTCTCCGAACTTGGTGTGGTTCCAACCATTGATGAAGCAGTGCCAGTTTACTGCGACAACAATGGAGCTATTGCACAAGAAAAGGAACCAAGTTCTCATCAGCGATCCAAACACGTGCTTCGCCACTATCATCTGATCAGAGAGATTATAAGTAGGAATGATATACAAATTGAGAAAATTCCCACTGAAAGGAATTTAGCGGATCCTTTAACTAAGGCCTTGCCTCAAAACAAGTTTGAGGGTCATGTTAGAGCCTATGGTATTGGATACCGTAGCGATTGGCATTAGGCCAAGTGGGAGTTTGTTAGTGATATGAGAGAAGTGTCCTAAGGCAATCGCCTTATGATTGTAAACATTTATTTTAATAAATGATAATTCACTATTTGAGTATACATGTTTGTGTATTTGATTGGGATCTTAAACTCATCTACTGAATGTCCGCAATACAATTCACAGCATAAGAGAATTTGTGATGGGATCACAACTAGTGATTATCTCTAAATGTGCAATTGTGAAGTATTGAAAATATCCCTAGTCGATGAATTGATAAAAACGGACACTATCAATTCTGTTGAGACTAGCATGGGTTATTCTCTAATCAGCTGATTCTCACTGGCTGGCGACATTGGGATGTGCGGAGATAAACATGGATGCTAGTTAAGGGAACTAGTTCATTGGAGTGACTAGCTGTAAAACTTCACATGGTAGTCTATACATAGACAGGTCAGTGAAGTTCTTATCGCAGCTTAAGTGCGATGTTCCTTTGACTTGCGGTGTTCAATTCATCTTGGTCATGGAGACTTATACTTTAACATCTTAAGCAAGCATCTCCAAGGAGGTGTAGACCCAGGATGGTTGGGTATAAGACGAAGTGCCCGAAGATGTTTGAACAGCCTACAAAGGATTCACCACTCCTTGCGAGGAGATGTATACCCAGGCCTATTGTCGGATTGTTACTCAAAGCCTCTGGCCAGAGCATATCATGTTTAGAGTATGTCTCTTAAATACATGAGAGTAATTAGAAATCCAAAGGCGAGAAAGATACTACTTGGGCTAGGTGTGACGTAGTCAGTCTAGTGGGGACTGACACAAACATACAATGTCCGGAACCAAGTGGGTATAAGATGGTGAAGGGAATGGGGCACGATTCATTAGAGCTGCTGAAGGGTTTCAGAATAACTTCTGAGGTCAACCATTGATCTTTCGATTAATTGGGGGTCATGATGTACTACTAGGTGCCACTCATGATCGTTCTATAATTAGTTGATTATAGACGGCCAACATAAATCGAAAGCCTATTTAGTCACACGTACTACGAGTAATCCGAGGGATTTAAAACGAGTTGAAAATTAGATTTTCCCTTCAAGAGAAATAAGTCGAATCTGAGTTAATCAGAGGTGCAATGGAAGCTTAAAATGGCTAAGTCTTTTGAAGGCTTATCGGGCGAATTAAATGAGTTTAATTCGCGAAGGGTTCGGCTCGGTTTGGCCGGCCAAAGAGGGTGCCAACCCTCTTGGTTTGGCCGGCCACAACAATGGGGAGAAACCAATTTATTTGGTTTAAATTATAAAATAAATCAAACGTGATTTGTTTTATAAAAATTATGGATAAATAAATTTGTTTTCATGGAAATTAAAATAAACTTTAAATGGTTTATTTTTATTTTTATTTTATAAAATCAATTATGAATTGATTTTTCCATGATAAGAAAAATTTATATAATAAATTTATTCTTTTTATGGAAATTAAAATGAACCATGGATTGGTTTATTTTATTTTATAAAATCAATTATGAATTGATTTTTCCATGATAAAGAAAAATTTGTATAATAAATTTATTCTTTTTATGGAGATTAAAATAAACTTTAAATGGTTTATTTTTATTTTATAAAATCAATTATGAATTGATTTTTCCATGATAAGAAAATTAATATAATAAATTTTATGAAAATTTATTCCATAATTAAAAAGAGAGATGTATTTGTTTTATTATAAAATTAGTTATAATAAAACTAGGCATAACGGAATAATTAATAAGAAAATTTATAATATAAATTTCTTATGAAAATTTATTCCGTTAATTCCGTTATAGGGGAGACATGACAAGGGAGAGGCTACTATATAAAGGAACCAAGGCTAGGCTTGAATTCCTCAATTGAGTTATCAAGAGATTAGTAGCTCCCTCTCTCTCTCTCTAACTCTCTCTCTCTAGGCTCGGCCCCCCTCTCTCTCTCTAGGGCCGGCTCTCTATCCTCCCCTAGGGCCGGCTCTCTCTCCTCCCCTAGGGCCGGCGCACATCCCAAGGGTGGCCGAGAGCTTCATCCGCCAAGAAGGTGCTTAAGAAGAAGAAACGGATCGCGACTCCTTCTTTCCTTTCCCGGAATTTTGATTCCGTTACTTAGTGGTTAGTTTCCTTTCTTCTCTCTTGATCTTCTAGTTGTGCCTTTAGAGAATCTTGTAGTTCTCGTCGGCACAAAACTCGTGACTTTGCGAAGTCATCCCGAAGAGAACTCGGCGTGGACGCGAATAGAGGCGGAGCTTCCAAGGGACGCTACGGTTGGATATCGTCCGTTTCTTCGAGTTACGCGAGGTACTTAGTAAATTAGTTTACTTTTCCTCAAAGTTTTAATTTATGATCATGTCCACACATCATAAGGTTGCATGCTAGATATGTGGTTAAAATAATTTGAGAAATTATTTTATGCTAATTCTTCCGCTGCACGTAAAAATTTTAAAATTTACGAACCCGTATCCTTGTCAACATGCACCCGGTCCCAACAAAATTTACATGGACAAATGGCAAAATCTAGAAGAGGCTAGACAGAATGCTAATGTCTCCTTCTTGGCACACTCATGAATTCACAGTTCGGATAGAGCACCTGAGTAGAGCAGCTTCAGACCATTGCCCTTTATTGATTACTTTTCCTGGTTTCATCAAATCGGCCATTTCTTTCAGATTTCAAAATATGTGGATTAAACACCACAATTTCCTACAAACGGTCAGATTAAACTGGATGCTACCGATTTCAATCTCTAGGCTATATAAATTACAGTTCAAATTGAAAAGACTCAAATCTCATTTGAAATGGTGGAATTGGGAAGTATTTGGTAATATACATAATAATATTAAGAAAGCGGAGGATATATTTGCAGCAGCAGAAAGAGATTTTGATTTAGAGCCTTCAGAAATAAATAGGCTGAAGAGAGCAAAATGCCAAGCTTTACTTTTTCAAACTCTTAATATAGAAGAGATATTTTGGAAACAAAAGGCTGCGGCTAAATGTGTGGTTGAAGGTGAAAGAACCACTAAATTCTTTCATAACTTAACGCAGAAAAGAAAAATGTCAAGCAGAATTTTTAGAATTTGGGAAGAAGGTGTATGTTTAGACAAATCAGAAGAAATTGATGCTTCAGCTGTGGTTTTCTTTGAGAAGTTACTGACTGGTGAGGAGTTTAGCTGTGAATCTGTCAATTTTGATTGCATCCCTTCTCTTATAACTGCTGATGAAAACTCAACCCTCACAGCCTTGCCGACTTTGGAGGAGATCAAACAAACTATATGGGGGATGAGAAGAGATAGTGCGGCTGGCCCGGATGGTTTCACCGTTGAATTCTATGTGACTTGCTGGGAAATAATAAAAGAAGATATATATGAGGCAGTTCTAGATTTTTTTCATGGGAATTCTATGCCAAAAGGAATGGTGGCTACCACGATTGTATTGATCCCCAAGATAGAGAATGCACAACAATGGAGAGACTTTAGGCCTATTAGTTTGTGCAACGTATCCAACAAAATCATCTCAAAATTGATTTCTTCAAGGTTGGGACAGATTATGGATAAATTGATCTCGCCTTCCCAAAGTGGATTTGTAGCTGGAAGACTGATTTCAGAGAATATATTATTAGCTCAAGAACTCAATCACAAATTGAACTATCATGTTAGAGGTGGCAATTTGATATTGAAATTCGATATGGCCAAAGCTTTTGATAGAGTTCAATGGAGCTTCCTATTTAAAGTGATGGAAACTTTCGGCTTTTCTGGACTTTTTATAGGATTGATATGATGCTGCATTGCTGAATGTTGGTTTTCTATTAAAGTTAATGGTCATTTGGCTGGTTTTTTTCATTCAAAGCGTTGACTAAGACAAGGTGACTCTCTATCCCCTCTTTTATTCATAATTGCTGCTGAATTTTTATCTAGAGGATTAGATAAACTTTTTTCCAAGTTCCCGCAGCTATACTTTTCATCAGGTTGTGATGCTAAAATATCCCACCTAGCATATGCGGATGATATCATGATTGTTATGAATGGAGCTGTCAACAATGTCAAGAGATTAAAACAATTCTTAGATGAATATGAAATTTACTCTGGGCGGTCTGTTAATGCTGGTAAAAGTCTTTTTTTTCCCTGCAAAGAGCATAAATAGCACTCGGACAAAACAAATTGCAACAATCACTGGGTATAGGGAAGGATCTCCTCCTATCATATATCTAGGGGTTCCTATTGCAGCAGGAACTAGAAAGGCATGTTACTTCCAACCTCTTATTGAGAAGACACGAAAAAAACTCCTTGGTTGGAATATTAGAAGACTAACTTATGGTGGGCGGTTGACGCTCATACATAGTGTGCTATCCTCGGTTCCTCTATATATATTGCAAGTCCTCCTACCCCCTCTTTTAGTACTTTATCAATTGGAAATGATTTTTGCAAATTTCTTTTGTGGTCTACACAAGAAAATAAAAAAACGCATTGGGTGGCTTGGGCAGAAGCTTGTAAACTGAAATCTGAAGGAGGATTGGGTTTAAGGAAATTGTCAGATATTGCCACAGCAAATGCCATGAAACTTTGGTTCAGGTTCAGAGAGCAGAAAACACCTTGGGCAGTTTTCTTAAGTAAAATGTATTGCAAATTGAAACACCCAAGCGTAGTGTCAATAAATTCTAAATGCTCTCCCTTTTGGCGCAGGTTAATTAAAATCCGCATCTTAGCAGAAGAAAAAATTGGATGGATCATTGGATGCGGAGAAATAAGTTTTTGGTATGATACTTGGTTGGATTGTGGTCCTTTGTACCAAAGGTTGCAGGCGGTTGGAAACATAAAATGCAGAATTACAGATTTCATGGTTGATTAAGGCTGGAAAGTAAACAAACTGCAAGAGATTTTACCAGCCAATATGGTGACAGAAGCTTTAGAAGTTGTGGTCCCTGTTATGGAGGAAAAGGCTTCTCACATAAAGGGTCAAAGTAAGGCTTCAGACTACATTGTTTGGAAACCTGCATGGAATGGGAATTTTTCTTTAAAGTCGGCTTGGAACACTATTAGGAATAATCAATCATCAGATCCAATTTAGGATGCTTATTGGAATAAATTATTATGCCCGAGTGCTTCAATCTTAATATGGTATTTTCTGAGGAAGCGTCTCCCAGTGGATGAGATCTTACAAGTAAGAGGAGTTCAGTTAGCCTCAAAATGCCTCTGCTGCGAATCCTTGGAGACTTGGGATCACTTATTCTTTAAGAGTTTTGTTGTTGAAGAAGTTTGGGGGTATTTTGGGCAGCTATTTGGGGTGGACAGATTTCTTTTCTTTGATAGCTGGAGGATAGGCTCATCTTGGGCACGAAATGGCCACATAAGAGAAGTCATTCCTTTTTTGATTGTATGGTCAATATGGAACTATAGAAATGAAGCTATACATCAAGGGATTAAACCAAAGGCTGGGAAAATTATATGGAAGATTAGAAGCTATATTCAGTTAGGAATGATCTCAGGTTTGATTAAACATTACCACTGGAGAAAATGTAAAAACATAGCTCAAGCATTGGGGTTTCAAATAGCCAATAAAGAGAAAATAACTGTTTCAGTGATATATTGGAGGGAGCTGTGTCTTGGATCTTTTAAACTAAATACTGATGGCTGCTCTAAAGGAAATCCGAGGCCTTCTTCCTATGGGGTTATCATTAGAAATTATCTAGGTTAGATCCTCTTAACAAAATGCGGTATGATAGGCATTGGCACAAACATCCAAGCTGAATTGAAAGCTATACTAATAGGACTGGAAATATGTGTAGAAAATCTTTGGTTCCCACTATGGCTTGAATCGGATTCAATGGTAGCTTTGAAAATCATAAATTCTTCTTGTTCTCCCTTGGAATTGCGCAACCTGGTCTATAAAATCAGATACATAATGAGAAAATATCAGATTCTCCTTACACATATATATAGAGAAGCAAATGCAACGGCAGATTACCTTGCAAACCAAGCATTTAACACTAATGAGGCCAAAATTCGAAATGGAACAGAGGTTGATAAGGCTCTCTCTGGTATTTGTAGATTGGATAGTATCCTACTGTTAGTAATATGAGAGAAGTATCCTAAGGCAATCACCTTATGATTGTAATCATTTATTTTAATAAATAAAAATTCACTATTTGAGTATACATATTTGTGTATTTGATTGGGATCTTAAACTCATCTACTGAATGTCCGCAATACAATTCACAGCATGAGAGAATTTGTGATGGAATCACAACTAGTGATTATCTCTACATGTGCAATTGTGAAGTATTGAAAATATCCCTAGTCGATGAATTGATAAATACAGACACTATCAATTCTGTTGAGACTAGCATGGGTTATTCTCTAATTAGCTGATTCTCACGGGCTGGTGACATTGGGATGTCCGGAGATAAACATGGATGCTAGTTAAGGGAACTAGTTCATTGGAGTGACTAGCTGTAAAACTTCACATGGTAGTCTATACATAGACATGTCAGTGAAGTTCTTACCGCAGCTTAAGTGCGATGTTCCTTTGACTTGTGGTGTTCAAGTCATCTTGGTCATGGAGACTTATACTTTAACATCTTAAGCAAGCATCTCCAAGGAGGTGTGGACCCAGGATGGTTGGGTATAAGCCGAAGTGCCCGAAGATGTTTGAACAGCCTACAAAGGATTCACCACTCCTTGCGAGGAGATGTATACCCAAGGCCTATCGTCGGATTGTTACTCAAAGCCTCTGGCCAGAGCACGTCATGTTTAGAGTATGAGTCTCTTGAATACATGAGAGTAATTAGAAATCCAAAGGTCGAGAGAACGTTACTTGGGCTAGGTGTGACATAGTCAGCCTAGTGTGGACTGACACACACAGACCATGTCCTAAACCAAGTGGGTATAAGATGGTGAAGGGAATGAGGCACGATTCATTAGAGCTGCTGAAGGTTTTCAGAATTATTTCTGAGGTCAACCGTTGATCTTTTGATTAATTGGGGATCATGATGTACTACTAGGTGCCACTCATGATCGTTCTATAATTGATGAATTATAGACGGCCAACATAAATCGAAAGCCTATTTAGTCACACGCACTACGAGTAATCCGAGGGATTTAAAACGAGTTGAAAATTAGATTTTCCGATCAAGAGAAATAAGTCAAATCTGAGTTTATCAGAGGCGCATGGGAAGCTTAAAATGGACAAGTCTTTTGAAGGCTTATTGTGTGAATTAAATGAGTTTAATTCGCGAGGAGATTGACTTGGTGTGGCCGGCCAAAGAGGGTGTTGGTTTGGCCGGCCATATTAAAGAGGGAAACCAATTTAATTGGTTTAAATTATAAAATAAATCAAGTGTGATTTGTTTTATAAAATTATGGATAAATAAATTAATTTATATAAAGAGATTTATATAAAGAAATTTATATAAAGAAAATTGTAGAAATTTATTCTTTTTATGGAAATTAAAATGAACCATAAATTGGTTTAATTTTAATTTATAAAATCAATTATGAATTGATTTTTCCATAATAAAAAAAATTTTATACAAATTTTATTCCATAATTAAAAGGAGATATGTATTTGTTTTATTATAAAGTTAGTTATAATAAAACTAGGCATAACGGAATAATTTTCTTATGAATTATTCCGTTATGCCTAGTTTTATTATAACTAACTTTATAATAAAACAAATACCTCTCTCCTTTTAATTATGGAATAAAATTTGTATAAAATTTTTCTTATTATGGAAAAATCAATTCATAATTGATTTTATAAATTAAAATTAAACCAATTTATGGTTCATTTTAATTTTCATAAAAAGAATAAATTTCTACAATTTTCTTTATATAAATCTCTTTATATAAATTAATTTATTTATCCATAATTTTATAAAACAAATCACACTTGATTTATTTTATAATTTAAACCAATTAAATTGGTTTCTCTCTTTAATATGGTCGGCCAAACCAAAGAGGGTGGGCACCCTCTTTGGCCGGACACACCAAGGCAATCTCCTCGCGAATTAAACTCATTTTATTCGCCCAATAAGCCTTCAAAAGACTTAGCCATTTTAAGCTTCCCTTGCACCTCTGATAAACTCAGATTCGACTTATTTCTCTTGATCGGAAAATCTAATTTTCAACTCGTTTTAAATCCCTCGGATTACTCATAGTGCGTGTGACTAAATAGGCTTTCGATTTATGTTGGCCGTCTATAATTCATCAATTATAGAACGATCATGAGTGGCACCTAGTAGTACATCATGATCCCCAATTAATCGAAAGATCAACGGTTGACCTCAGAAATAATTCTGAAATCCTTCAGCAGCTCTAATGAATCGTGCCTCATTCCCTTCACCATCTTATACCCACTTGGTTCAGGACATGGTCTGTGTGTGTCAGTCCCCACTAGGCTGACTATGTCACACCTAGCCCAAGTAACGTTCTCTCGTCATTTGGATTTCTAATTACTCTCATGTATTCAAGAGACTCATACTCTAAACATGACGTGCTTTGGCCAGAGCCTTTAAGTAACAATCCGACGATAGGCCTTGGGTATACATCTCCTCGTAAGGAGTGGTGAATCCTTTGTAGGCTGTTCAAACATCTTCGGGCACTTCGGCTTATACCCAACCATCCTGGGTCCACACCTCCTTGGAGATGCTTGCTTAAGATGTTAAAGTATAAGTCTCCATGACCAAGATGACTTGAACACCGCAAGTCAAAGGAACATCGCACTTAAGCTGCGGTAAGAACTTCACTGACATGTCTATGTATAGACTACCATGTGAAGTTTTACAGCTAGTCACTCCAATGAACTAGTTCCCTTAACTAGCATCCATGTTTATCTCCGGACATCTCAATGTCACCAGCCAGTGAGAATCAGCTGATTAGAGAATAACCCATGCTAGTCTCAACAGAATTGATAGTGTCCGTATTTATCAATTCATCGACTAGGGATATTTTCAATACTTCACAATTGCACATGTAGAGATAATCACTAGTTGTGATTCCATCACAAATTCTCTCATGCTGTGAATTGTATTGCGGACATTCAGTAGATGAGTTTAAGATCCCAATCAAATACACAAATAAGTATACTCAAATAGTGAATTTTCATTTATTAAAATAAATGATTACAATCATAAGGCGATTGCCTTAGGACACTTCTCTCATATTACTAACAAACTCCCACTTGGCCTAATGCCAATCGCTACGGTATCGAATACCACAGGCTCCAACATGACCCTCAAACTTGCTCTGAGGCAAGGCCTTAGTTAAAGGATCCACTACATTCCTTTCAATGGGAATTTTCTCAATTTGTATATCATTCCTACTTATAATCTTTCTGATCAGATGATAGCGGCGAAGCACGTGTTTGGATCGCTGATGAGACCTTGGTTCCTTTGCTTGTGCAATAGCTCCATTGTTGTCGCAGTAAACCGGCACTGCTTCATCAATGGTTGGAACCACACCAAGTTCGGAGACAAACTTCTTGATCCAGACTGCTTCCTTTGCTGCTTCCGAAGCTGCGATATATTCCGCTTTCGTGGTAGAATCCGCTACGGTGTCTTGTTTGGAACTCTTCCAACTTATTGCGCCTCCATTCAAAGTAAATACGTATCCAGACTGAGATTTGGAATCATCCTTATCTGTCTGGAAACTGGCATCAGTATACCCACGTATTACCATATCTCCTTCTCCATATATTAGGAACACATCCTTAGTTCTTCTTAAGTACTTAAGGATTGTCTTGACAGCCGCCCAATGATCCATTCCTGGATCAGACTGGTATCTGCTCGTGACACTCAGAGCATATGATACATCGGGCCTAGTACATAACATAGCATACATGATAGATCCTATCACGGATGCATAAGGAATCTTATTCATGCAAATCCTCTCGTCTTCTGTGCGCGGACACATAGACTTTGAAAGGTTGATCCCATTCCTGATGAGAAGGTAACCTTTCTTGGATTCCGACATGCTAAACCTTTTTAGCACTCGATCTATATATGTAGACTGCGAAAGACCAAGCAACCGTTTAGATCTATCTCTATAGATTCTAATCCCATGGATATAGGTTGCTTCTCCCAGGTCTTTCATGGAGAATGTTTTGGACAACCAAATTTTAACTGTCTGTAAGACTGATATATCGTTTCCTATAAGTAATATGCCATCGACATATAATACTAGGAATACGACTGCACTCCCACTAACTTTCTTGTACACACAAGGTTCGTCAGGATTTTGTGAGAAATCAAACTCTTTGATTGTCTCATCAAAACGGATGTTCCAGCTCCTGGATGCTTGCTTCAGTCCATATATGGATCGTCGAAGCTTGCATACTTTGGTTTTATCAACCGATGTGAAACCTTCAGGTTGTATCATGTATACATCCTCAAGCAGGTTTCCATTAAGGAAAGCTGTTTTCACATCCATTTGCCATATCACATAATCATAATGAGCTGCTATGGCTAGGAGCATCCGAATGGATTTAAACATAGCTACTGCCGAATAGGTTTCGTCATAATCAATTCCTTGTTTCTGACGATATCCTTTTGCCACTAATCTAGCCTTAAAGATAACAACATTACCTTCCATGTCGGTTTTCTATTTGAAAACCCACTTGCACCATATGGGCTTAATCCCTTCAGGTGGGTTAACCAAGTCCGATACTTGATTTTCGTACATGGAATCCATTTCCGACTTCATGGCTTCAAGCCATTTGTCCCTTTCTGAACTTTTCAGAACATCTTCATAACTGATAGGTTCGTCATCGCTTATGAGTAACACGTCATTCGATTCACTTATGAGAAATCCGTATCTCTCTGGAATATTGCGTGTCCTATCAGACCAATGAAGAGGTGGTGTTGTTTTTGATTTAACTGATAGCTCATCATTATGAGTTATTGGTTGTGGGTCTAGACTAGGTGTCTCTGTAATGACTATTGGAGTTTCTTGAACTTCTTCAAGTTCAATGCTACTCCCACTGTTTTCTTGTAAAGAAATTCTTTTTCTAGAAATACAGCATGCCTTGAAACAAACACCTTTTGTTCCAAGGGATGATAGAATTGGTAACCTTTCGTTTCCTTAGGGTATCCAATAAATAGACATTTATCAGACTTAGCATCCAATTTGTCTGATACAGTCCGCTTACATAAGCAGGACAACCCCATATCTTTAGGTGAGATAAGTGAGGTTTCTTACTATTCCACGTCTCATATGGAGTAGTAGAGACTACCTTGGTCGGGACTCTGTTTAGCAAGTAAACAGCTGTCTTAAGCGCATAGCCCCAAAAAGATTTTGGAAGAGTTGCATGATTCATCATGATCTAACCATGTCCATCAAGGTTCGGTTACGCCTCTCAGATACACCATTATGCTGTGGTGTATATGGCGGAGTCCATTGAGACAATATCCCATTGTCCCTAAGATAATCTTGAAATCTTGACTTAAGTATTCACCACCCCGATCGGATCGAAGTATCTTAATACTTTTGCCAAGCTGTTTCTCTACTTCATTCTGAACCTTTGAATTTCTCAAAAGCTTCAGATTTGTGTTTCATTAAGAACACATACCCGAATCGTGAGTGATCATCGATAAAGGTAATGAAGTAGCTATAGCCTCCTTGTGCAAGAGTTGACATTGGTCCACATACATCAGTATGTATTAGACCAAGCAATTCTCCCACTGGGTTACCTTTTCCGGAAAAGGGTAATTTGGTCATCTTGCCTTTTAAGCATGATTCCATGTATCAAATGAACCGGGTTCAAATGATTCAAATTCCACATCGGTGTAATTTGGTCATGCGTTTCTTACTTACATGGCCAAGACGACAATGCCACGTATAGGAGTCTATTTGATTATCTATTCGAGCACGTTTGTTGCTACTTCGATATTGAAAACGTCACCGGATAAATCTAACGTGTAGATACCATTGCATAAAGTTCCGTCCCATAAAGAACACCATTTAAAGTTATGTAACAACAATTGTTACTAAAAGTTAAATGATAACCCTTTTCATTCAACATGAAATAGATACAATGTTCTTTATTAACGAAGGAACAAAATAACAATTATCCAATTCTAAGACAGTCCAGTAGGGAGCTTTAGCAAATATGTTCCGATGGCAACAGCAGCAATCTTTGCTCCATTTCCAACTCGCAATTCGCTTCTCCTTGACGAGTCTTCTTCTATTCCTTAGCCCTGTATGTCATTACATATATGTGAGCTACACCCAGTATCAAGTACCCAGGTGTGAGGAAATAGAGTGACATTCAATAAAAAGATACCTGAAGAGGATGGGGCATCGGATGCCTTCTTCTTCAAGGACTCAAGATAAACCTTGCAGTTTCTTCGTCAGTGCCCTCCTTGCCGCAGTGATGGCAAGTGCCTTTTGGTGCTTTTCAATCTTTTTGGCCCTTTTCTTCCTTCCCTTATTTTGTTTTTTGGGCTTCCTCTTAGAGCCATTCTTTGAGGAACCAACTAACAGTACCGTCTTCTGATCCTGCTTTACAGAAGGCTCTACAGTCTTCAGCAGGTTAAGCAACTCAGGAATGGTAGTTTCCAGTTTATTCATCCAATAGTTCATCACAAACTGTGAGTAACTCTTGGGCAAACAATGCAGAATTAAGTCAATACTTAGTTCGTGATCCATTGCAAATCCGAGTGTGCCTAGTCGCTCAATGTACCCCAACATCTTCAACATAAACTGTGAAACAGAAGTGTCTTCCTGCATCTTAGAGGTGAAGAGGAGTCTGGAGACCTCAAACCTTTCGGATCTCGCCTGCTCGTCAAACAGCTCATGAAGATGGAAGACGATGGTATGAGCATCCATATGCTCATGCTGCTTTTGTAGCTCAGGTACCATAGCGGCAAGCATGATGCAACTCGCAAGTTCAGAATTGGCCACATGTTTCTGATAGGCCACTAACTGGTCTGGAATTGCATCTTCAGGAGGATGGTTGGGAAGTTGTTCTTCAAGGACATAAGCAAGCTTTTCTGCCTTGAGGACTATCCTCAGGTTTCGAAGCTAGTCCATGAAGTTTGGCCCAGTCAGCTTATTGGTGTCCAAAATGGAATGCAAATTCAGAGAAGACATCATCAGATGATTATCCTAGAAATACAAATTGAGGTTATGTGATGAGAATGATAAAGAATGCATCAATATACATTAATTAAATCCTATTTATTTTTCGAATTAAATAACCCCTTTTTTTTATCAATTCGGGAGATCGTAGGGAGATCGTAGGAACATCTCCAAATAGGTTGATATCCAACCATAGATAAGAACAACCATGGCTAGAGTCCATCAAGTTATTCTTAGCTATGAAGGTAGGTAATTATACCGATTACATATTATACATATGTAACTATCACATTATGCTATCAACTAATTGAATGTTTGCATAAATCATTGGGTTGTTAACTCATTAACAAGTATGCAACAATATACATAGCACCCAACTGCACCTCTCTTTACATCGACCTTGGCTGTGGCACAACAAATCGATGCTCCAAGCTTAAGGCTGACCCATTTATCAAGAAATAGTTTTAATATGGTTGGAGCTCATTCAACCGTTTAGTCAGGCTTGGATTTGTCCAACAACCAAAACTAAGGATTGACCTCTGACTCCAACTATATTAATCATAAACTAATTCCATGGTTTGAACATGTTGAGGTTCAAGCCGGGCATGGATGTGCCCATCAACCCAAACGAGAAACAAAACTCCGGTTCTAACCATATTAATGGAAGGTGTTGGCCTTAATATTTTGTAAGGGATTTTGGGTCTCATCCTTTTCTTTTATGCACATTCATGACATATAATTATGTCATGTTCTAACGATTTCCTTAATAAAGTATGTATGTGACTTAATTTATCAAGTCACATTAATTGAATTAGGAACCGGATTTCCTAATTCTAATTTCATACTTTATTCAAGGAATTGTTTTGGGAAACAATTTCCTGAATTATCATAATCAATTTCGGAAATAATATGTTTAAGACTTTGATTTCTCTAAATCAAATCTTATTAAATTAAGAGACATATACCCTTAATTCAACCACATATTATTTTCATGAAAATCTTATTTAAGGAAATATACTCTATAGGAAACAATTTTCCTAATTAATTTTGGAGACAATAATATGTAAGAGCATCACCTCATAAATCAAATAAGGAAATTATCGTTTGAGAATCTCCTCAAAATTTCCAAGATTTGATCACATATTTTATTTATGGAAAATTAATATCAATAACTTAATTTGGACGGCTCTCCGAGGCTCAATCCAAAATAAGAATTTGACAGTTTAAATTCAATTTAGGAAATTTAATTATAACAACTAACTTTAAATTGGACGGCTCCCTGAGGCTCAATCCAAAATAAAGAATTTTGTAAATAATTTAATTTCTAATTATGAATTTAAATGCCAATTAATATTCCCATAATTTGTCTAGACTTTCTTGAAAGAAAGTGCCCAAAATTGCGAGCTTTCCATAAATGGAAAGTTTCCAAAAATAAAAGGTTTTCAGAATGATTGTAAGTTTCTGGTACAAAGAAAACTTACGTTTTTTTTCTAAATTGGAAAATTTCCAAAATAGAAAATTTCCAAAATTGGAAAGTTTCCAAAAATGGAAACTTTTCACAATTATCATAAAATTTCAGAAACAGAGATATTTCAAAAGTTTACGAAATTTCATGAGGATTTCCAAACATTGAAATTGCTAAATCGAAAATTTACCATAGTTGGAAAGTTTCCATAATTGGAAAAATTTCCAAAATTGAGATTATGACAAAGCTTTCCGCAAAAATAATTATATGATTATGTCGAACACAACCTAGCTCTGATACCACTGTTGGGACCGGGTGCATGTTGACATGGATGCGGGTTTGTAATTTTAAAATTAATTACGTGTAGCGGAAGGTTTAGCATAAATAATTTCTCAAATTATTTAACCACACATCTAAGCATGCAATTTTATCTTGTGTAGATATGATCATATATTTAAAATTTTGCAGAAACGTAAACTAATTTACGTATTACCTCGCGTAAATCGAAGGAAGGGACGAGATCCAACCGTAAGCGTCCCTTGGAAGCTCCGCCTCTATTCGCGTCCACGCCGAGTATCTTCGGGATGACTTCGTAAAGCCACGAGTTTCGTGTTCTCGAGAACTACTAGATTCTCCGAGAACGCGATGAGAAAAACCAAGAGAGAAGTCGGAAGACTAACCACAAAAAGATGGTCGGCTGGTGCTCCTTCTTGGGGCTGGTTGGCGCACGGCAAGAAGGGGAGAAGAGAAGGGGAGAAAGAGAGGGAGAGAGCCTATGCCTTCATCACTTCGATTATTTTCCAAGCCTTGCCTTGGGTCCTTTATATAGTGGCCTCTCGACCATCAAGCCTCTCAAATATGGAATAACTTATTCCATCATGCCAAGTTTGATTTTATATCATGGTTAAAATCATATTTTAATTCATGATAAAAATCAATCAAGTCTCGTCTCTCCTATGGAATAAATTTCCTTATCATGGTAAATCAATCCATGATTGATTTTATAAAATAAACCAATCCATGGTTCATTTTAATTTCCATGAAAAATAAACCAAACCTTGGTTTATTATATAAAAATTTATATCATCCATAATTTTATAAAACAAACCACACTTGGTTTATTTTATAAATTAAACCAAAAACTTGGTTCTCTCCCTTTGTTGTGGTCGGCCAAGTAAAGAGGATGGAGGCCCTCTATGGCCGGCCCATCCAAGCCAAGCCCCAATGAATTAAACTTATTTAATTCATCTATTAAGTCTTCAAAAGACTTAGCCGTTTTACGTTTCCGATGCGTCTCTGAAAAATTCAAATTCGACTTATCGTTTGGCTTAACCAAACTTAATCTCTCTTGATTGGAAAATCCAATTTTCAACTCATTTTAAATCCCTCGGATTACTCATAGTGCGTGTGACTAAATAGGCTTTCGATTTATGTTGGTCGTCTATAATTAATCAATTATAGAACGATCATGAGTGGCACCTAGTAGTACATCATGATCCCCAATTAATCGAAAGATCAACGGTTGACCTCAGAAACAATTCTAAAACCCTTCGGCAGCTATAATGAATTGTGCCCCATTCCCTTCACCATCTTATACCCACTTGGTTCAGGACATGGTCTATGTGTGTCAGTCCCTACTAGGCTGACTACGTCACACCTAGCCCAAGTAACGTTTTCTCGTCCTACGAATTCTAATTACTCTCATATATTTAAGAGATTCATACTTTGAACATGTCATGCTCTGGCCAGAGGCTTCGAGTAACAATCCGACGATAGGCCTCGGGTATACATCTCCTCGCAAGGAGTGGTGAATCCTTTGTAGACTGTTCAAACATCTTCGGGCACTTCGTCTTATACCCAATCATCCTGGGTCCACACCTCCTTACACCTCCTTGGAGATGCTTGCTTAAGATGTCAAAGTATAAGTCTCCATGACCAAGATGACTTGAACACCGCATGTTAAAGGAACATCGCACTTAAGCTGCAGTAAGAACTTCACTGACATATCTATATGTAGACTACCATATGAAGTTTTACAGCCAGTCACTCCAATGAACTAGTTCCCTTAACTAGCATTCATGTTTATCTCCGAACATCTCAATGTCACCAGCCAGTGAGAATCAGCTGATTAGAGAATAACACATGCTAGTCTCAACAGAATTGATAGTGTCTGTATTTATCAATTCATCGACTAGGGACAATTTCAATACTTCACAATTGCACATGTACAGATAATCACTAGTTGTGAATTCATCACAAATTCTCTCATGCTGTGAATTGTATTGCGGACATCCAGTAAATGAGTTTTTTTTTGGAAAAAGAAACATTCTTTATTCCTGAAAAGGGAAAACTATACTAGAAGGGGGCGAAGCCAAACCTTCGAGCATAGTGTTACAAAGAGTTCCAAGTGGATTACACAGATTGTTCTTGTGTTTCAAAATATCTAAATAAAAGCCCAGACAACTAATGTTAATACATTGCATATAATAGCCGCAATATAGCTCCTGGCTGCATACAACTACCACGCAGAGCAGATGTTAATGCAACCAAAATTCATTCAATCATGGGCAGCCTGTTGAAACCTCCAGAACAAGAAATTCACATTCAAAACTGGATCATCACATATCACATCTCATCTCCAAAGGAAAAAGCAAAAGAACCACAGCAGCCTGAGGTTTCGAAAGCCAGGTCAGAATTGTCCCAGTAGATTTTAATGACAGGGCAAACTATCAAAAATATCTGTGGAAAGAAATAACCCAGTTTCTGAAACAAGACAGCCTCCATTTTTCTCAACAAAATCTGATACGTAACAAGGTTTGATATGCAGCATTAAAAAGAATCGCAAACCAGGTTGTGATACTTCAAAACCAATTCACAGATTCCACAACAGATTAGTAGAGAGCCATAGCAAACCATCAAGAAATTTTATGGAAATTCGAAAAACCAAATCCTCAATCATTCTAGTTCATTCGATGCAGTCAGCCTCCATTCTCACATCAGAATTGTCTAAATCTGCTTTCAGTCCTGTATATCTTTTGATCATGTCCTGAAAAAGAAAACCCTTTGAGAGCACTTTATCACAACCTTATCTTCTAGAGTACTTTCTTTGAAGTCCTGATATAAGGTAGGATCCTATCCAATCTACAAATACCAGAGAGAGCCTTATCAACCTCTGTGCCATTTCGAATTTTGGCTTCATTAGTGTTAAATGCTTGGTTTGCAAGGTAATCTGTCGCTGCATTTGCTTCTCTATATATATGTGTAAGGAGAATCTGATATTTTCTCATTATGTATCTGATTTTATAAACCAGGTTGCGCAATTCCCAGGGAAAACAAGAAGAATTTATGATTTTCAAAGCTACCATTGAATCCGATTCAAGCCATAGTGGGAACCAAAGATTTTCTACACATAATTCCAGTCCTATTAGTATAGCTTTCAATTTAGCTTTGATGTTTGTGCCAATGCCTATCATACCACATTTTGTTAAGAGGATCTGACCTAGATAATTTCTAATGATAACCCCATAAGAAGAAGGCCCCGGATTTCCTTTAGAGCAGCCATCAGTATTTAGTTTATAAGATCCAAGACACGGCTTCCTCCAATATATCACTGAAACAGTTATTTTCTCTTTATTGGCTATTTGAAAACCCAATGCTTGAGCTATGTTTTTACATTTTCTCCAGTGGTAATGTTTAATCAAACCTGAGATCATTCCTAACTGAATATAGCTTCTAATCTTCCATATAATTTTCCCAGCCTTTGGTTTAATCCCTTGATGCTTAGCTTCATTTCTAGAGTTCCATAGTGACCATACAATCAAAAAAGGAATGGCTTCTCTTATGAGACCATTTCGTGCCCAAGATGAGCCTATCCTCCAGCTATCAAAGAAAAGAAATCTGTCCACCCCAAATAGCTGCCCAAAATACCCCCAAACTTCTTCAGCAACAATACTCTTAAAGAATAAGTGATCCCAAGTCTCCAAGGATTCACAGCAGAGGCATTTTGAGGCTAACTGAACTCCTCTTACTTGTAAGATCTCATCCACTGGGAGACGCTTCCTCAGAAAACGCCATATGAAGATTGAAGCACTCGGGCATAATAGTTTATTCCAACAAGCGTCCCAAATTGAATCTGATGATTGAGCATTCCTAATAGTGTTCCAAGCCGACTTTAAAGAAAAATTCCCATTCCATGCAGGTTTCCAAACAATGCAGTCTGAAACCTTACTTTGACCCTTTATGTGAGAAACCTTTTCCTCCATAACAGGGACCACAACTTCTAAAGCCTCTGTCACCATATTGGCCGGTAGAATCTCTTGCAGTTTGTTTACTTTCCATCCTTGATCATCCATGAAATCTGTAATTCTGCATTTTAAGTTTCCAACCGCCTGCAACCTTTGATACAAAGGACCACAATCCAACCAAGTATCATACCAAAAACTTATTTCTCCGCATCCAATAATCCATCCAATTTTTTCTTCTGCTAAGATGCGGATTTTAATTAACCTACGCCAAAAGGGAGAGCATTTACAATTTATTGAAACTACGCTTGGGTGTTTCAATTTGCAATACATTTTACTTAAGAAAACTGCCCAAGGTGTTTTCTGCTCTCTGAACCTAAACCAAAGTTTCATGGCATTTGCTGTGGCAATATCTGACAACTTCCTTAAACCCAATCCTCCTTCAGACTTCGGTTTACAAGCTTCTGCCCAAGCCACCCAATGCGTTTTTTTATTTTCTTGTGTAGAACCCCAAAAGAAATTTGCAAAAATCATTTCCAATTGATAAAGTACTGAAAGAGGAGGTAGGAGAACTTGCAATATATATAGAGGAACCGAGGATAGCACACTGTGTATGAGCGTCAAGCGCCCACCATAAGTTAGTCTTCCAATATTCCAACCAAGGAGTTTTTTTCGTGTCTTCTCAATAAGAGGTTGGAAGTAGCATGCCTTTCTAGTTCCTGCTGCAATAGGAACCCCTAGATATATGATAGGAGGAGATCCTTCCCTATACCCAGTGATTGTTGCAATTTGATTTGTCCGAGTGCTATTTATGCTCTTTGCAGGGAAAAAGAGACTTTTACCAGCATTAACAGACTGCCCAGAGCAAATTTCATATTCATCTAAAAATTGTTTTAGTCTCTTGACATTGTTGACAGCTCCATTCATTACAATCATGATATCATTCGCATATGCTAGGTGGGATATTTTAGCATCACAACCTAATGAAAAGTATAACTGCGGGAACTTGGAAAAAAGTTTATCTAATCCTCTAGATAAAAATTCAGCAGCAATTATGAATAAAAGAGGGGATATAGAGTCACCTTGTCTTAGTCCATGCTTTGAATGAAAAAAACCAGCCAAATGACCATTAACTTTAATAGAAAACCAACATTCAGCAATGCAGCGTCGTATCAATCCTATGAAAAGACCAGAAAAGCCGAAAGTTTCCATCACTTTAAATAGGAAGCTCCATTGAACTCTATCAAAAGCTTTGGCCATATCTAATTTCAATATCAAATTGCCACCTCTAACATGATAGTTCAATTTGTGATTGAGTTCTTGAGCTAATAATATATTGTCTGAAATCAGTCTTCCAGCTACAAATCCACTTTGGGAAGGTGAAATCAATTTATCCATAATCTGTCCCAACCTTGAAGAAATCAATTTTGAGATGATTTTATTGGAAACGTTGCACAAACTAATAGGCCTAAAGTCTTTCCATTGTTGTGCATTCTCTATCTTGGGGATCAATACAATCGTGGTAGCCACCATCACTTTTGGCATAGAATTCCCATGAAAAAAATCTAGAACTGCTTCATATATATCTTCTTTTATTATTTCCCAGCAAGTCACATAAAATTCAACGGTGAAACCATCCGGGCCAGCCGCACTATCTCTTCCCATCCCCCATATAGTTTGTTTGATCTCCTCCAAAGTCGGCAAGGCTGTGAGGGTTGAGTTCTCATCAGCAATTATAAGAGAAGGGATGCAATCAAAATTGACAGATTCACAGCTAAACTCATCACCAGTCAGTAACTTCTCAAAGAAAACCACAGCTGAAGCATTAATTTCTTCTGATTTGTCTAAACATACACCTTCTTCCCAAATTCTAAAAATTCTGCTTGACATTTTTCTTTTCTGCGCTAAGTTATGAAAGAATTTAGTGTTTCTTTCACCTTCAACCACCCATTTAGCCGCAGCCTTTTGTTTCCAAAATATCTCTTCCATATTAAGAGTTTGAAAAAGTAAAGCTTGGTATTTTGCTCTCTTCAGCCTATTTATTTCTGAAGGCTCTGAATCAAAATCTCTTTCTGCAGCTGCAAATAGATCCTTCGCTTTCTTAATATTATCATGTATATTACCAAATACTTCCCAATTCCACCATTTCAAATGAGATTTGAGTCTTTTCAATTTGAACTGCAATTTATATAGCCCATACATTGAAATCGGTAGCATCCAATTTAACCTGACCGTTTGTAGGAAATTGTGGTGTTTAATCCACATATTTTGAAATCTGAAAGAATTGGCCGATTTGATGAAACCAAGAAAAGTAATCAATAAAGGGCAATGGTCTGAAGCTGCTCTACTCAGGTGCTCTATCCGAACTGAGAATTCATGAGTGTGCCAAGAAGGAGACATTAGCATTCTATCTAGCCTCTTCCAGATTTTGCCATTTGTCCATGTAAATTTATCACCCACATAACCACAGTCCAGCAA
>JAGFNQ010002085.1:105230-148744 GCA_024364735.1 Boesenbergia rotunda | reverse complement strand
CATCTTCCTCCTAATCAGAATTTTCTGAAAAATGATTCAATCTATGTTCTGAAGCTGCTGTAGCATTATGATCACATAGATCTTCAACCAGAGTCAGAAATTGTTGAGGATTTCCATCATCTTTGTTTTGCTCAGTGTTTGAAGAACTACCCTTTGCAACTATTTGTGTGAGATGTAAATCTGAAGCCTCACCAGACTTGCCATTAACATTTTCTATTTGTGAAGAAGACAACCCACCAGTGTCCCCTTGTTCTTCATTCTCCAAGTCAGCTAATATCTGAAATTGATTGTCAAGAATTTTAGCTCTTTTATTATCAGCAGCATAAGCTTGAATTTGTTCATTCTTTTTCACCCATTTTTGTTTCTCCAGGTAGCTCGAAAGCCTCTTCCCAGCTTGAGGCTCAGGTGGATTAAAATCCACTTTCTTTTCTCCTTTGCTATTCAGAGCATTCGAAACTGCCTCCGACCTCCTAGAATCATTATTGGTAGCTGTCCACATTGGTTTTGGCTTATTACCATTCACATAACATTCCTTCTCATTGTGCCCCAAGTGTTTACAGTCCATACAATATTTTGGCTGTCGTTCGTAGATCACTTTCTGTAGTCATTTTTCCTCCCCAATTCCAATCCAGAAATCTTCTATCTTAGGTCTTAGCAGATCAATCTCTACACATATTCTAGCAACTGATAACCGAGTTCCATCAGCCGTGCCCTCATCGATTTTTATTGGTTTTCCAACAATCCTGGCTATTGAAAAAAGATTGCATTTGTTGAACATATGGATTGGTAGATCAGGAAGCTGAATCCAAATTGGCACCACTGAAGATTCCGCATCATAAGAGAAATGAGGTGACCATTTGAAGATTCGCAAGGCCACACCCCCTATAAACCAAAGTCCACGACCCCAGATGCGCGCCATGTCTTCATTTGAAGTTAAATGGATGAAATATAACCAGCGCGTAGGAATTTAATGTTGTAATTACTAGACAACCCTAGATTGTTGAAAGCTTGAAGGATTACTGCTTGACTAGGCCGCCACCCCGAAAACTTCCCAATTAGAGCAAATTGATACGGTTCAGCCATACCTTGTATTTCCTCTTCCGAATAGAAGATTCCAGGCTTGCTATTGTAAATTGTGATTGGTTTGAAGGAAATCCCCACCTCATCGAAGCTCTTTTTTAGCATACGGGGCGAAGTCGGTTTCACAATCGTCGCATAAGAAGCACAAGCGGAAGTCGTCTTCGCAATCTTAGGAGCAGAAACAAATTTGTGATCAGCCACCATTGCCTGGGAGGGATTTTGCTCCATCTGGGATAGAGAAATAGTCAGCGTCTCCTTTTCAGTCTCTGATGATGGAGATTTGGTGTCAGAAATCAGTTGATTTACATCCCTCAAGGAGACCAAAGGTGGGAAGGAAAAGGGGGCGGAGAAGGGGGAAGGATGTTGTGGATCCATCGTCGGCGCCCTAGGGCCATCGGCGACATGCGCCACCATCTACCGG
Source organism: Boesenbergia rotunda (assembly GCA_024364735.1). NCBI lineage: Eukaryota > Viridiplantae > Streptophyta > Magnoliopsida > Zingiberales > Zingiberaceae > Boesenbergia > Boesenbergia rotunda. Next base: position 147,243 of record JAGFNQ010002085.1, on the reverse strand, counting down.
CGCGCGCGCCCAGAGCAAAAGGTTTCCGCCTTTGAATCACCCGGAGAGAGAGAAAAAGGATGCAACCAGCCCGGCACAAATGACAGCCTACAAAGGATTCACCACTCCTTGCGAGGAGATGTATACCCGAGGCCTATCGTCGGATTGTTACTCGAAGCCTCTGGCCAGAGCATGACATGTTCAGAGTATGAATCTCTTAAATACACGAGAGTAATTAGAATCCGTAGGACGAGAAAATGTTACTTGGGCTAGGTGTGATGTAGTCAGCCTAGTGGGGACTGACACACATAGACCATGTCCTGAACCAAGTGGGTATAAGATGGTGAAGGGAATGGGGCACGATTCATTATAGCTGCTGAAGGGTTTCAGAATTGTTTCTGAGGTCAACCGTTGATCATTCATGGAAATTAAAATGAACCATGGATTGGTTTATTTTATAAAATCAATCATGGATTGATTTACCATGATAAGGATATTTATTCCATAGGAGAGAAGATTTTTATCATGAATTAAAATATGATTTTAACCATGATATAAAATCAAACTTGGTATGATAGAATAAGTTATTCCATATTTGAGAGGCTTGATGGTTGAGAGGCCACTATATAAAGGACCCAAGGCAAGGCTTGGGTGGGGAATCATAGAGATGAAGGCATAGGCTCTCTCCCTCTCTTTCTCTCCTTCTCTTCTCCCCTTCTTGCCGTGCGCCAACCAACCCCAAGAAGGAGCACCAGCCGGCCATCCTTTTGTGGTTAGTCTTCCGACTTCTCTCTTGTTTTTCTTGTCGCGTTCTCGGAGAATCTAGTAGTTCTCGAGAACACGAAACTCGTGGCTTTGCGAAGTCATCCCGAAGATACTCGGCGTGGAAGCGAATAGAGGCGGAGCTTCCAAGGGACGTTTACGGTTGGATCTCGTCCTTTCCTTCGAGTTACGCAAGGTAATATGTAAATTAGTTTACGTTTCTGCAAAAATTTTAAATATATGATCATGTCTACACAAGATAAAATTGCATGCTTAGATGTGTGGTTAAATGATTTAGAGAAATTATTTATGCTAAACCTTCCGTTGCACGTAATTAATTTTGAAATTACGAACCCGCATCCATGTGAACATGCACCCAGTCCCAACAGTGGTATCAGAGCAAAGTTTGTGTTCGACATAATCATATAATTGTTTTGCGGAATGCTTTATCATGATCTCAATTTTGAAAAATTTTCAATTATGGAAACTTTCCAATTATGGTAAATTTTCGATTTAGGAATTTCAAAGTTTGGAAGTCCTCATGAAATTTCGCAAACTTTTGAAATATCTCTGTTTCTGAAATTTTATGATAATTGTGAAAAATTCCATTTTGGAAACTTTCCAATTTTGGAAATTTCCTATTTTGGAAGTTTTCCAATTTTGGAAAAACATAAGTTTTCTTTGTACCAGAAACTTACAATTATTCTGAAAACCTTTTATTTTTGGAAACTTTCCATTTATGGAAAGCTCGCAATTTTGGGCACTTTCTTTCAAGAAAGTCTAGACAAATTATGGGAATTTTAATTGGCATTTAAATTTATAATTAGAAATTAAATTATTTACAAAATTCTTTATTTTGGATTGAGCCTCGGGGAGCCGTCCAATTTAAAGTTAGTTGTTATAATTAAATTTCCTAAATTGAATTTAAATTGTCAAGTATTTAATTTGGATTGAGCCTCGGGGAGCAATCCAAATTAAGTTATTGATATTAATTTTCCATAAATAAAATATGTGATCAAATCTTCGAAATTTTTGAGGTGATTCTCAAACGATTATTTCCTTATTTGATTTATGAGGTAATGCTCTTACATATTATTGTCTCCAAAATTAATTAGGAAAATTATTTCCTATAGAGTATATTTCCTTAAATAAGATTTTCATGAAAATAATATGTGGTTGAATTAAGGGAATCTGTCTCTTAATTTAATAAGATTTGATTTAGAGAAATCAAAGTCTTAAACATATTATTTCCGAAATTGATTATGATAATTCAGGAAATTGTTTCCCAAAACAATTCCTTGAATAAAGTATGAAATTAGAATTAGGAAATCCGGTTCCTAATTCAATTAATGAGACTTGATAAATTAAGTCACATATATACTTTATTAAGGAAATCGTTAGAACATGACATAATTATATGTCATGAATGTGCATAAAAGAAAAGGATGAGACCCAAAACCCCTTACAAAATATTAAGGCCAACACCTTCCATTAATATGGTTAGAACTGAAGTTTTGTTTCTCGTTTGGGTTGATGGACACATCCATGCCCGGCTTGAACCTCAACATGTTCAAACCATGGAATTAGTTTATGATTAATATAGTTGGAGTCAGAGGTCAATCCTTAGTTTTGGTTGTTGGACACATCCAAGCCTGACTAAACGGTTGAATGAGCTCCAACCATATTAAAACTATTTCTTGATTAATGGGTCAGCCTTAAGCTTGGAGCATCGATTTGTTGTGCCACAGCCAAGGTCGATGTAAAGAGAGGTGCAGTTGGGTGCTATGTATATTGTTGCATACTTGTTAATGAGTTAACAACCCAATGATTTATGCAAACATTCAATTAGTTGATAGCATAATGTGATAGTTACATATGTATAATATGTAATCGGTATAATTACCTACCTTCATAGCTAAGAATAACTTGATGGACTCTAGCCATGGTTGTTCTTATCTATGGTTGGATATCAACCTATTTGGAGATGTTCCTACGATCTCCCGAATTAATGAAAAGGGTTATTCAATTCGAAAAATAAATAGGATTTAATTAATGTATATTGATGCATTCTTTATCATTCTCATCACATAACCTCAATTTGTATTTCTAGGATAATCACCTGATCATGTCTTCTCTGAATTTGCGTTCTATTTTGGACACCAATAAGCTGACTAGGCCAAACTTCATGGACTGGTTTCGAAACCTGAGGATAGTCCTCAAGGTAGAAAAGCTTGCATATGTCCTTGAAGAACAACTTCCCAACCATCCTCCTGAAGATGCAACTCCAGACCAGTTAGTGGCCTATCAGAAACATGTGGCTGATTCTGAACTTGCGAGTTGCATCATACTAGCCGCTATGGTACCTGAGCTACAAAAGCAGCATGAGCATATGGATGCTCATACCATCGTCTTCCATCTTCATGAGCTGTTTGACGAGCAGGCGAGATCCGAAAGGTTTGAGGTCTCCAGACTCCTCTTCACCTCTAAGATGCAGGAAGGCACTTATGTTTCACAGTTTGTGTTGAAGATGTTGGGGTACATTGAGCGACTAGGCACACTCAGATTTGCAATGGATCACGAACTAAGTATTAACTTAATTCTGCATTGTTTGCCCAAGAGTTACTCACAGTTTGTGATGAACTATCGGATGAATAAACTGGAGACTACCATTCCTGAGTTGCTTAACCTGCTGAAGACTGTAGAGCCTTCTGTAAAGTAGGATCAGAAGACGGTACTGTTAGTTGGTTCCTCAAAGAAAGGCTCTAAGAGGAAGCCCAAAGAACAAAATAAGGGAAGGAAGAAAAAGGCCAAAAAGATTGAAAAGGCACCAAAAGGCACTTGCCATCACTGCGGCAAGGAGGGCCACTGGCGATGAAACTGCAAGGTTTATCTTGAGTCCTTGAAGAAGAAGGCATCCGATGTCCCATCCTCTTCAGGTATCTTCGTTATTGAATGCCACTCTATTTCCTTGGACACCTGGGTACTTGATACTGGGTGTAGATCACATATATGTAATGACATACAGGGGCTAAGGAATAGAAGATGACTCGTCAAGGGAGAAGCGAATTTGCGAGTTGGAAATGGAGCAAAGATTGCTGCTGTTGCCATCGGAACATATTTGCTAAAGCTCCCTACTGGACTTGTCTTAGAATTGGATAATTGTTATTTTGTTCCTTCGTTAATAAAGAACATTGTATCTATTTCATGCTTGAATGAAAAGGGTTATCATTTAACTTTTAGTAAGAATTGCTGTTACATAACTTTAAATGGTGTTCTTTATGAGACCGAAACTTTATGCAATAGTATCTACACATTAGATTTATCCGGTGATGTTTTCAATATCGAAGTTAACAACAAACGTGCTGTGGGGACCGGGTGCATGTTGACAAGGATACGGGTTCGTAATTTTAAAAAAATAATTACGTGCAGCGGAAGAATTAGCATAAATAATTTTTCAAATTATTTTAACCACGTACTAGCATGCAACCTTATGATGTGTGGACATGATCATAAATTAAAATTTTGTAGAAAGTAAACTAATTTACTCAATACCTCGCGTAACTCGAAGAAAGGGACGAGATCCAACCGTAGCATCCCTTGGAAGCTCCGCCTCTATTTGCGTCCACGCCGAGTTTTCTTCGGGATGACTTCGCAAAGCCACGAGTTTCGTGCCGACAAGAACTACTAGATTCTCTAAAGGCACGACAAGAATACCAAGAGAGAGATCAAATCGAAAGACTCACCACCAAGGTTGGCCGGAATCATAATTCCGGGAAGATGACTTGCGCCTACTTGTACTGCTCCCTTGAACAGATTAATTGCCCGAAGGAAGGCGCAGTTCTAATTGCATGCCAATGCAATTAACCGCAGCCTCACATAATCTGTAGAGAAAGAGTAGTTTTAATTGCATGTCATGCAATTAATCGGAGAAGGATTAATAGCCGCATGCAATTAATCGGTGGAGCGTTTTTTTCTAATTGCATGCCATGCAATTAATCGGAGAAGAAGGCTTGGAGGAGTTCTCATTGCATGCCGATGCAATTAATCACCGCATGGAGAAAGAGAGAGAGGAGGAGAGGAGAAAAGAAATTTAAGGTAAGAATCCTTGATCTCTTGAATTGATTTCCAAGCCTTGCCTTGGTACCTTTATATAGTAGCCTCTTAATCGCCAAGTCTCCTCTTAACGGAATAACTTTTTCATAAGAAATTTATCTTATAAATTTCTCTATGAATTATTCCGTTATGCCAAGTTTTTATTACAACTAACTTTATAATAAAAACAAACACTTCTCCCCTTTTATTATGGAATAAATTTTCACAAAAAATTTATTATATAAATTTTTCTTATCATGGAAAAATCAATTCATAATTGATTTTATAAAATAAAATAAACCAATCCAAGGTTTATTTTAATTTCTATGAAAATAAATCTCATTATATAAATTTCTTTATATAAATTTATTTATCCATAATTTTATAAAACAAATCACGCTTGATTTATTTTATAATTTGAACCAAATAAATTGGTTTTCCTCCTTGTTGTGGCCGGCCAAACCAAAGAGGGTGGGGACCCTCTTTGGTCGGCCAAACCAAGCCGAAACCATTACGAATTAAACTCATTTAATTCGTCCAACAAGCCTTCAAAAGACTTAGCCATTTTAAGCTTCCGATGCGCCTCTGATAAATTCAGATTCGACTTATTTCTCTTGATTGGAAAATCCAATTTTCAACTCGTTTTAAATCCCTCGGATTACTCGTAGTGCGTGTGACTAAATAGGCTTTCGATTTATGTTGGCCGTCTATAATCAACCAATTATAGAACGATCATGAGTGGCACCTAGTAGTACATCATGACCCCCAATTAATCGAATGATCAACGGTTGACCTCAGAAATAATTCTGAAACCCTTCAGCAGCTCTAATGAATCGTGCCTCATTCCCTTCACCATCTTATACCCACTTGGTTCAGGACATGGTCTGTGTGTGTCAGTCCCCACTAGGCTGATTACGTCACACCTAGCCCAAGTAACGTTCTCTCGTCCTTTGGATTCTAATTACTCTCATGTATTTAAGAGACTCATACTCTAAACATGTCATGCTCTGGCCAGAGGCTTTGAGTAACAATCCGACGATAGACCTTGGGTATACATCTCCTCGCAAGGAGTGGTGAATCCTTTGTACGCTGTTCAAACATCTTCGGGCACTTCGGCTTATACCCAACCATCCTGGGTCCACACCTCCTTGGAGATGCTTGCTTAAGATGTTAAAGTATAAGTCTCCATGACCAAGATGACTTGAACACCGCAAGTCAAAGGAACATCGCACTTAAGCTGCGGACATCCCAGTGAAGTTTTACAGCCAGTCACTCCAATGAACTAGTTCCCTTAACTAGCATTCATGTTTATCTCCGGACATCCCAATGTCACCAGCTAGTGAAAATCAGCTGATTAGAGAATAACCCATGCTAGTCTCAACAGAATTGATAGTGTCCGTATTTATCAATTCATCGACTAGGGATATTTTCAATACTTCACAATTGCACATGTAGAGATAATCACTAGTTGTGATTCCATCACAAATTCTCTCATGCTGTGAATTGTTTTGCGGACATTCAGTAAATGAGTTTAAGATCCCAATCAAATACACAAACATGTATACTCAAATAGTGAATTTTCATTTATTAAAATAAATGTTTACAATCATAAGGCGATTGCCTTAGGACACTTCTCTCATATTACTAACACGTGCTCGAATAGATAATCAAATAGACTCCTATATGTGACATTGTCGTCTTGGCCATGTAAGCAAGAAACGCATGATCAAATTACACCGATGTGGAATTCTGGAATCATTTGAACCTAGTTCATTTGATACATGCGAATCATGCTTAAAAGGCAAGATGACCAAATTATCGTTTTTCGAAAAAGGTAAACCAGTGGGAGAATTACTTGGTCGAATACATACTGATGTATGTGGACCAATGTCAACTCTTGCACAAGGAGGCTATAGCTACTTCATTACCTTTATCGATGATCACTCACGATTCGGGTATGTGTTCTTAATTAAACACAAATCTGAAGCTTTTGAGAAATTCAAAGAGTTCAGAAGTGAAGTAGAGAAACAGCTTGACAAAAGTATTAAGATACTTCGATCCGATCGAGGCGGTGAATACTTAAGTCAAGAGTTTCAAGATTATCTTAGGGACAATGGGATATTGTCTCAATGGACACCGCCATATACACCATAGCATAATGGTGTATCTGAGAGGTGTAACCGAACCTTGATGGACATGGTTAGATCTATGATGAATCATGCAACTCTTCCAAAATCCTTTTGGGGCTATGCGCTTAAGACAGCTGTTTACTTACTCAACAGAGTCCCGATCAAGGTAGTCTCTACTACTCCATATGAGACGTGGAATAGTAAGAAACCTCATTTATCTCACCTAAAGATATGTGGTTGTCCTGCTTATGTAAACCGGACTGTATCAGACAAATTAGATGCTATGTCTGATAAATGTCTATTTATTAGATACCCTAAGGAAACGAAAGGTTATCAATTCTATCATCTCTTGGATCAAAAGGTGTTTGTTTCAAGGCCTGCTGTATTTCTAGAAAAAGAATTTCTTTTACAAGAAAATAGTGGGAGTAGCATTGAACTTGAAGAAGTTTAAGAAACTTCAATAGACATTACAGAGACACCTAGTCTAGACCGACAACCAATAACTCATAATGATGAGCTATCAGTTGAACCTAAAACAACACCACTTCTTCGTAGGTCTGATAGGACACACAATATTCCAGAGAGATACGGATTTCTCATAAGTGAATCGAACGACGTGTTACTCATTAACGATGACGAACCTATCAGTTATGAAGATGTTCTGAAAAATTCAGAAAGGGATAAATGGCTTGAAGCCATGAAGTCGGAAATGGATTCCATGTACAAAAATCAAGTATGGGACTTGGTTAACCCACCTAAAGGGATTAAGCCCATAGGGTGCAAGTGGGTTTTCAAGAAGAAAACCGACATGGAAAGTAATGTTATTAACTTTAAGGCTAGATTAGTGGCAAAAGGATATTGTCAGAAACAAGGAATTGATTATGACGAAACCTATTCGCCAGTAGCTATGCTTAAATCCATTCGGATGCTCCTGGCCATAGCAGCTCATTATGATTATGAGATATGACAAATGGATGTGAAAACAGCTTTCCTTAATGGAAACCTGCTTGAAGATGTATACATGATACAACCTGAAGGTTTCACATCGGTTAATAAAACCAAAGTATGCAAGCTTTGACGATCCATATATGGACTAAAGCAAGCATCCAGGAGCTGGAACATCCGTTTTGATGAGACAATCAAAGAGTTTGATTTCTCACAAAATCCTGACGAACCTTGTGTGTACAAGAAGGTTAGTAAGAGTGCAGTCGTATTCCTAGTGTTATATGCCGATGACATATTACTTATAGGAAACGATATATCAGTCTTACAGTCAGTTAATATTTGGTTGTCCAAAACTTTCTCCATGAAAGACCTGGGAGAAGCAACATATATCCTTGGGATTAGAATCTATAGAGATAGATCAAAACGGTTGCTTGGTCTTTCGTAGTCTACATATATAGATCGAGTGCTTGAAAGATTTAGCATGTCGGAATCCAAGAAAGGTTATCTTCCCATCAGGCATGGGATCAACCTTTCGAAGTCTATGTGTCCGCGCACAGAAGACGAGAGGATTTCAGATACCAGTCTGATCTAGGAATGGATCATTGGGTGGCTGTCAAGACATATTCAGAGTATGAATCTCTTAAATACATGAGAGTAATTAGAATCCGTAGGACGAGAAAATGTTACTTGGGCTAGGTGTGACGTAGTCAGCCTAGTAGGGACTGACACACATAGACCATGTCCTGAACCAAGTGGGTATAAGATGGTGAAGGGAATGGGGCACGATTCATTATAGCTGCTGAAGAGTTTCAGAATTTTTTCTGAGGTCAATCGTTGATCTTTCGATTAATTGGGGATCATGATGTACTACTAGGTGCCACTCATGATCGTTCTATAATTAATTGATTAATTATAGACGACCAACATAAATCGAAAGCCTATTTAGTCACACGCACTACGAGTAATCCGAGGGATTTAAAACGAGTTGAAAATTAGATTTTTCAATCAAGAGAGATTAAGTTTGGTTGAGCCAAACGATAAGTCGAATCTGAATTTTCATAGACGCATCGGAAGCGTAAAATGGCTAAATCTTTTGAAGACTTAATAGATGAATTAAATAAGTTTAATTCATTGGGGCTTGTCTTGGATGGGTCGGCCAAAGAGGGCCTCCATCCTCTTTGCTTGGCCGGCCACAACAAAGGGAGAGAACCAAGTTTTTGGTTCAATTTATAAAATAAATCAAGTGTGGTTTGTTTTATAAAATTATGGATGATATAAATTTTTATATAATAAACCAAGGTTTGGTTTATTTTTCATGGAAATTAAAATGAACCATGGAATGGTTTATTTTATTAAAATCAATCATGGATTGATTTACCATGATAAGGAAATTTATTCCATAGGAGAGAAGATTTTTATCATGAATTAAAATATGATTTTAACCATAATATAAAATCAAACTTGGTATGATGGAATAAGTTATTCCATATTTGAGAGGCTTGATGGTTGAGAGGTCACTATATAAAGGACCCAAGGCAAGGCTTGGGTGGGGAATCATAGAGATGAAGGCATAGACTCTCTCCCTCTCTTTCTCTCCTTCTCTTCTCCCCTTCTTGACGTGCGCCAACCAACCCCAAGAAGGAGCACCAACCGGCCATCCTTTTGTGGTTAGTCTTCCGACTTCTCTCTTGTTTTTTCTTATCGCGTTCTCAAAGAATCTAGTAGTTCTCGAGAACACGAAACTCATGGCTTTGCGAAGTCATCCCGAAGATACTCGGCGTGGACGCGAATAGAGGCGGAGCTTCCAAGGGACGTTTATGGTTGGATCTCGTCCCTTCCTTCGAGTTACGCGAGGTAATATGTAAATTAGTTTACGTTTCTGCAAAAATTTTAAATATATGATCATGTCTACACAAGATAAAATCGCATGCTTAGATGTGTGGTTAAATGATTTAGAGAAATTATTTATGCTAAACCTTCCGTTGCACGTAATTAATTTTGAAAATATGAACCCGCATCCATGTCAACATGCACCCGGTCGCAACAGAATAGCTTCTTCTCGATTTTTCCTCCTACAAAGTTAGTGCGCAAGCGGAATAAACAAAAACTAAAACCAAACTAAGAGGAACACACCAATTTACGTGGTTCGGAGATAAAGCTCCTACTCCACGGCTGTCCGTAAGGTGGACGATCCCAATCCTTCGGTGGATGATTCCCCGGAGCACCTCCAGCTAGCTCTTGTCGCTCCTTGTGGGTGGAGAAATCTCACCATAACTTCTGGACAAACCCTGAGCAATATAGGCTACTAACAAGCTTTAACCAAGTAAGTTTCGCCAAGGTAAAACAACCTTAAACGAGCTCCCTTAAATAGAGCTCGAGGCTGAATATGACCGTTACCAGTCGACTGGTCCAATACCAGTCGACTGGTATTTTTGAATTCGAAAGTCATAGCCTGACTCTTCGCATTTTGGTCATACCAGTCGACTGATCCTGCATCAGTCGACTAGTCCATCCCTAAGCCTAGGATTACCCTTCCCGAGTACATTTCTCTCCTCACTCGAACCCTCACGACTTAATCCCCAAGTACAATTCCCTTAGCACTCGGACCCTCACGACCTGGTTGACTCTTCATCTAGCAGCCTCGATCTGTTGCCTTCGCGCCCACTTCGTCTTCGGCTTTCGTCCCTCAGATGCGCACACAAGCCCTCGACATGCCTCCATGCCATCCTTCACGCATGCCTCGAAGTTTGCGTCCCTCGACTCATCGTCCCTGCTTTGTCCATGACCCCTCGGATGCGCACACAAGCCCACGACTTGCTTCCATTCCACCCTTCACCGTACCTAGAGACATCCAACATGTCTATGTGTATCCTGCAAACATGCACACTCACACTCACATATTAGATCAACATGAAACTTTAACTTAATCATATTGACACACACATCAAAACCCATGATCCTCCCGATCATACTTGGGTCGATTGCCCCAACAATCTCTCCCTTTTTGATGTGTGGAGTTAGGTACAAAAACAACAATAGCAACTGAAAATTACAAGCATAGCATATTAAGAGACATAAACATGCCCTCCCCCTTAACCTATGCCCTCTACATAATTTTTAATTTTCCATAACACCAAGTTAAGTTATACCTAGCTTAACACCACAAGTTCTCCTCCTTTGACACCATCAAAAAGATTACCCCTAACAATCCTAACCCTAGTGCCATGAGAACCCATTTCCATTCCTGAAAACCCCTCAGAAATCAAAAAACAGAAGGATCAGTTGACTGATCTAACATTAGTCGACTGGTACCTTCATTTTGCAAACCCATAGAAAGATCAGTCAACTGCCCCAGGGGCAGTCGACTGTTACTGTCCATTTCTGAAATTTTCAACCGAATTTTAGAAACTCCTAGAAAATTTCACAAAATTCGGAAAAATTTAAAATTTTGCAAGCATATTTGTTAGGATATCACTACAAAAAAAATGATGTTTTAGAACCGATTTTTTAATATGTAGGAGCTGTTTTTGACCGCTTCAAAGAAATTTGAATCGGTTTTATTTATGGCCCTATTTCTATCACTCCTAGTGTCTACTGTAGCATAATAACCACTGGTGGTGAAACAATAAAACCTGGCCTAAATGGTTATTTTTTGAAGTGGTTTAGAACCGCTTCTAAATGTAAGTACTTGGAGTGTTTTAGCAACCGCTCGTGTTGTCTTATTCTTGAAGCGATTTTTGACCGATTGGAAATGTCCTCATAACAAGCGGTTTACAAATGCTATTGTTGCTTTACCATTGCATTGGTTATCAAATGCTTCAAAATAAAGATATAGGAGCAGTTTTCCTAAATGCATGTATTGTTTTCTTTTGAAGCAGGTTTTAAGTGTTATTGTTACTTCATTATTGAGGCAGTTCCTAACCGCTTCAAAATTATAATGTAGGATCATTTGCTTTGAACGCTTGGAATGTTTTCTTTTGAAGTGGTTATACACCACTTGTACAACTTTAGCTATTGGGTATACATCTTATTTTAGAAGCGGTTTAAAACCACTCCAAAATTAATTTTTTTTAAAATTTTCCATTCCATTCCTCCACAAGTAACTCGACTGTTCGTCATGTTCTTCCTGAGACTTTGAATAAACTAGGATATCATCAATAAATACTATGATGAACTTGTCAAGAAACTCCTTGAATACTCAATTCATTAGATCCATGAATGTTGCAGGGGTGTTTGTCACTCCAAAGGGCATGACCACAAACTCCTAGTGTCCATACCTTGTTCGGAAAGCAGTTCTCGGCACATCACTCTCCATGACTTTGAGTTGATAGTAACCTTACTGCAGATCTATTTTGGAAAACACTATTTCTGTTAGGATCGAATACGTTCGCTAGAGGGGGGGGGGATGAATAGCGATTCTTCTATGCTTTCTTGTACCTGCGTTGTTAGTTGACAGCGGAAACAATAATAAACAGAACAAACAACGCTAACACAGGAATTTACTTGGTATCCACCCCGGCCGGGTGACTAATCCAAGAATCCGTCGGTGGATCACTCCCCGGATAACCTCCGGCTAGCCCGCGTCGCTCCTTGTGGGTGGAGAAACCTCGCCACAACACTTTGGACACTATCTGGGCACAAAAGACTACTAACACGCTTTACCCAAGCGAGTTTCATCAAGAAACTCAGCCACCACGAAGTCCTCTTTAAATAGGACTCGGGGCTGATTTCTCGCTACCAGTCGACTGCCCCAAGGGCAGTCGACTGGTGCCATCCAAATTCAACCGTTGCACCCCAACGTTCAAATTTTAGCCAACTCACCAGCCACCTACCAGTCGACTGCCCCCAGGGCAGTCGACTGGTCCCAGGCCAGAACCCTTCTGTGAGTTTTATCAATGGCAGTCGACTGCCCTACTCACTCACCTAGGATTTCCCTTCCCGAGTACATTTCACTCGCACTCGTACCCTCACGACTCGACTGACTCCTCCACAGCAGCCTCGACTATTGCCTTCGCGCCCTCTTCATCTTCGGCTCCCGTCCCTCGGATGCACGCAAGCCTCCAGTTTGCCTCTATGCCATCCTTCACGCATGTCTCGAAGTCCGCGCCCATCAGCTCATCGTCCCTGCTCTCCAAGGTCCCTCGGGTGCACACAAGCTTCCAGCTTGTCTCCATGCCACCCTTCACCATACCGAGGCCGTCCAGTCAAGTCCATATGTGTAACCTGTACAACCTGCACACTCAACATACACATATGAGATAACAAGGGAAAACCTAACTTAAACCCTTTGCCCAAACATCAAAACCTATGGTCACTCCGGACCATCTTAGGGTTGATTGCTCCAACAATCTCCCCCTTTTTGATGTTTGACAATCTGTTTAAGTTAGGGAAAGCAAAATAGTAGTCAATAGTAAAAACCAATGCTAAATAATGCATATGCAATGTATACATGGATTCTATCTCAAGGCATCCTACACCTAACCCTCCAAGTTAGGATTTTTTCACACCTAGCCCTCCAAGCTAGGATTTTCTACTCCTAGCCCTCCAAGATAGGACTTTCTACACCTAGCCCTCCAAGCTAGGACTTTTCACCAAAATGAGCTTTTTAAAGCTTTTCCCAAGCTCCCCCTACATTGGACTTACAAAGGCTTTTTAAGAACCTTTCCAAGGCTCCCCTTACGCCAAGAATGGAGCAACCATGCTCCCCCTTAATCTCAACTCCCCCTAAACCTAGGGTTTCTTGCAAAGGTATGTTTGGTTTCCCAGATTAAACCCAACACTTCTCCCCCTTTGCCATACATCAAAAAGACCCCAACAATATCTCAATTATCGGTTCTTTTAATCCCCAATAACCATAAACAATGTGTACTAGCCCCCCATACACTTGTTTTGCATCATTTGGACCCCAAACCAGCTGCTGATACAAAAATTGGCCTTGACCAGTCGACTTTCAAAATGGCAGTCGACTGATACTCTGAAAGTCTGAAATTTCAGCATTTCTGACGAAATTCAGAAATGCGGCAAAAATTCCACAAATATCTAAAAATTCCCAAATTTTGTGGAGAGGTTTGTGGTACACAAATCTACTTGGGAAAAATACATTCCAAAATGTATCTATCACCATTCCTAAGTTTGACACAAAACCTAAAACTAGCCAAAAACTTTAATCAAACCTTGACCTAAAGTCTTAGTTTTGGTTTCCTCTTGATGTCTTTGCCCATGTCACCCCACAATATATCCCTAGCATTGATTTACATGGCAATTACACACCAAATACTAATTTTCATTCAATATGGCCCCAATGTCATATTTCCATGCATGAAACTCAAAAACACAGTGCCAAAACCCAAGAATTGAGACTCAAGTCCGTCTCCAATTCTTTTGGCACACTCCATGGTCCATCTAGACCTCTAGGAGCACCCCCTCCCACGGTCCATTCACCATATATCTCAAAAGGCTCCTAGAGCTCCCCCTTGAGCTCTTAGCCCTAGCCACCTCCCTAGGTGACTCAACCATCACTAGGCTACATCGGTGTTCCACCGGTGACTCTTGGCCTATAAACTTGACACACTTAACCTTAGACACCTCTTCTTTGGTTAAATCCTTCTTTTTCCCTTTAAGTGGCATCCCCTTGCCATTTTTGGATTTCCCCTTCTTGCCATAATCATATGCTATCCTAGCATATCTCTTCCCCTTGTCATGGGAGTTCTTAGACCGGTATCCCAACCCCGATCTATCATTGGTGCAGTTTAAACCACCCAACACCATGTCTAGACCCTTTGATCCAATCGTGAATCTTTCTAGGGTCTTTTCTAAAGTATCAAGCCTTGCCCTTAAGGCGTGATTTTCCCTTTCTAAGTTTTGAACCTTTGAGTCCATATGTCCACTTTGGACATTTCTTGATCTACCCATTTTCTTAGGCACATTCTTCCCTTTGTTGGATTTAGTACAATGATTCTTAGGTCTAGAGGTCTTGGGTTGATCATGATGCATGCTTCTATTCCTATCATTATATCTAAATCTAAAGGTATGCACCATTAGACATTTTTCATGAGTTCTAGCATGCATGGATGAATGATTTGCATTATCTTTAACATTCATGGAGGAATTTAAATTTGAATTGCATTTAAATTTAAGGTTAGGAATTACTTCCCTTACCTTTGGAGTTCCTCCATGTTGTGAGCTTTGCCTCTTCCTTTACTCTTTTTCCCATCTTCTTAGATGCTCCATCTTCTTGAATTCTTTACTCCTTGGGCACCTCGTATGGTAGTGTCCTAGCTCTCCACATGTGAAACATCTAATTCTCTTCTTCTTAGCTTAGGCTTCTCCATTCCTACAACCCATATTAGATTTAAATTGAAGGGACTTGGGTTTAGGAATTACCTCCTCTTTACCTTTTGGGAACTTATCCTTATAGTGCCCCTTTTCACTGCACCCAAAGCATATGATGTGCTCTTTCTTCTTTGCTTTGGTGGAGGTGGAGGCTAAGTTGACTTCTTCAACCTTGGAAGAGGTGGATGCTTCCTCTTGATCCGGGATTGATGAGGGTCTCTCCTCCCCCTCAATTTTTGAAGTTGATACCTCCTCTTCTTCTCTTGAAGAAATTGACACTTCACTTGATGATGTGGATGATTCATTTCTCTCCTTTTCTTGAATCATGGAGCTCACTTCATTGGAATCTTCTATTGGTTGAGCTTGGATGGTGTTCTTATGAAAATATTCTATTTTGTTCCATAATTCATGCGTATTTTCATATGCCCCTACACCACTCAAGACATTGTTAGGCAAAACATTTATTAATACATCAATTACCTTCTTGTTTGCCCTTGCTAGGTCTTGTTGTTCTTGATTCCAATACCTAGGCCTAAGCCTTTTCCCGTGCTTATCCTTTGGAATTTCATAGGGTTCTTCAAGCACCACCGTACACTCCCACTCCATTCCAAACCAATTCTTCATCCTCGCCCACCAATAGTCGAAATCTTCATGATCGTAGGGTGGCGGAGTGTAGATGTTGTCCCCCAACTTATCTTCCATCTTCTCTTCTCCTCTAGCGTTTGCTCCTTTGGTGATTAGTCCAATAAGAGCGGTCATTCGCTCTGATACCAATTGTTAGGATCGAATACGTCCACTAGAGGGGGAAGTGAATAGCGATTCTTCTATGCTTTCTTGTACCAGCGTTGTTAGTTGACAGCGGAAACAATAATAAACAGAACAAACAACGCTAACACAGGAATTTACTTGGTATCCACCCCGGCCGGGTGACTAATCCAAGAATCCGTCGGTGGATCACTCCCCGGATAACCTCCGGCTAGCCCGCGTCGCTCCTTGTGGGTGGAGAAACCTCGCCACAACACTTCGGACACTATCTGGGCACAAAAGACTACTAACATGCTTTACCCAAGCGAGTTTCGTCAAGAAACTCAGCCACCACGAAGTCCTCTTTAAATAGGACTCGGGGCTGATTTCTCGCTACCAGTCGACTGCCCCAAGGGCAGTCGACTGGTGCCAGCCAAATTCGACCGTTGCACCCCAACGTTCGAATTTTAGCCAACTCACCAGCCACCAGTCGACTACCCCCAGGGCAGTCGACTGGTCCCAGGCCAGAACCCTTCTGTGAGTTTTATCAGTCGACTGCCCCAAGGGCAGTCGACTGCCCTACTCACTCACCTAGGATTTCCCTTCCCGAGTACATTTCACTCGCACTCGTACCCTCACGACTCGACTGACTCCTCCACAACAGCCTCGACTATTGCCTTCGCGCCCTCTTCATCTTCGGCTCCCGTCCCTCGGATGCACGCAAGCCTCTAGCTTGCCTCTATGCCATCTTTCACGTATGCCTCGAAGTCCGCGCCCATCAGCTCATTGTCCCTGCTCTCCAAGGTCCCTCGGGTGCACACAAGCCTCCAGCTTGTCTCCATGCCATCCTTCACCATACCGAGGCCGTCCAGGCAAGTCCATATGTGTAACCTGTACAACCTGCACACTCAATATACACATATGAGATAACAAGGGAAAACCTAACTTAAACCCTTTGCCCAAACATCAAAACCTATGGTCACTCCGGACCATCTTAGGGCTGATTGCTCCAACAATTTCCACTTTCAACTGATCAAACAAATCATCTATCCTTGGCAAAGGATATCTGTTCTTGATGGTCACCTTATTCAGGGCTTGATAATCTATGCACATTCGCATAGATCGATCTTTCTTCTTGATGAACAACATAGTAGCTCCCCAGGGTGAATGACTAGGGCGGATATAACCCTTGTTTAGTAACTCCTATAATTGTTTTTGCAGTTCTTTCAGTTCTGTTGGCGCCATACGATAAGGTGCCTTTGAAATCTGGTTGGTACTTGGAGCCAACTCAATTTCAAACTCAATTTCTCGGTTAGGAGGGAGTCTTGGTAACTCTTCAGGAAATACCTCCGAATAGTCACAAACTACCCTCTCTTCTTCTTTCTTTAGTCCTTCTCGTTGCCTTGCATCTACTATATGTGCTAAATAACCAAAACATCCATTATCTAACATTCTCTAAGCTTATAAGGTAGATAAAAACCTTTTTGTCTTCCTCTTTGGGTCTTCGACAAACTCGAAAAGAAGTTCTGCTTCTGGGGTGAACTTTACTTTTCTTTTGCGGCATTTAATAGAGGCACTGTACTTGCTCAAGAAATCCATCCCTAAAATGATATCGTAATCCTTCATATCAAGGGCTACTAAATCATCATAGGGTTCTCGGTTGGAAATCCGAATTGGCACAGCTCTTAGCCACTCTGTAGATGTCATAACTTCTCCCGAAGGTAAAGTCGTTAGGAACTTAGGACTCAACATTTCTGGTGGAATCCCTAGCTTCTTGGAGAATGACATAGACACAAAAGAATGTGTTGCACCAGTATCAAATAACACACTAGCATAATGAGATAAGATGAGTATTAGACCTGTGACCACGGTAGGAGAATTTGCCACCTCTTCCTTGGTGATGGCGAAAATCCTGGCATTGGTCTTGATTGGTGAGTCTTTCACTCTCCCTTGACTGATGTATGGTCCTTCCAGTGTTGGCTGCATTTGGTGCAACTATGCGGACTTTCCCCCATACTGAATAAGCTGTGGTGGAGGCGGATTTGCTTTGGTAGAGCAAGCCTTGGCCAAATGCCCTTCTACTCCACAGATATAACACCCACTCATGCCTTGGCGACATTCTCCTATGTGCATCCTCCCACACTTTGGGCAAAGAGGATATTTGGGGTACTTGCTTGATGAGCCTCCTTTTGAGTTGCTTCTAGAAGTCTTTTGATCCCACTACTTCCTTTTATTTGGGTTCCCTTTTCAGTTCTGAGGGTTACCCTGGGACATCTGGACTGGTACTTGCTTCTATGACATACTGGTGGCCTTTATACTGTTTAAATAATGCTCTATGATTAAAACACTACTTATCAGTTCTTCTGAAGTCTGCGGCCTATTAATATCGCTGGCCACATTTAAAGCTATCTCAGGCCTTAACATCTTGAGCATTAGCCTGACTCTTTCTCTTTCAGTGCCAACTAGCTCTGGGCACAGACGAGCTAGTCTGTTGAACTTCTTCACGGCTACATCCACAGATAGTTCTCCTTGTCTGAACTTCGTGAATTCATCATAATGCTTGTTGGTTACTCGCATGTGAAAGTATTCTTCGAAGAACTCAGTCTCGAAGTCGACTCATGTCATCTAGCTGACATTTCTCTTGGCCTTGACTCTCTCCCACCACTTTCTAGCATCTCTGGTAAGGCAGAAGGAGACACATTTTATCTTCTCTACCTCAGGTCAGTCCAGTAGCTCTACTATGCTTTCCAAAGTTTTGAACCATGCTTGAGCATCCCAAGGTTCGCTTGTGCCTGAGAAGTTCTCTGGTTTCAGCTTCTACCACTGGATGAGATATACTTCTTGCCTTACCCCCTTGTCGGGACTACAGATGTAACCGATGGATCTTCGGTCATAACTGGTGCCACGACATTCGCCACCGGGGGGGTAACAGGGGCGGCCTGCTGGTTAGCCATCATGATGGCAATAACTTGCTGTTGTTCTGCTAATTGCCTTTGTAACTGAGCCACCACCTCTAAAAGATTTGGTGATGGTACTGACTCTATTGTCTCTTGCCCTCTAAGAGCTTGCTCCTCGTTTTGGGCCTTTCTGGGACGTCCCCTTGCCATTCTCTTACTATTATAATGAGAACAAGGACATTACTTCACTATCATCATACTCATATTAGCATATGTTGAAAGAAAGACATGTACATAAAACTAAACATATGCACATTCTTACTTGGTAGGCGGCAGGATTGATGCTTGATGTCAGTGTGACGGATGGGCGGAAACATGCTCTGATACCAAACCTGTAACGCCCCTCCCTCACCTAACTCTTAGAGGGGCGTCACATTACTTTTCTCCTTAACCAGGACCAGTCGACTGGTGCCAGTTGACTGGCTCCTTGAGCAGTCGACTGATGTCAGTCAACTCCTAGGCCAAATCACTCCCCCAATCTTTCTGTTCGAAATCTGGCCGGGGAGCAGTCGACTGATGAGACTACTAGTTGACTGGTTCAGTTGACTCAGCTTGGAAATCACTCAACAAATGTTTCTGTTCCCTCATTTCACCGAGGGCAATCGACTGACTCCTTGAGCAGTCGAATGATACTTCTGGAATTTCAATTCCAGAACTTCAGAAACTTTGAACAAGTCCATGAATATACTTATAAACTTTGAACAAGTCCAATAGACCCGGGTTTGACTCCCGGCAGACGCAATCACATCCTTGTAATTTCGTCTAAAATGAAATTATTGAAATATGGGTAATACAAAATAAAAAAATCTATATAAAGTATTAAATTATTTTTTTAAATTGCAATTCTTTTTTCACAAAGTACTGAAGCTACTAAAAACTTATATAAAATCTCCTTTTTAAGAAAAAAAGCATACTCATGCATTCTAGGGATGTAGAAAATACATGAAAATATTAAAAACTATCTTTATCAATGTGTACATTACATTAGCACAAAACATAAAAGTATAATTATATTTAAATTTTGAAGCCACAAAACTTCTATTATATGAAATTATATTTTATTATACATAATATAATTTTTTTAATTATTTTAAAAATGTATATGACAGTGTTTGTAGTCCAATGGTTAGGATAATTGTCTTCCAAGCAATAGACTCTAGACTCCTGCTAGACGCAATCACAGCCTCATAATTTCACTTGATACCAAATTATGGAAATATATGTATTTTAAAAGGAAAAGACTATATAATAGTATTAAAATATATTTTTTAATTGCAAATCTTTTTTCACAAAATATTGAAGCTACTAAAAACTTTTATATAATCTATTTTCTTTTAAAAAAAATCATACTGAGGTATTTTATGGATGTAGAAAATACATGAAAATATTAAAAAATATTTTCATTCATGTGTACATTACTTTTGCAAAAATTATAAAAGTATAATTACACCTAAACTTTGAAGTCAGATGAAATTATATTCTATATGACATAATATAACCTTTTAATTATTTTATGAAAAAAATATGGCAATGTTTGTAGTCCAACGGTTAGTGTCACGTCCCGAGATTAATGGAGCCGCTAATCCAATATAAAATTGGACAACACCTCTCATGTCCGACGGATAATTTACACATACATACATCACACGTAGTTATAAAATGACCTCAGGTCTCAAAACAGATATATATAATATAAAAATAATGACATCGCAATGCGGAATATCATAAAAACTCACCTGAGCTGCCCCCAGGGCAGGCTTGCAACAAAACAACCAACACATAGTCTAACAGAGGACTCAAAAATACAATACCATACAAATAGATCACAAATACAAGTCCACAA
Source organism: Boesenbergia rotunda (assembly GCA_024364735.1). NCBI lineage: Eukaryota > Viridiplantae > Streptophyta > Magnoliopsida > Zingiberales > Zingiberaceae > Boesenbergia > Boesenbergia rotunda. Next base: position 126,460 of record JAGFNQ010002085.1, on the reverse strand, counting down.
TATATGAAAACGAATACAACGCATAAAGAATGCTATCAAAAAGAAAACTAACGCAGAAGCACCCAACAACGGAGTCATAGGGACCAGGACTAGCAACAGAGCTCCTCTGGCGAGCAATCAACTTGAAAACAAAAATATTGTGATGGGTGGTGATTCCAAGTGGACTCCACAGGTATACAGAAAGATATGCATGGCAGAAAAGTAGCTAAACAAGCATACAGATACAATGGGATACAGTCTTAACAATAATATCAAAAGTATGTATAATTGAAATAATAAAAGTCATTACATACCAGAAAATCAGTCTATCATGATCATAATAAGACTCGTACCATACGAGCAAGTGCAGGGGCAAAAAACCACACAAAAAGTATATCCTGTATGTGTATGCCAGACAAGTGCAACAAATAAATGTAGCAAACACAATCAATGCACAAATGCATCATACGCACATGATGCAATGTCATGGTCACCCCCTAACACCAGTCAAGCCACCGAGACATGCGATAATGTATCGGCCGAGTGAGTAGAGCTGTCACACTATCTGCACTCTGCCATCACTGCTCCTGAGTGACTGAGTTGATAGAATACTGGTGGAGTAAACACTCTGCCCCATGTATATATGGGGGAGATATCTCTTCATCTTCTCTAGTCTATGGGAAGAGAAGGGATCCCTATCTGCTACCACACTCTAAAACCACTACCCATGAGCGGTTGAGCGGAGCAGTACAGAGTAAATGCACACACCCAACGGTATCCACTAACCCATGAGTGATCGTGTGTGCATATCATGTGCCGAAAAATGATAGGCTCAACCACAAGAGAGTCGCTGACCGTCGACATGCAACAGTGCAGGTATGACGCATGTCTCTAACACATACAACCCCTATCAAATCATCGACACACAACTCAACCTATCATGCACAGGTTGTATGTATGTATCATAACCCAATCATCTATATCCAAACACACGTGCAAGTATGATTAGAATCAATCAATGCAACCATACAATGGTGAGCTATGCTATATCTACATACTTATGCCCATACCAATGCTATACAGAATCAGATAACAAAATCACGAAACTATATAGAAAGGAAATTTAGATCATATCCAAGGTCAAGCATAAGTATCAAGCAGGATAGCAAAACGGTAGCAAATAAAGATAAATATCAGCTTACTGCATAAATAACAATTAGCCATGCATAAAAGGTAAAGTAGATCTACAGAATACAAGCAAGAAGTATCCGCCTCCAATAGTAGAAGTCTGTATCAAAGTAGAAAGAATCACCCATCAATAATCCGATCAAGCCCCTGTATCAAGGATATTTTTAATTAGCTACTACACAGATATGTTAGCTAACTAATAATTCCCTAAACCAAACTAGGATTAACCCAATTGCCCCCTTTCATTTAATTATGTCTAAATAAATGGAAAGGTTTCTAATTACTCATCATAATTAAAATTAGGTCCAATCCTCAATTCGAATTTACCACACTTAGATTATTAGGGTTAAGTTTCATACTCGACCCAATCTCATCCTAATCACCCAATTATCCTGTGGTAAACACTGTAAAATTCTAATACCAAGTTACCTAAACTGATCCAACCAGTATCGGTTTAAATCACAACCATTCCCATTCACTATTTGTAGCTTCTGGCATAGTATCATCACCAAGGCCTCTAGGTTAAGCTCCAACCAGATCTAAAGTGAAGAACTACCAATCAACCAACACATCCATTAGTTAAGCACAATTGTGAAGCAACGCTAGAAGATCATAGCAGGGTATCAAATGGCAACAACTAAGGCAAGACTAAAATAAACCCAATCATAACACGAATTCATCCCTAGTCCTACCATTCCAATATGTAAAATATATTCCTACTTCAAAACATTGTCTCCAGATCATACCTGATGGACTAGTTGGCGAACACCCAATCACCGCAGCAACGGAATAGATGAAACCGCGAGTTTTTGATCCCCTCTCCAACGTTTTCCAGCTAGCAAGAACAAATCAATTTGGGCAGAAACAGGGCTTGCAATAGAGCATCCAATTCCACCAAATGTTTGGAGGAGAGCTGTGGTTTGGGGAAAACAAATCAGATCTCAGCAAGAATGGAAATAAGGCTTACGACAACCCCAATCCGAAATCAACCTACCTCACTGTGATGCAAGACAGGTAAGCGCCGGAAATCAAAGAGGAAGTCGTCAAAAGGCAGAGGATGGAGATGATTGGGGGACTTCAGCGTCGAGTGAGGGTGACCGAGAGGGGAGGGGAATCGCCGGCCTTGAGCTCGCCGACTTCGCGTAAGCTCAAAATGCCGGATGTGGATTGAGAGAGAGCTGTGGCTAGGGTTCGCGGAGAAGGAAGGAAATGGAAGGGCTCGAGCCGCTGCGATCGGGGAGAAGAAATCAGACTTCTCCTTAAGCCAAATCGTGACTTTATGCAAACATGCCCTTGCAGTTTTATTTCTTACACTTGCGCCCCTATAATTTGGGTTTTAAGCCATTACACCATCCTAATTTAGATTTCCTTGTAACCAACACTCAAAATGTTTAGTTTTAAATCATTTAAATCCCCCTAAACTTCATCTAAGAGCCCGAAAATCCTAGGACCCTTTTCTGAAAAATTTTCCCGAGCGACACAAAAGTTTCGGATTTAACAGTTAGGATAATTGCCACCCAAGTAATAGACCGACTCCCGGAAGGCGCAATTGCATTCTTATAATTTTGTCCGAAATGAAATTATTAAAATATCATTATTGCAAAATAAAAAAGAAACTATATTAAAATTTTAAAAAAATATATATTACAATTTTGATTAAAAAATATTGAAAATTTCCTTTTTAAAAAAATAAAATGTACTCACGCATTTTAGGGATGTAGAAAATACATAAAAATATCCTTTTTTTTTTAAATAAAACGTACTCACTCATTTTAGGGATTTAGAAAATACATTAAAATATTAAAAATCATCTTCATCAATGTCTACATTACGTTTACACAAAATGTAAAAGTATAAATGTACCTAAACATTGACGCCACCAAAACTTCTATCATATGAAATTATATTTTATTTTATATAATATAATTTTTTAATTATTTTAAGAAAATATATGACAGTGTTTGTAGTCCAATGATTAGGATAATTGCCTTCCAAGCAATAGACCCGGGTTTGACTCCCATCAAACGCAATCACATCCTTGTGATTTCACCTAAAATGAAATTATTGAAATATGGGTGTTCCGGAAGGAATCAACATGGACGACCAGTCACCAGAGTCCAGCCCACGAGGATGATGACGAAAGGGAAGGAGCTTTCACTCTGCGAAATTAACACAAGCGTTATTGGGAACACGTCGGAGATTTTCCGGTGGAGTCCACTCCGACGCTCAAGTCAGTACTCGAGTATATGGAAGGAAAAGAACTAAGAAGAAGTATGAGTAAGATAAGCATAACCCCTTTACCTGGAGGGTTAGAATACCTTATATACCTGAGGCGGCGGTCACACGTGTCCCCACGTTCTTCTCCACGTCCCCTTAGTTGTCAGTTACTGGATAACCCTTGTAACGACCCTTGCAATAATTTTATCCAGGCCATTGCGATAATTAAGGCCTTAATGGTCACATATTATGGGTCATGATTATCCAATAATCATCGGTGATAATTATCTGCAGATCCGCAAAAAGGGGATGGTTACTTGAGGTTGGGTCATCAGATAGGATGATCCTCGGGCTCCGCTCCCCCGAGGTGATCTCAGGGTCCTTTGCCCCAGGAGGGTCTCGGGCATCTGTCTTCCCGAGGTGATCTCAGGGACCTACCCTCCTAAGGTGACCTCGGGCGTCTGTCTTCCCGGGGTGACTTCGAGGATCTATCCTCCCGAGGAGGTCTCACGGTAGGCCTGCCCGAAGGGGTCTCGTAAGTCTACCTTCCCGAGGAGGTCTCGAGTGTCTGAGAGAGTCGTTCAGACTCAGTGGATCTTGACACATAGTTTCTTCAGTCCACGTGTCAACAATAGGATACTCAACCCCATCAATGGGTTTTGCAAAATAAAAAACTATATAAAGTATTAAAATATTTTTTAATTGCAATTCTTTTTCACAAAATACTGATGTTAAATCCGACACGTTTATTCCGCTCTGGAAAATTTTTTTCCGGAAAGGCCCTAGAATTTTTCCGGGCTTCTAGACGAGGTTTAGGGGATTTAAAGGATATAAAAACTAAACCTTAAGAACCAGAATGCTTATTTCCCAAATTTATGGACCAAAATGTAATAAAATGAATAGTTACAAGGGCTATAGCGTATATAACCTTAAGCCGTAGGGGTGTTCTTGCGAATAGGCTGAAAATGGCTGGACCAAAATGCAAAATGGCCAACTTAAGAGCCGATTAGGGCTCGTTTCCGCCGAATTCGTTGTCCACACCCGATCGTCTCTTCCTCTCGACTCCTTCGCCGACCACCAAGCCAAACGCAGCACCCTCCACCCATACCGATCGAGAGCCGACGACACCGGCTCCCTCAGTTTTCCCTCCCTCCGGCGAACCTTAATCTCGGATCTAGCCGGCGTCGAAGCCTCAAGCCCTCTCGCGAACGGTTTCTAGGGTTTCTGTGTCAAGCGATTTGGGGCGCGATGGTTTCCGTAGGCCGACGAGTCAACGGATCAGGGAGAAAAATCAAGGGCTCGCCGACTATCTCCACTAGGGGTGAGCTCCTTGCTCCGTGGCGATTGAGAGGCTATCACTCGATGGAAGGTCTTGCAATGCAATGGAAGCTGGAAATTGAGGTAAGGATGGCAGCCTACTAGTCTGCAAAGAGGCTTAGGTTTTCTTTTAGATCTGTGGCTATCAATCAATTGTTCTGCTTTCCCTCTGATTGAGTTGGGATTTTGATGTCGAATATAGTGTTGGCGATGAATCCTTATGGGAATGAAGGCAGCTGCTCGATGACAGTGCCTTAATTTGGATCTGGCCGTGTGGAGAAGCTGAGGAAATTCCGGTTGATCTGGAACTTTTGGGCTTAGCTTTGTATCTGTGATTGGAGCTTGCAGTAATCGGCCACATCTCAGGTAAAGGTACTTGGTTATGGAATTGTTAATGAACTGTGTGTGGAGATGAAGCTCTGTGCACTAGGTATTTCATACATGTAATTATACTCTTGTTTTAGAATTATAGGTGGGTGTGGTTCTGCCTTCACCGGATCTGAGTAGAGGTGGCTGTCGACTACTAATCAGTAAGGTTTGTTTGGTTTAGGGTTGTATTGGAAGTTTCTTTTGAATCAGTTCAGTTCAAATGGATGTGTGGGTTTTGAAGCCGAGTTATGGGCTTTAGGATTATAATCTTGATTAAGTTATAATTAGAAGAATTATATTGAACACTCGTAGTTGATGAGTTTTGGTAATTTCGGAATTGAAACTATTTATAGGTTGTAGCCTAAGGAACTTAAATTCGAGTTTACCTTTAAAGTAAATCTAATCTTAATTACCAAGGGTAATTAAATGGAAAGAGATGGATTAGGTTAACCCTAACACGAATTAGGGATTAATTAGCTAGTTGTTATTTGTCAAATAGCTAATTAAATACATCCTTGATACATGAGTTTGATTGGATTATTGACGGGTGGTTCTTCCGGCTTGATACGGACTTATACACTCTTGGAGGCGGGTACCCTTTGACTTATCTCTTATGATATTGTCATTTTGTTATGCATAGATTGTTATAGATAGCAGTAAGATTATACGCTATCCCTGTTTATTATACCTGTTCTGGATACTTATTGTTTATCCCTGAGTGATTATGCTATTAGTTCCATACAGTCTCAGGTATTGTCATATCTATATGTATGCTTAGAGATCGTGATGTATTTCTTGCATTTGACCTTGAGGGATCTGTAGTTTCCGGTCAGTATACCTTGTAGGTTACCTGCATTTCCTGTTATAGGATTTCAGACTGAGACTTAGTATACTGAGGACTTGGGGAGGGAGGTATGTGTATCCATCATACACCATCATTGCATTGTTGCATGCCGGCGATCAGCTGACTCCCTTGTGGTTGAGCCTAATCGTCTTTCGGCACATGATATGCACACACGACCACTCATGGGTTAGTGGATACCGCTGGGTGTGTGCATTTGCTCTGTACTGCTCCGCTCGTCCGCTCATGGGTAGTGGTTTCGGAGCGTGGTAGCAGGCAGGGATCCCTTCTCTACCCATAGACCAGAGAAGATGAGAGAGATATCTCCCCCATATATACATGGGGCAGAGCGATAGCTCCACCAGCATCCTGTCCTCTCGGTCACTCAGTAGCAGTGATGGCAGAGTGCGGACAGTGTCACCGCTCTACCCACTCGGCCGACACAGTATCGCCTGTCTCGGTGGCTTGACTGGAGTTAGGGGGTGACCATGGCATTGCACCATGTGCATATTTTGCATCGTGCATTGTTTGCTGCACTTGATTTCTGCACTTGCTTGACATGCATATTCTGGAGACTTGTTATCTGAGATTATATGTCTATTGATATTCCCTTGGTACTTATTACCCTCCTTTCAGGTTAGATGGATTCTGGTATGTATCTACCTCAGTATTTTCAGTACTAGTCTTTCCCTACTGTTGATATGAGACTGTATTAGCGGAACTCTTGTTGTTAGTATAACTTTCTATGCATATCTGTTGGGTATTCGCTGAGTTATGGACTCACCCCGTTGCCATACATTTTATTTCAAGTTGATGCCTGCCAGGAGATCCCTAGTTGTCAGTCCCGGGTCCCCATGACTCCTTTTGGATAGAGGCTTCCGCTGGTTTTGTTTTCCTTTGATAGCGTAGTCTACGTTTGTATTCGTTTCATATATCGTGGGCTTGTATTGAATTTATTCGTACGATATTGTATTTTTGAGTCCTCTGTTGGACTTTGTGCTTGTGGTTTTGGCTATGTACCTGCCCAGGGGGCAGCTCAGGTGAGTTTATATTTCCAGTATAGTGTTTTATCATTTTTTTATCCTTTATACATATCTGTTTTGAGGCCTGAGGCCAATTTATAAACTGCGTGGGTTTGTGTGTTTGTGTAAATTATCCGCCGGACAGGTGAGATGCTATCCGATGTTATATTGGATCAGCGGCTCCAATGGTCTCGGGGCGTGACAATTTATTTTTGTAGCTCAATTGGTACTAGGATTCAGGAACTATTGTACTTGTCCTGGAGGTCAAGGGTTCGAATCCTAGGGAAGGCAAAAACCCACTGCCAGGGGTGGGAAGACCGTAGGGTCGCCGGCCTAGAGGGTTGCCTGCGGGGACCATAGAGGCGGTGCCGCTACAACTGAAGCTACTAAAAACTGGTATAAAATCTCCTTTTAAAGAAAAAACATACTCATACATTTTAGGGTCGTAGAAAATACATGAAATTATTGAAAAATATCTTTATCAATGTGTACATTACTTTTGCACAAAACATAAAAGTATAGTTATATATAAACTTTGAAGCCACTAATTTCTATCATATGAAATTATATTTTATTATACATAATATAACTTTTAAATTATTTTAAAAGTATAAATGCCAGCGTTTATTGTCCAACGGTTAGGATAATTACCTTTCAAGAAATAGACCTTAGTTCAACTCCCAGCACACGCAATCAAAACCTCATAATTTCATTTGATATCAAATTATTGAAATATATGTGTTGCAAAAGAAAAAAACAATATAATAGTATTAAAATATTTGTTTTAATTGCAAATCATTTTTCACAAAATATTAAAGCTACTAAAAACTTGTATATAATATACTTTTTTTTTAAAAAAAATCATACTGAGGTATTACATGGATGTAGAAAATACATGAAAATATTAAAAAATACCTTCATTCATGTGCATATTACTTTTGTAGAAAATATAAAAGTATAATTATACCTAAACATTGAAGCCAAATGAAATTATATTCTATTTGACATAATTTAACGGTAAATTGTCATAAACTCCCCAATAGCCCTTTGATCTTTGCATGCACTCCCCACACAAGTTTTTTCTTTGTATTTGCTCCCTGATGAATTGAGTATAAAAGAGTAAAAATTGAGTATACATCAGTGAAAACTGAGTATAAAAGAGTGAAACTGTAACACCCAATAATTTCCTGGTATTATTAGGTATTTTTCTAGTATTTTTCGGAATATTATAGCATTTTTTTGGATCAAAATAAGAAAAAAATATATAAGAGGTCAGGCAAGATTTGATCCCGCGACCTCTCCAGTTCATGGCTAAAGCAGAAACCAGCTGGGCTAGGGTATCAAGCACAGAAAAGGATGAAACGAAATAATATTATAGTTGATTTGACCCGTTTCATGAAGAGGTATTAAAACTTCCACTTAAGTTGGGTTAAGACCCCATTAGGGTTTCGGGAGGCCGCGCGAGCAGAAGAAAGGGGCTGCGAAAATAGGGAGAAAACAAGGGGTTTTCTTCTTCCTTCTTCCTCCTCTTGAGTGGAGAGCCTAGGGCTTCTTCCCTAGGGCTAAGGAGTGGAGATTTCTTACAAAGGAAGAGGAAAAGAGCCCTACACTAGGAATTTCGAGATACTTAGTGAGTTTTCTTCAAGAAAAAGGTAAGTAGATCACTCACCTGCAATAGAAGTAGTTTCCGTTATGTAGTTTTTGATGTAGAACCTTGATTTTATGATCTAAGTGCATGTTTTAAGTTTATGCTAATTGCGTGTCTTAAGTTTATAAAGAGAACATGTTTATTAACCTAGAACTTGGTTTTAATTAAGTTTTGGTTGTGTGACCTAAGTGGGATGAGTTTTGGGTTAAGGGCACGCAAGGTGCTCGATGAAAGTTCCAAGTAAGAAAGGTAAAATTTTGTAGTGCAAAAAGTTATGCAAAAGGAAAGATAGCTTGATAATTATAAGCTTTATGACTAAGAAAGTATTTTACTTTTGTAAAGTGACATGTACCGGGCAAAAGAGAGGCCCACAGAAAGTTAGAAAGAAGCTCTAATAGGGTGCGGTGGCTAGCTACCCCGAAACCTATTAGAGAAGCGCGCAATTGGTACATTGATACCATGGTACAATGTCAAAGCCTAAAGAAAGTTGAATATTATTTTCAAGTATATAAGTATTTACAAGTGTTTTAGCTTTGAGTACATGTCTTTATTTCAATATAGTTCACATTGATATTTTGCAAGCATGATAAAGGGTAAGAGTAAAGAAGTTAGTATTTTTAACGTATGAGCATGTTAAGTTTGCAAATGTTTTATGCAAGTAATGTTTTCATCATGATTGAGCATGATAAGTATATGTAAGTTTCCCATGTGCATGTATTTTGGAAGTAAGCATTCTTTGAAAAAAAAACATGTTTATCCCTTATCGTTGGATTTGTGAGTTAGGATTTACTTACTAAGCATTTTGCTTATTAGTTGCATTTCCTTCTATTGCAGACAAAGGTAAAGAAAAAGCATAAGTTAAGGAGGCGAAGGGACTTGCATTGATGTTCAGTGGTGGCGGAACCGTGGAAGAGATCTTTGGGCTAAGTCTTGTAGAACATGTGGTTTGGTGTTTTGAAGTGGTAGAATGAATGACCTTGTTTAAACTACGCATAGAAGTTAAGTTTGGTACAAACTCTAGAGTGTTTTGCTTATATTTTGATAGTTTTGTTAAATCTCGCAAAGATCCTAATTTCAAGTTAATGGATTCGTTTTGAGTTGCTAAAATGTTTATAAAACTAGTATAGAGTATAGAAATGGTGTTATGTCTTTGTATGGCTTGAAAGTATATATTTGGTGGACTTTTGAAACAAGTTTTCAGGTCTGAAATGCAGGTTTTCAGGCGTGCCAGTCGACTGGTACAGGACCAGTCACCTGCCCTATCGAACAGTAGCTTCTGTTCGATGCACCAGGCGCCTGCCAAAAGGTAAGTCGCCTGGTACCAGTCGATTGCTATATAGCAGTCGACTGGTACCATTAAAGAGAAGTTGTGTAGAGCAGCTGGTTAGTGCTTTAGTGTTACAACTAAGAGGTCTAGGGGTCAAATCCTTGCAAAGCAAATAAAACGAAAGTTGTTTTGTTTTTTTTGAAAAAAAAAAGAGAAGGAAGAAAAAAAAATTAGAGCGAGTTAAGGGAAGTCAAGTAGTAGTAACTTAAACCTAAAGTTTAGTAACGAAAGGTAGGTCGTCACAGAGTGGTATCAGAGCAAGAGGTTCCACCCTTCCGCCACACTGACATCAAGCATCAATCCTGCCGCCTGCCAAGTAAGAAGTTCATATGTTATAGTTTTGCATGCTTTTCATTATTGACTGCTAGTATCAGTAAGTGCATGATGAAGAAGTTCATATGTTGTAATTTTGTATACTTTTCATTATTGACTGCTAGTATCAGTAAGTGAAAGATGATAAGGAAGTATGTTAGTATTATTATATACTAATATGTGCATAGAGATAATGAAGTAAGTTAGTAAGGAAGTATGTTAGCTTTATTATATGCTATTATGTGCATGATCAGTATATGCTATATGAGTAAGATGACATGATATGACATATCATGATATGAGTATGATGATATGAGAATGATGATAGTGAAGTAAGTTAGTAAGAGATAATGAGCTTTTATTTTCTTTATGATATAAAGTAAAAGAATGTCAAGAGGACGTCCTAGATGATATAAAGTAAGAGACTGTTAAGAGGAAGTCCTAGAAAGACCCAAAACGAGGAGCATGCTCCTAGAGGGCAAGAGGCAGAGTCTGTACCACCACCAAATCTCTTAGAGGTGGTGGCGCAGCTACAAAGACAGTTAGCAGAGTAGCAGCAAGTTATTGCCACCATTATAGCTAACCAGTAGGCCACTCCTGTTACCCCGTTGGTGGCGAATGTAGTGGCACCAGTTGTGACCAAAGGCCCATCGGTTACTTCTGTAATCCCAGCAAGGGGGGGGGGGAGTAAGGCAAGAAGCGTACCTCATTCAGTAGAAGAAACTGAAGCCAGGGAACTTCCCAGGCACAAGCAAACCATGGGATGCTTAAGCATGGTTCAAAACGTTGGAAAGAATAGTAAGGCTACTGGACTGGCATGAGGTAGAGAAGATAAAGTGTGCATCTTTCTGTCTTACGGGAGATGCTAGAATATAGTGGGAGAGAGTCAAGGCCAAGAGAAATGTCAGCCAGATGACATGGGCTGACTTCGAGACTGAGTTCTTCGAAGAATAGTTTCACATGGGAGTAACCAACAAGCACTATGATGAATTCATGGAGTCCAGACAAGGAGAACTATCCGTGGATGAAGCAGTGAAGATGTTTAAGCGGTTAGCTCATCTGTGCCCAGAGCTAGTTAGCACAGAAAAAGAGAGAGTCAGGCTAATGCTCAAGATGTTAAGACATGAGATAGCGTTAAATGTGGCCAGCGGCGTTAAGAGGCCGCAAACCTCTGAAGAACTGATAAGTAGTGCTTTGATCACTGAGCACTACTTAAACAGTATAAAGGCCACCAAAAAGGTTGAACGATGAAGTTCTTAACAACCTTACCTTCGAGAGAGGTCATGACCTCTACTGAGAGGCTGAGGGCAGTACCAATCTGGATTTCCAGCCGAGAGCTCTACAGTGACTTGGTAGTCCTTGCGATGAAGGATTACGATGTCATTTTAGGGATGGACTTCTTGAGCAAGTATAGTGCTTTTATAGACTGCCGCAAGAGGAAAGTCAAGTTCACACCAGAAGCAGAACCTCCATTTGAGTTTATTGGAGACTCAAAGAGAAAGACAGAAAGGTTCTTATCTACCTTACAAGCTCAGAGAATGTTAGAGAAGGGGTGCTCTGGTTTTCTAGCTCATATAGTGGATGCAAGTCAAGGAGAAGGATTGAAGAGAGAAGAAGTGAGGGTAGTCTGTGACTATCCTGAGGTGTTTCCTGAAGAGTTACCAGGACTCCCTCCCAATCGGGAAATTGAGTTTGAAATTGAGTTGGCCCCAGGAACCAACCCAATTTCGAAGGCACCTTATCGCATGGCGCCAGCAGAACTGAAAGAATTACAAGAACAATTGCAAGAGCTGCTTGACAAGGGTTTCATCCGCCCTAGTCATTCACCTTGGGGAGCTCCTGTACTGTTCGTCAAGAAGAAAGATGGATTTATGCGAATGTGCATAGATTATCGAGCTTTGAATAAAGTAACCATCAAGAACAGATATCCTTTGCCAAGGATCGATGATTTGTTTGATCAGCTGAAGGGAGCGACAGTGTTCTCCAAGATAGATCTGCGATCAGGTTACCATCAGCTCAGAGTGAAGGAGAGTGATGTGCCAAGGACTACTTTCAGTACAAGATATGGGCACTATGAGTTTGTGGTCATGCCCTTTGGAGTGACAAACGCCCCTGCGACGTTTATGGATCTAATGAATAGAGTGTTCAAGGACTTTCTTGACATGTTCATCATTGTCTTCATTGATGATGTCCTAGTGTATTCAAAGACTCAGAAAGAACATGAAGAACACCTGAAGATAGTGTTGCAAACCTTACACCAAAAGGAGTTGTACGTCAAATTCTCAAAGTGTGAGTTTTGGCTTGATCAGGTGGCCTTCCTAGGCCACATTATTTCCAAGGAAGGTATTATGGTAGACCCAGCCAAGATTGAAGCAGTTAGTAACTGGAGTCAACCAAAGAATGCTAGTGAGATCAGAAGTTTTCTGGGTTTGGCAGGGTACTACAGAAGGTTTGTGGAGGACTTTTCAAGAATAGCTTCACCACTTACAGCCCTTACCAGAAAGAATAAGATGTATGAGTGGACTGAAGACTGTGAGCAGAGTTTTCTTGAGTTGAAGAGACTGACAAGCGCTCCTATTCTTACAGTACCCGAAGGTGATAAGAGCTTTGATATATACAGTGATGCATCAAAGCTAGGACTTGGAGCAGTCCTTATGCAAGAAGGTAGAGTCATAGCTTATGCTTCCAGGCAACTCAAGGACTATGAAAAGAATTACCCCACTCATGATCTGGAGTTGGCAGCTGTAGTCTTTGCTCTAAAGATATGGAGGCATTACTTGTATGGAGTGCAGTGTAAGATTTATACAGATCACCAGAGTCTGAAATATTTCTTCACTCAGAAAGACCTCAATATGAGACAGCGAAGGTGGCTCGAGTTAGTGAAGGACTATGACTGTGAGATTCATTACCACCCGGGTAAGGCAAATAGAGTAGCAGATGCACTGAGTAGAAAGACTTGTGCCACTTTGATGTCCTTATCATCATTGGCACCACCATTACAGAAGGAGATAGTAGAGTATGGAGTGGAGATTATTGATGGACAGCTAGCCCTATTGACACTAGAGTCAACTTTGCTTGAAGAGATACAGAAGGAGCAAGCTGAGGATTCTGATATCCAGAGGATCAAGCAGGAGATGCAAGAAGGAGAGAGTAAGGAGTTTAGAGTATCTGACAGTGGGATACTCTACTATGGTGACCGTTTATGTGTCCCCAATCATGAAGAGCTGAGAAAGAAGATTCTTGAAGAAGCCTATGGAACTCCCTACTCAATGCATCCTGGTTCCACTAAGATGTACCAGGATTTGAAAAGAGGATTTTGGTGGTCAGGGATGAAGAGAGACATAGCTAAGTATGTCAGCACCTGCCTGACATGTCAGAGAGTTAAAGCAGAACACCAGAGACCAGGAGGTGTCCTACAGCCCATTCAGATTCCAGAGTGGAAATGGGAAGACATAGCCATGGATTTCATAGTTGGTCTACCAAAGACAACTAATGGCTATGATGCTAATTGGGTGATAGTAGACAGATTGACCAAGTCTGCCCACTTTTTGGCAATCAGAGTGTCTTACTCAATTGAAAAGTTAGCCCAATTATATGTGCAGGAAGTGATCCGACTACACGGAGTCCCGAAGACCATTATCTCTGATAGGGATGGTCGTTTCACTTCACACTTTTGGGAGTGTGTACAGACAGCGTTAGGCACCAAATTGAAATTCAGCACAGCTTTCCATCCCCAGACTGATGGACAGACAGAGAGAGTGAATCAGGTTCTAGAAGATATGCTCAGAGCTTGTGCATTGGACTTCAAGGGCAGTTGGTGCAAGTATTTATGTTTAGCTGAGTTTGCCTACAACAACAGTTACCAAGCCACTATTGTTATGGCACCCTATGAAGCTCTTTATGGTAGGAAGTGTAGATCTCCCCTCTGTTGGTATGAAGGTAGTGAGAAGAAAGAAATGGGTCACAGACTGATCTCATAGAGGATACCACAGAAGCTATAAGGAGTATCCGCCAGAGAATAGAGACTGCTCAGAGTAGGCAGAAGAGCTACGCCGATGTACGCCGTAGGCCGTTAGAGTTTGAAGCTGGGGATACAGTTTTCCTCAAAGTAGCTCCTATGAAGGGTGTGATGAGATTTGGCAAGAAAGGCAAGCTAAGTCCTCGATACGTAGGGCTCTACCCAGTGACGAAAAGAGTTGGCAAAGTAGCTTATGAGTTGGAGCTACCCTCAGAGATGTCAACAATACACAATGTGTTCCATGTCTCAATGCTAAAGAAGCATATCCCAGATGCCAACCAAGTGATTGAGCCACATATGGTACAAGTGCAAGAAGATCTCAGTTATGAAAGTCGACCTATTCAGATAATAGATCGAGCAGATAAGAAGCTGAGGAACAAAGTGGTACCATTAGTGAAAGTCTTATGGCTGAATCAGAAGTATGAAGAGGCAACTTGGGAATCAGAAGATAGCATGAGGCAAAGATATCCAGAGCTGTTCTAAGTTCGAGAACGAACTTTTTATAAGGTAGGGAGGATTGTAACACCCAATAATTTCCTGGTATTATTAGGGATTTTTAGGAATTTTTCTAGCATTTTTCGGAATATTATAGCATTTTTTCGGATCAAAATAAGAAAAAAAATATATAAGAGGTCGGGTGAGATTTGATCCCGCGACCTCTCCAGTTCATGGCTAAAGCAGAAACCAGCTGGGCTAGGGTATCAAGCACAAAAAAGGATGAAACGAAATAATATTATAGTTGATTTAGCCCGTTTCATGAAGAGGTATTTAAACTTCCACTTAAGTTGGGTTAAGACCCCATTAGGGTTTCGGGAGGCCGCGCGAGCAGAGGAAAGGGGCTGCGAAAACAGGGAGAAAACAAGGGGTTTTCTTCCTCCTTCTTCCTCCTCTTGAGTGGAGAGCCTAGGGCTTCTTCCCTAGGGCTAAGGAGTGGAGATTTCTTACAAAGGAAGAGGAAAAGAGCCCTACACTAGGAATTTCGAGATACTTAGTGAGTTTTCTTCAAGAAAAAGGTAAGTAGATCACTCACCTGCAATAGAAGTAGTTTCCGTTATGTAGTTTTGATGTAGAACCTTGATTTTATGATCTAAGTGCATGTTTTAAGTTTATGCTAATTGCGTGTCTTAAGTTTATAAAGAGAACATGTTTATTAACCTAGAACTTGGTTTTAATTAAGTTTTGGTTGTGTGACCTAAGTGGGATGAGTTTTGGGTTAAGGGCACGCAAGGTGCTCGATGAAAGTTCCAAGTAAGAAAGGTAAAATTTTGTAGTGCAAAAAGTTATGCAAAAGGAAAGATAGCTTGATAATTATAAGCTTTATGACTAAGAAAGTATTTTACTTTTGTAAAGTGACATGTACCGGGCAAAAGAGAGGCCCACAGAAAGTTAGAAAGAAGCTCTAATAGGGTGCGGTGGCTAGCTACCCCGAAACCTATTAGAGAAGCGCGCAATTGGTACATTGATACCATGGTACAATGTCAAGGCCTAAAGAAAGTTGAATATTATTTTCAAGTATATAAGTATTTACAAGTGTTTTAGCTTTGAGTACATGTCTTTATTTCAATATAGTTCACATTGATACTTTGCAAGCATGATAAAGGGTAAGAGTAAAGAAGTTAGTGTTTTTAACGTATGAGCATGTTAAGTTTGCAAATGTTTTATGCAAGTAATGTTTTCATCATGATTGAGCATGATAAGTATATGTAAGTTTCCCATGTGCATGTATTTTGGAAGTAAGCATTCTTTGAAAAAAAAAACATGTTTATCCCTTATCGTTGGATTTGTGAGTTAGGATTTACTTACTAAGCATTTTGCTTATTAGTTGCATTTCCTTCTATTGCAGACAAAGGTAAAGAAAAAGCATAAGTTAAGGAGGCGAAGGGACTTGCATTGATGTTCAGTGGTGGCGGAACCGTGGAAGAGATCTTTGGGCTAAGTCTTGTAGAACATGTGGTTTGGTGTTTTGAAGTGGTAGAATGAATGACCTTGTTTAAACTACGCATAGAAGTTAAGTTTGGTACAAACTCTAGAGTGTTTTGCTTATATTTTGATAGTTTTGTTAAATCTCGCAAAGATCCTAATTTCAAGTTAATGGATTCGTTTTGAGTTGCTAAAATGTTTATAAAACTAGTATAGAGTATAGAAATGGTGTTATGTCTTTGTATGGCTTGAAAGTATATGTTTGGTGGACTTTTGAAACAAGTTTTCAGGTCTGAAATGCAGGTTTTCAGGCGTGCCAGTCGACTGGTACAGGACCAGTCACCTGCCCTATCGAACAGTAGCTTCTGTTCGATGCACCAGGCGCCTGCCAAAAGGTCAGTCGCCTGGTACCAGTCGACTGCTATATAGCAGTCGACTGGTATCATTAAAGAGAAGTTGTGTAGAGCAGCTGGTTAGTGCTTTAGTGTTACAACTAAGAGGTCTAGGGGTCGAATCCTTGCAAAGCAAATAAAATGAAAGTTGTTTTATTTTTTTTGGAAAAAAAAAGAGAAGGAAGAAAAAAAATTAGAGCGAGTTAAGGGAAGTCAAGTAGTAGTAACTTAAACCTAAAGTTTAGTAACGAAAGGTGGGTCGTCACAGAAACTTGAGTATAAAAGAGTGAAAATTGAGTACATGGGTTATTGATGTGGTGGATGCAATTTTACATACTCAATTTTCTAACTTTTATACTCAACTTTCTTCAAATAATACTCACCAAACTGTCTTGTCAATCCCATCAGGGACTGCATGTAAAGAAAAGTTTGTGTAGGGATTGCATGCAAAGTTGACTTGGTATGTGGAGAGTTTATGAAAATTTACCCATAATTTAACCTTTTAATTATTTTATGAAAAAAATATGACAATATTTTTAGTCCAACAGTTAGGATAATTGTCATCCAAGTAATAGACCGACTCCTGGCAAGCACAATTGAATCCTTGTAATTTTGTCCGAAATAAAATTATTAAAATACCGTTATTGCAAAATAAAAAAAATTATATTAAAATATTTTTTTAAAATTGCGATTTTGTTTATAAAATATTGAACCTACTAAAAACTTGTATAAAATTTCCTTTTTTAAAAAAATAAAATGCACGCATTTTAAGTATGTAGAAAATATATGAAAATATTAAAAATTATCTTCATCAATGTCTACATTACTTTTATACAAAATATAAAAGTATAAATATATCTAAACTTTGAACCCACCAAACTTCTGTCATATGAAATTATATTTTATTATACAAAATATAACTTTTTATTTTTTTTTAAAAAAATATATGACAGCGCTTGTAGTCTAACGATTAGGATAATTGCCTTCCAAATAATATACCTGGGTTTGACTCCCGGCAGACGAAATTGCATTCTCGTAATTTCGCCTAAAAGGAAATTATTGAAATATGAGTATTGCAAAATAAAAAAAATCTATATAAATTATTAAAATATTTTTTTAAATTGCAATTCTTTTTCACAAAATACTGAAGCTACTAAAGGCGTGTATAAAATTAGGGGTGTAAACGAGCCAAGTCGTTCGCGAGCTATTCGGGTCTCGGTTCGATAGAAGCTCGTTCGAGCTCGTTTAATAAGGCTCGTTAATATTAACGAGCCAAACTCAAACTCAGCAGTATTCGGCTCGTTAGCTCGTGAACAGGTTCGTTAATAAGCTCGTGAGCTAGTTCGTAAAATATAAAATTAATATTTAACATTAAATATATAATTTTTGACACTTTTACATTTAATAAATATAAAATATCCAATAAAACTCATTTGTATGAATAAAATCATAGATTTTAGTAAATATTTTATATTTTTTAGAATATATAATTTATTTTTTCAATAAATTGATGAATAATTTAATTAATAATTTATATTTGGTAAGTTTGTTTAGGGCTCGATTAGGCTCGAATATGCTCGCGAGCCATCACTATATTCGATAAATTAAGCTCGAGCTCGGCTCGATAATAAACGAGCCAAACTCAAACTCTCAGGTATTCGGCTCGGCTCGGTTCGATTACAGCCCTATATAAAATCTCCTTTTTAAGAAAAAACATACTCATGTATTTTAGGGATTTAGAAAATACATGATAATATTAAAAAATATCTTTATCAATGTGTACATTACTTTTACATAAAACATAAAAATATAATTATATATAAACTTTGAATCCGCCGAATTTCTATCATATGAAATTATATTTTATTATATATAATATAACTTTTTAATTATTTTAAAAGTATACATAACAGCGTTTGTAGTACAATTAAGATAATTGCTTTTAATGTTATAAACCTGGCTTCAACTCTCGGCACACGGATCACAACCTCATAATTTCATTTGATATCAAATTATTGAAATATATGTATTGCAAAAAGAAAACAATATAATAGTATTAAAATAATTTTTTAAATTGCAAATCCTTTTTCACAAAATATTAAAGCTACTAAAAACTTGTATATTGTAACGCCCCAAAATTTCCATTTTTAGTACTTAAAGTCCTTAGAATTATTTAGAAATGGTTTAGAAATATTCTAGATATTTTTAGGAATTTTTAGAGTATTTTTATGGAATTTTCCGAGTCCGTTTGGTGTTTTTGAAAAAAGAAAAAGAAAAATAATAAAAACGTTTAAGGGCGGTGGATTGAACCCGCGACCACCACGAAACAGCCCGCGCGCGCAACCAGCCGGGCTAAGGTATCAAGCACAGAAAAGGAAGGAGAGAACTATATTTAAGGAGTAGTTAGGTCGATTTGCCCCCATAAGTATAAATGGAAAAACCAATTAAGTGCAGCTGGTGGATCGAACCCGCGACCAGCATAAACCAGAAACGCGCGCGACCAGCTGGGCTAGGGTATCAAGTACAGAAAAGGATGGAGAGACCTATATTTAAGGTGTAGCTAGGTTAATCCGCCCCATAAGTATAAATAGGTAATTAAAGAGAGAAGTTTTATTTTCTCTCCTCTCCAAACCCTCACGCCGACCCCTCCTCTTCTGGGCGAAACTACACCAAGCTCTAGGGGGCCGGTTAAGGCTCTTCTCCAAGAGATAATTCTATATTCGGGATCCCCGCGGCGAGAGGAACGCGTAGACGTGAAGAATTCTCCGAGATCTCAAGTTTTTCTCGAGTCCTAGACGTTAATCTTGGTTGTAAGTCCAAGATATCAATGTAAGTACTGCTCACCTGCAGTAAGAGGCGGTTTTTCCGCGAGAATTTCCTTTAAAAGTTTTTAAAAGAGATATTTCCTTTTTGTTTGAGTTTTTGCATGTGATCTTAGTTCATTATATGCTTATATATGTTGATTAATACCCTATGTGAGTTTAGGGTCCAAGAAAAGCTATGAGAAAAGAAAAGAAAAGATAAAGATAAGAAAAGAAAAGGCCAAGGCCTTAAGAAATCCCCAAAAGTCAAGACTTAGGGATTTTAGCACGCAAGGTGCTCCAGAAAATGCCAAGGCATTTACAGATAAGAAAGAAAAGAAAGAAAAGCTATTTTATTTTCTAAGGCCAGTACCTGACGTCCAAGGGCGTCGTTAAAGAAATCCAGGTGTCCAATTCCAAGGTCTTGGCCCTGGTAGACCAAGGTCTGCTCTATTAGGATTGGTGGCTCGCTACCCCAACCTTTTAGGGAACGCGCATATGAGATGGTACTTACGTCTTCAGTGGATCCAAGTGATTATTATTTTCAAGTATATGCTTTAGCAAAGTTTCTAAAGTTTAAGAAAGTTTTCAAAAAGTTAAAGAATAGCTAAAGTTTCAAGTTGAGCCAAGAAAAGTAAATTGAGATTTATTAATGCTTGAGTATGCATGTTTTGAGTTATACATGTTCTTAGTTTTCTTCCAAGCATGTTAGTATCTCATATGATTTTCATATTGTTCTAGAAGCATGTTTGCACATTTCGAGATTTTGTGAGCTAGATAGTACTTACTAAGCTTTTTGCTTACTAGTTGCATTTCCTCTTACTGCAGATAAAGATAAAGGCAAGCAATTCTGAAGGAAGGCGACGAGGCGGTGCTGAGTAAAGTGTGTGTGGTGGCTGATTTTGGAGAGATCCTTGAGACGAGACAATTTAGTTATTTGAATTACAATGTTTTAGTTTATTCAAATTCCAAGTTATTGCTTTATGGAGTTTAGCGAACGTTTAAGCTTTGGATAGTTTTACATGCTCAATTTCTTAGAGTAAAGATTCCATGTCATTTCATTTAGCATACATATCCTTATGATTGCATTGGATGAGTAGAAGTGTGAGTAGTTTAGAATATTGATACTTTGTTGGAGTTATTGATGCATGTGCCAAGATAGTGCTAGTTTCCCTTTTGAATTAAGTTTTATTGCCCAATTATGCTTAGAAAAGTTGCTTTCTCATTTCATAATGCCTTAGTGATGTTTTAGAATTTTGTGTGATGAGTTTCAATGGTTAGAAGTTAAGTTTGGTGCAATCTTTAGCCTAAAGTTTATATAGATTTTCATAACTTGCTAAATCCCGCAAAAGTCCTAATTTCAAGTTTATGGATTCGTTTTGATTGGCTAAGTTGTTTAGAAAACTAGTATGGAGCATAGAAATGGTGTCATGATTTTGTATGGCTCGAAAGTATAGGTTTGGTGGAGTTTTGAAACAAGTTTCGAAACCTGAATTTCAGATTTCAGGCTTATCAGTCGACTGATACCCGTAAGCTGAGTTGGGCGAGGCAAGTTTCAATAAGTAATTTCTTACGAGTTTTTGAGAAAGAAAGTGTGACATGGTATCATGCATGACTATTTAAGTTAGAATATCATTCTTAGATAGATTAAAAAGAAAAAAAAAGATTTCCGCATTTTTAGTCGTGCATTAGAGTCGAGAAGTAGAGACAAGTAACGATCCCCCTAGAAGGCAGAGAAGGCGGGTCGCTACAGTTGGTATCAGAGCAGTTCCCATTCTCCAACATCACACACACATCAGCATCAACCTTGCCGTCTTCAAGTAAGAAAGCTTTAAGTTTCAGTTTTTCTATTACTCCTTTACTTAACTTCAGTATAGAG